>JAGSMP010000443.1:0-307852 GCA_029286625.1 Parnassius orleans | reverse complement strand
TCTCAGACATGGGTTTCTTCACGATGTTTTCTCTCACCGCCGAACACGTCGTAAATCAGCACTTAAAATTGCAATTAACAATTTCATTGGTGCCGGCGGGGATCGAACCCGGGTTGCTAGCATACTGTGAAATTTACAGCATGCACTTAGCCCCTGAGCTACCACGGCTTTGTGTGTTTTAATAAACAGGTTATTATTCAGGGGTGGTCTTAAGTACATAAATTTAAAGAAAAAATCCATCCCTAAGACTGATAGTTAATATTCCTATTTAAACGACATTTTAGTTTAATATTTATCAGACCACACATTATAATGAATTACACGCCTCACAACGCACGAGCGTGTGGGAGTTCTTTACTCTCGACATGCTGTTTTGTGACGATTTTGCAATATAAAATTGTTAGTATGTCTCAATTTAGACACTAAATCAATAAAAAAGGGATGTTTTACAAACTAGATATATTAAATTATAAAGTCAGCGTATTTTTTTATTAATTTGTTATGTTATATTCACAAAAAAAAGTTTAAAAATTATTAGTACGTCTGTCAGTTAGTGTGTGCACTTATTTGTCTTTACGTTTCATAAAAATATACGCAACAAAATTAAATAAATCTTTCTGAATAAGTTTCCATTTATCCTCAGGATGATCCCTATTGCTGGTTGTTATCAGACTCATAGACGTTTAAAAGATACTTATTTAAAAAGAATATAAATGCTCATGAGGCGTGCACTTTTGGATTTTCCAAATTTTCAATATAATTAAACTTTTAAATAAAAAGCGAGATTTCAACTAGGGAGAAGAGGACCGTTAGCGTTAGTGTGAGTGATAATGTCTTGATAGACTCAGCTCTTCCAGAATCTGTTTCTGTACAAGCCATGCCCAACCAGACTGTCACAGAGCATTCCAGGGGTGACCGATATACTAAAAATAAGAATCCTATTTATAAAGTATAGTTAATATTTTATTATATAATTCCTTAATAATGGTGGAGGGAACTGTGGTGTTTTTACAATGTGATGATATTATAATAATATAAGTGGGTAGGGAAACAATTGTCAGTCTGCATTGAGCGATTAAACTACCTGCTATGTAATCCGTATTTTATTGCTATAACTTTATTCGTAAACAGTACAAGTGTATAAATAAAAAAAATTAAAGAAATAACATTGTTCGTTCATTGGTACAATTACTTAAAATAAAAGAAACCTTAATAAAATAAGAGCCAGTTTAATCATTACAATCTCTGAGGTATTACATCTTAGTCCTCAGTCACAGATGACAAAGCATCTGTAGCTGTTTGAAGTTGTTTGCAGGTGTCCATGGGCTGCAGTAGCCACTTACCATCAAGTGGGCTGTAAATTCATATATCAATTTAATAAAAATAAAAAACTTTAGTTACACTTTAAGCTATGTAAAAAGGAACAAGAAGTACAGAGTGGTTTTGAATGTAAAATACAACATTAATCAGTTCAGTTTCTAATTGAAATAAAGAAATAAGATTATTATGAAAGACTAGCTGTTACCCGCGGCTTCGCCCGCATGGTCACTGGGTGTACCGTCGTCCGTCTTGTAGAATCACGGTGGCGCCACCTAGCTGAATTTAATTTTGCAACATATTCGATTTTCCCACGGGAATGATATGTTTTTCCGCTGAAAAAAGTAGCCTATGTCACTTTACAGCCACCGAACTATCCCCATACAAATAATCATGCCATGCCGACGCTCTGTTGCGACGTGAAAGAAGGACAAACTTGTGCAACATATTCGATTTTCCACGGAATGAGATGTTTTTCCGCGGAAAAAGTAGCCTATGTCACTACAGCCACGAACTATCCCCATACAAAAAATCATGCCATGCCGACGCTCTGTTGCGACGTGAAAGAAGGACAAACAAACAAACAAACACACTTTCGCATTTATAATATTAGTATGGATTCATTGTCAAGATCCATTGAAAAAATATTTTTACTGTGAGACTATTTACAAAATAATATGCAAAGACTTTGGAGTTAAAAGAGTCAACTATGAAAAATTCCATAATACTTTCATATCCTCTTGATTGAGACATCCCAATCAATGGTCAGTTCTTCTCGCTATAGGCTCACCCATTGACATTTCAGCTTACTGATCCATCAGGTTATGTTGGATTCTTTGGTCCTACTACAGATATTCTCATTACAAAGTTAATTATGCAAAGAAACTCCAAGCATAGCACTCTCTAAGCTCTCTGAGAGACTTAGAACTTCCTCATATAACCAGCAGTGAAAGACCATGTATTATAAGACACACACACACACTGGTTGCACAGTCTTCTTTTAAAGTTTTGAGGTATATCTGATGTGAAGATGTGTCGTAATCTCTCGAACACTGCCCAGCCCAGTTAGAACTGTCGATTGACCTTGGGTCGAAATTACACTTAGTCAAACAATTTGCCCTAGATAAACATGCTCATCAACAACTTCGAGCTTGTGTACGACTTAGCTTCTTAGCTTCGAGTTGTTGGGATCATAGTGCTCCCAACAACCACAGGCATAGGTGTGACATAGAAGTTACATAAATGACCTTTGTCTTATGTAATGTCCTTACCTTACATTTTGAATTGTGTCCTAAAAGCTGATGTCCGCACTGCACTTTAAATGAGTTGATCAAGATCCTAATATACAATATAAAATAAATTGTTATACAAATTATTTAAACTAGTAATATGGCATGTTTGTCTTAACTTGCTCATTGATGACATTGGTATTATCCACCATAAAATAACTTATAACATGAAAGAATAGCAAATCTCAAAAACATCTTGCATAATAAAAATCTGTCAAGCCTTTAACACTACAAGAGATCATAAAGGAAGAGACACAATCATACATAATGTGTTGATCCACATTGGAAAAACTAAACAACCTTTTGGATCAGTTGTGTAAAAACAGTAAAGTTGATATTATGTTATAACAATGGGAGGAAAAAAATTACAATAGATTATAATTGTTTGCAGAATCATCTTCTCGGACGTGCATATTTCTGTCTGCTCGAAGGTGATAAAATGGAGCAAGCAGACGCCCAGTTCAATTTTGTACTTAATCAGTCACCAAACAATGTACCTTCTTTGCTGGGTAAAGCCTGTATAGCATTCAACCGAAAAGATTATAGAGGTGCTCTAGCATTTTATAAGAAAGCACTGAGGACCAACCCTGACAGTCCAGCTGCTTTGCGTCTTGGCATGGGGCACTGTTTTATGAAATTAAATAACCAGGAAAAAGCCAGGTATTGTTAAATATTTTTAAGTAAAGAATTTGTTAAAATTTTTACACTGTGTAATATGTTTTATATAATAAAGTGTTTTAAATAGGACAACATTTTTACATACTCATGTGTCGGTGTTTGGCGTCGTAAAAGGCGAATGCAGGAAATGCCAGAGAAGTCTTATTGCTTCCGATAGGTGGCAGTATACTATCTCGTTTACGCCAGACGTAAAATACTCAGATTGGTGAATTGCAGAAGTGTTAAACAGTGACAATTAAGGCACATCCTCTCTTAAACAGGAGAAACTTATGTCTGTCCGTGTATTCTTATGGGTTGATGACAAATTATATTTTAGATATTTTGGATTCAAATGATAATTATATAATGACTAAAAATAAAAATCTGCAGTTACCAACCTGCTTGCCAAGCGTGGCAACTATGGCAAATGTCCCTCCCATGAGGCATCTATGGGGAAGCCTATGTTCAGCAGTGGACTTAAATAGGCTGTAACGGTAACGGTAATGGATGACAAATTGTGTAGTAATTTTAATTTTCAGGATGGCATTTGAAAGAGCACTGCAACTGGATCCACAATGTGTTGGTGCTCTTGTGGGCCTGTCTATTTTAAAACTTAACTTACACGAGAACGAGTCAAATAAAATGGCTGTCATAATGTTGTCAAAAGCATATGCCATTGATCCCAAAAATCCTATGGTTTTAAATCATCTAGCCAACCATTTCTTCTTTAAAAAGGTAATGTAACAAAATTGCAACTTATTTATTCAATACATATTCATAATTTAAAGTTAACTCTTATTTTACTACACATAATTAAAAAAAATATAGTTTAAATATAAGTAGTCATATTATGGAATGGTTTTAAAAAGTGTGTGTGTGTGTGATACATCTTGTATAATAAAAATATGTCAAGTCATGTTAGCATTTACAATAACCTATACCTATTGAGTATTTTATAGAAAACACAAAGTCAAAAATATCCAAAATTAATGTATAAAAGAAGTAAAAGTTATTAGCTTTTTGGCAGTGAAGATTGATAATCTATCTGTTTGTAAACGTATTGTACCAGCATTAAATAAATAGTATATTTTTGCAGGACTATGGGAAGGTGCTTCACTTAGCTATGCATGCTTTCCACAACACAGAGAATGAAGCGATGCGGGCTGAGAGTTGTCACCATCTCGCCCGCGCGTTCCACGCTCAAGGGGATTGCGACCAAGCCTTTCAATATTATTACCAGGCAACACAATTTGCACCAGCTAACTTTGTGCTGCCTCATTATGGTCTTGGACAAATGTATATTTATAGAGGGGATACTGAAAATGTAATTAACTTCTTTTAAGTATTCTGATTTTTATTTGAGAATTAATCGAAAGTTTCATAAAAAAATATTTTCTAGGCTGCACAATGCTTTGAAAAAGTTCTAAAAGCCCAGCCGGGAAACTATGAAACAATGAAAATATTGGGCTCGCTGTACGCAAACTCGCCGTCCCAATCGAAGCGCGACATTGCACGCCAGCACTTGAAAAAGGTCACAGAACAGTTTCCGGATGACGTCGAAGCCTGGATTGAATTAGCACAAATATTAGAACAGAATGATTTACAGGTAATTTAAATATATGGATGTCTTTAAAAATTACTTACAGCTAACTTAAATGTATGGATGTTTAAAAAAAATAATTAGCACAGATATTAGAACAGAGTGATTTACAGGTCACTTAAATGTATGGATGTTTTTGAAAAATATTTTTTTTTATTAGCAAAGATATTAGTACAGGTGATTTACAGGTAACTTAAGTGTATGGATGTCTTTAAAAAAAATAGCACAGATATTAGAACAGAATGATTTACAGGCAACTTAAAATGTATGCATGTCTTTAAACAGCTACTCACCTTAAATTTCACAGTATGTGAGTAAACTGTGTTCAATCCTCGCCGGTACAAATTAAATTGTTAATTACAATATTAAGTGCTGATTTACCACATGCTTGACAGTAAGGGAAATAATCATGAGGAAACCTGTGATGTGGGTCGTAAATTGGCTTTTAAGCATATTTCTTGGAAGTGTAATATTCAGTGATTGATAGCTAGTCCCAGGTTGGTTTCAGTTCTAGTATCAGTCACGGTACGAATTTGGCGGATGGGGGTTACGCGAGAAAAAGTATAAGATTTTTCCATCACGACCCCTTCTGACGTAGTGTAGACGGCGTTGGCGGCTATAAAGAAGCGAGATGGAATAATATCCTTCGCACTTTTTCTTATCTTGCCATGAAAGAAATATTATTTTATTTTAATTGGCTTCATTTCAATAGACGCTAGTAATTCATTTATTTGTATTTGTTAATCTATACAAATAAATAAAATTGAGAGTGTCTGTTTGTAATGTCAAAATAACAGCTTTTCACTAAATGCATATGAAAGTATATACAGTACTTATAACAAAAAAACAATTTTTAAAATTTTTGTCTGTCTGTCTGTCTGTTTGTTCCGGCTAATCTCCGAAACGGCTGGACTGATTTTGATGGGAATTTCACTGGCAGATAGCTGATGTTATAAGGAGTAACTTAGGCTACTTTTATTTAAGAAAAAGAGTTAGGGTTCCGCGCAAAAAAATTAAAAACCTAAATTACAAGCGGGCGAAGACGCGGGGAACAGCTAGTCAATAATATAATACATTTATCAATAATAATATACTACGAAAGGAACTTCCTTCCAACCGAGTGTTCCACGACACTCACTCATGTTTTTTTTTTCACTGTTAAATATCAGTGAGCTATTTTATTCATATAGCTTATTTTATTCATGAAAAATAAATAAGATAGTAATGATGTAGTAATGACCTCCTGCTGTCCTGTTTGATATAGGATATAAATATAGTCTTTTCAAAGAATAGCCCACCTAGCGAGCATTACTTAAAGGATGTTCCCATATTCACCACTCTAGGCAGGTGGATTGGTGAGTACTAAGCCAATACTCTCGCACTGGTTATGCTGCTTCCCATCACAAAAAGTTTTCCAAAGTTTTTTTTTTAAATATTAACCCTTGTGCCTGAACTTTACTATTGGAAGCCGCTAATAAAAAAAAATATTACACAATACATAATTCTCTAGCATAAAGGCGCAACTTATCCCAACCTCCATTTGCTTGATTTCTTCTCTCAATATAGCACAATCAATATCACACCTATATCTATAAATTAATAATTACTTGATAATAATTATTTTGATCTCAGGACTAAATCTCAGGATTTTTTTATATGGTATGGTATACATACATAATACAATTACTATTGAGATAAGATTAATATAGACTATTTTATTCAACAGGGCTCTCTAAATGCTTACAGTACTGCCATGAAAATTTTAAAAGAGAAAGTGAATGCAGATATTCCTGCTGAAATATTAAACAATGTAGCGGCTCTTCATTACAGGCTGGGTAATCTGAACGAATCTATGAAATATTTGGAAGAAGCTTTGGAACGGTGAATTATTTATTATGTACCATAGGGTAGTAGACACTCATGTCAATTAAAATACTTTTTATGAGCTGTCATATTCACTTTAATTCATTGTAACTACCATAAAGGAAAGAAGAAAAGAAGTTTTCAAAATAAATACTTTTTCTATATAGATTGTATGAAACTAGTAAATGATGTTATAGTTTTTTGTAGTCAGACAAAGTCTTATTTGTGTATTTTGAATTAAAATGGAAAATCATGTACTTAATACACTACTTAAAGTAGTAATTTCAAATTATATTGTATAGTAATTTATTAATCATGGTATGAGCTACATAATACATGCGTACTTGTCTTATTTTACATTTTACTATCATGTAATATCTTATTGTACAAGCAACAGAGTGTGACGTCTGTATACATATTCGGTCCATCCATTATAATAGGTCGGGGAAAAAGTTTCTTCGTATTTTGTTTGTATAAAATTGAAGAAAAATCTGTTTGGTTGTACTGTTTGTATCTGGCTGGTTTTAATATCAATACATATAGGACATTAATAAAAAGAAAAATAAAAAGTAAAAAAGCCAAAATGAATGAATCTAACGAAGAAATTCGATACATTCTGTATTTTTAAAAAGGGAATAATGCGACTCAAGCAACGAAAAAAAATTGTGAGGTTTATGGACGAAAAAAATTTGTGACGTTTATGGACCTAATGCAGTGACAGTAAGAGTGTCACAAAGTTGTTTCAAGCGTTTTCAGTACGGGAATTTTGATGTCAAAGATGCAGCTCGCTCTGGTCGCCCTCATACGGATAAAGTCGATGCCATTTTTGAAAAATTGGTGCAAGATCGGCGTATTAGTAGTTACAACATAGCCGAGGAATTGAGGATTGACCACAAAACAGTTTTGACCCATTTGAAAAAGTCTGGCTATACAAAAAAGTACCACACGAGCTCACTGAAAGAAACCTAATGAATTGTGTACTCATTTGTGATTCTCTATTGAAACGTAATGAAACCGAACCATTTTTGAAAATATTGATCACTGGTAATGAAAAGTGGATCACATACGACAAGAACGGTCGAAAGAGATCATGGTCAAAGGGTAGTCAAGCTCCACAGACTGTAGCGAAACCCGGATTAACACGCAATGATGTGATGCTGTGTGTATGGTGGGATTGGAAGGGCATTGTTTATTATGAGCTTTTACCGCCGGGCTAAACCATCGATTCGGATCTCTACTTCCAACAAATAATGATGCTCAAGCAAGAAATTGAGAAAAAACGGTCGGAATTAATCAACAGAAAAGGAATGGTCTTTCATCATGATAACACCAAACCACACACATTTTTGTCCACTCAGCAAAAATTGAGAGAGTGGTTGGGAAGTGTTAATGCATCCACCATATAGTCCTGACCTTGCACACTCAGACTTTTACCTGTTTCGGTTTCATCAGAATTCTTTGGGTAGTGTTAGGTTAACATCAACAGCGGACTGTCAAAACTACTTGTCGCATTTTATTGATCAAAAATCGCAAGATTTCTACAGCAACGGGATTATGTCACTACCTACAAGATGGCAACAAGTTATCGAACAAAATGGCACATATATATTATAGATAAATTTAATTAAACTTTGAAAAAAAAATGTCTTGATATAAAATACAAGGAAAATTTTTCCCCGACCTAATATTAAAGATGTCAAAATTAATTATTACACGGATCTTAGCTAATTGATTTTGACATCTTTAATATAATAATTAAATAATTTATAATCATATTTCTTTTCCAGAGAGAAAGCTGATGCTAAAACACTAGATGCACAGTATTATAATTCCATAGCAGTGACAACTATGTACAACTTGGCCAGGTTAAATGAAGCCCTCTGCATCTATAACAAAGCCGAGAAACTGTATAAGGACATCTTGAAGGAACATCCAAACTATATTGATTGTTATTTAAGGTGATACTAACTACTACTAACGTGATATAAGTTGTAATTTAAATGGCACTGGACGTCGTCATCATTACAGCCCTTCACAAGTCCACTGCTGAACATAGGCCTCCCCCGAGGAACGCCACAAAGCACAGTCCTGAGCCCCACCTGTATACATCACACAAAGAATCTTGTACAGAACATAATATAGCCTTCACACAATCTGACACCAATCACAAAACGTCTACATCCAAAAATTAGTCATGTCTATTTTAAGCTCATACTTGACCAGTATTTATATTAAATACTATGAAGTCACCACTTTGGAAAAGCGGAAAGGTGACTTTTTTATCCTGATGGTAAGTGAATATTCAGCTAAAGGGAAAGCGCACTAACTTAGCTTAACAAGGGTATATTTACTTTTGCCTTGAATACCATGTTGGATGGAAAGACTTTCATTTAGAGAGATCTCTAATATATAGACGAAAGTACCTTACCCAATATCAGCAATTTCATCCAATTCTGAATAAAGGCTTTTCGAAAATTATGCTAAGTAACTAATTTCTTGGAAGAATAAACTAACTTATGTATATCTATTATCAAATAGTAGTTACAATTCAACTGTAATTCATTGAACGTAATTTTTCAATTTGTCAATAGTTATTTGTCAGCAACATTTTAAAATTATTTGGTGACAATCTCTACTCTGTGCGAATCTTCCTTTTGTAACAGGTTATAATAAGCAAGCTGTATTTTGCCTTCAACTGTACATTAATATATTACAAAACACAGAATATCTATTGTACAAAATTTGAAACTAACGCATGTTTCCTTGTAATACATTCCACAGACTATTGAAAAAGGAACATTAGAAAATTCACAGCTCATTCAGTCCACCTGTCAATAATTATTTCTTGCCAACATTGTAAAATTCTGTGGCGACAATATCTACCCTGTGCAACTGTTTGACCACAATAATATAATATTATGTGTTTGACATTGGCAGTATAATGTATTTGTAACTATGGCAAATCTCACACTCCTCTGTATAAATATATTAGGTCCTTACATATAAAATTGGCGTTTTGTACGGGAGGAATATAAAGTCAATTTTTTTTGTAAAATATATTTAATTGATCAAAGTATGCACCGTTGTTATCTATGCACTTTTGCCATCTCATAGGTAGTTCATTGATCCCTTTACTAAAAAAAAAAAACCATGGGGGCGAGAATCAATAAACTCTTTGAAGGCGGTTTCGACTGCCTCATCGGAGTTGAATTTTTTCCTTGTAGAAGTTGTCCAAATTCCGGAAAAATGGTAATCTGTTGAGCAAGGTCTGGGAGTTCAATTGTAGCTCATCTAACTTAGTGGTTGTTTGTTGTGCAGTGTGTGGTCTTGCGTTGTCGTGAAGCAGCAGTGGCCTAGAGCGAATGACCAATCTCGGTTGTTAAGCAGCTAGTTCTTCCTTCATGGTTTGCAGTTGCTGACAATAGATATCTGCCGTAATTGTTTCGCCAAATTTTAGAAAGCTGTAGTGAACGACACCGGCGCTAGTCCACCAAATACTCAAAAGTAACTTTTTTTGAGTCAATTTTCGTTTAGGGCAGGATTTGGCTGGGTCTCCAGGGTTCAGCCATTGCGACGAGCGCTTCCGATTATCGTACAGTATCCACTTTTCATCACAAGTAATGATTGAATTTAAAATCCCTTCATTATTGTGTCGGTTGAGCAAAGTAACACAGCAGTCGACGCGTGTTTGCAAGTTCGATTCACTCAATTCATGAGGTACCCATCGTTCAAGTTTTTTTACTTTCCCGATTTGCTTCAAGTGGATTAATACAGTTTTATCACTTACCCCGAAGCCTGCAGCTATCTCTGAAGTGCTTTGTGATGGATCTGCTTCCACAATAGCCTTTAATTCTTCATTTTCCACTTTGGTCTCCGGCCGTCCACGGGGTTGGTTCTGAAGGTCGAAATTTCCAGAACGAAAACGTTGAAACCAAAAACGTACCGTGCTTTTTTGCGACACCAGCGCCGTACACATCATTAATCCTTCGAGCTGTTTCTGCAGCACTGGTGCCACGGTAGAACTCGTACTCGTAAATATACCGATATTTCATGTTTTCCATTGTGCGGTAATAAGCGACGTCAAAGAATAAAATAATGAGGAAAAACAAATGAATGACTGTTTTCAAAACTCAAATGTACCAGCTAAATGAATTTATAAATTTGAATTTGGAATTCTTAACCAAAGCGGAGATATTTCAGATCAAAGTGGTCAGTACGACAAAACGCTAATTTCATATGTAAGGACCTAATATTATTAAGATGGAGTATTTTTACATACTTTCTCTTCGCGTGTAAATATATAGATATAAATAAAAATTTAATTTCAGATTAGGCTGCATGGCGAGACAAGGGTCGTATCTACGACGCGTCTGATTGGTTCAAAGAAGCTCTAAAAGTGAACACGGAGCACCCGGACACTTGGTCACTGCTTGGTAACTTACTTGCACAGCAAGAATGGGGACCTGGACAGAAGAAGTTCGAGAGGATATTGCAAAATTCCTCCACGTCCACAGACGCATACTCTTTGATTGCTCTAGGTGAGAATTTCAAACTAAAAGTAAAATTTAAATTAGCCTAATATTTACTCTAACCTCAACACTACAATTTAGAAACTAAAAAGTCAATTTCTTCTTTACCAACAGACATCGCTTCCTTCATATTATTTGTCATTACTCTGATTATAATATTCATTTGTAATCCAGCTTTCTTGCTTTTTGTGCCAGTAATTGTAATATTGATTGTAATGAATTTGCAGTGAAAAGCACAATGTCATCAGCAAATCTTAGATAGTTGATTGACTTCCCGTTAATATTTAAACCAAACTTGCCCCAGTCAAGTATTCTAAAAAATATTTTCTAAGACTGCCGAAAAAGTTTTGATAGGAGAGGGCTCTTTGACAGACTCCTTGTTGTATCTCAAATTTATCCTTTAGTTTTTCAAGCTGAAATTTTTGTTTGCAGTGATATTACTCTAAATTTCTTTAATAATTTGGATGTACTGGTTAATTATTCTCTTGTTCTGTAAAGCTTTATATAAATACACAAGTTCCAGTGAGTCAAATACTTTTGTATAAACCGAATTTAATTGAATTTGTTTCTATAATCTATTGTTTATAATAATAATAATCCATAAAAAGTATAATCTATTTTTTTTTTAAATTTAATTAATAAATATTTTTATCTTTAATTTAAATCTTTATGCGTGCTATGCTGCAGAGCCATACTGCAGCTATATTAGTAGTATAGTTGTAGCACGAATGGGTCGGCTCGACCGGGGAAGGACCACGCTCTCACAGAATACCAGCGTAAAATAGCTTAACACTGCTGTGTTTCGTATGGTGAGCGTAGAGAACCGGAGACCCTTTTACTGGAAAAGAGGCATTCTATCTTAGTCTTCACGGGTGACAACATCTGCATTTTGATTCTTTATTGAGGAAAGATATAGATGTCTATGGGTCACCGCAACTACTTACCATCAGGTGGACTATGTGCTCGCTTGTCACCCTATCCTATAAAAATATTCTCAATTTCATTTTCTAGGATCTTAATTTGTTACGTTGTTTGTTAATTCATAGTTCTGTTCACTCACTATATAAACAAGAGCATTATACAAAATTAAGGAAGAATAAAGTAGACTGTGTCCGTCTTCTACCTTGATCATGTATAGATAAATAATAAATTTAATATTTTCAGGCAATGTATGGCTCCAAACACTACATCAGCCATGCCGTGAAAAAGAAAGAAAGAGACATCAGGCGTGCACTACTTCTATGTACAAGCAGCTCAAAACGACCAAAAGAATATTTGGGCCGCAAACGGGATTGGTTGTGTTTTAGCGCATAAGGTAAACATTTGTGATCTAACGAACGAAGCGGAAAGAAAAGTGAGATATTTAGATTAGTATTTCAAATAGTTGTACAAGCACAGAGGTACTTAATTGTCCTTACCTTAGCTATCTCGGTATAATACTTATGAGATATTATCAGCGGTAAATGTGCAACGTATTTGCATTATTGGTGGAATCTTCCTTAATCCTCAGAATACCAGCGTAAAATAGCAGCTTAATGCTGCTGTGTTTCGTATGGTGAGTGTAGCGAACCGGAGACCCTTCTTACTGGAAAAGAGGCATTCCATCTTAGTTCTCACGGCTGACAACGCATCTGCATTTTGATACGCTAACGAGAATAGATGTAGATGCCTATAGGCCACAGCAACCACTTACCATCAGGTGGACTGTGTGCTCGTTTGTCACCCTTATTCTATATAAAAAAAAACTAATTTTTTTACTCATTACAACCTACAAAGTCCAACTGAACATAGGCCTCTCTATAGATTGTCTCATAATGGGGATATTAGCCATAGTTGCTACGTTTGGCAGGCGGATTGGCATTAGTAGTTTTGCTATTTTTAGTTGTAATTAGGAAGACGCTGCTGCCCATCTGTTTATTCCCTCTGTTGCCTCTAGCTAAAATAATATTCGACCTTTATAAAATGTCTCTGTCATTCTTAACAGGGTTGCATAAACGAAGCCCGCGACATCTTTGCGCAAGTACGCGAGGCGACCGCGGACTTCCCCGACGTTTGGATGAACATCGCACATATCTACGTCGAGCAGAAGCAGTACATTAATGCTATTCAGATGGTACGTGCACCCTAGTTATCATATTTATAAAAATAAAACCATTTATTTATGTAAAAGAAAACAGCACACGAAAGATAAATTCGCTAACTAGTTAATTATAGAGCTTGCTTTTTAACAATATAAATACAATCTTTCCATATCGAATGGAATATGTTTTATAGCTGGGCATTCAAAATAAAATAAAATAATAGAACATTACTTGTAAATGCATTGCCCCCTACCACTCTTCGTCCCCCTGCGAAAGCTTGCTCGCTGAAGTGAAAAGCGGAATAAAGCACTCTTTAATACCTGTTAATCATTTAATTGAAAGAACATGCGCGGCAACGAGGTTTCTAAGAGAACAATGATGAACAAAAAATAATATCGTAAATTAGTGGGAACATCATCACAATTTTTTGTATAACAAAAACATTGATTAAAATACTTATTGAACTCTTTTTCATACTACCTACCACCAACCAACAGCCAGTCTGTTTTATCTGAAGTCAATCCACCCATCTATTCATTACAGTCTATAAAGTCGGCTGCTGAACATGGCCTCCTCAGATGGCCTCACCAGAGTTGGAGGATTTTACCATAGTTGCCACTTAGCAGGTGGATTGGCAACAGCAGTTTTATTATTTTGAGGAAGATGCTGCCCATCTCCTGTTTCAGTTTCTCTCTGTCTATGGGCTACAGCATCCACTTACCATCAGGTGGACTGTGTGCTGGTTTATCATTCATATTTTATAAAAAAAATCGGGGTGTGGCTATGTCGTGGACAAGGTTGTGTGTTTAATGTGAATGAATACTTGTACGTAACGAAATGACCTCAAAATGGCGGCGCTCCCCTTCGTCGCGGTTTTTCACTCTTCGTAACTAATGCCTCCATATTAATCCTTACTCAACATAACGAATTTTTGATCCTTTAGCTATAGAGTGGTGTCATTAAATTTTGGGTGTAGATGATAGATGCAGTACCAAACTGTATTCCCCGATTTCGTTATCATCAACTTTCTGAATTGCCCTCCACTGTGGGCATATTTAAAGACGTGTTCACGTCAAAACTATTTTAATTTTGATTTCTTATATTTACGCGAACATTGAAATAAAATTAGTTTGGATTTTATCGTATATTAAGTTATTTTATATTCCCGTTATTTTATATTCCTTATTTTATATTCCGACGTTTCGAGTACTTTACAGCACCCATGGTCACGGGGACTGAGGTATTTGACATCCCAATGTCATAGTTAACCACGGTTACCTCCAGATTAAAAATTATAATAATGGTGAGTGATGTTGTGTGTACGTGTGTGTGTGCAGTACGAGAACTGCATCCGCAAGTTCCGCATGCAGCGACGAGGTGGCTGACGTGGCTGGCGCGCGCGCACGGGCTGGCGGGCGGGCGGGCGCCGCGCGCGCCGCGCTGCTGCGGGCGCGCCGCGTGGCGCCGCACGACGCCGCGCTGCTCTACAACACGGCGCTCGCGCTGCGCCGCCTGGCCGCGCACGTGCTCAAGGACGAGCGCTCCGAGCTCGCCGTCGTGCTGCGCGCCGTGCACGAGCTGCAAGTCTCGCACCGGTCAGTGTCCGCCGCCAAACGCGTCTGTGTGCACTACTGACGGGCTCTGTGGCCTTAGTACATTGCGCACTAAGTTACGGTCAATTCTCCGTAACTTCTTAAGTCGACTACGAGCGCGCCGTGCACGAACTGCAAGTCTCTCATGCTGGGGTCACAGTAACGGCCACACTACGTTTGTCTCATTGTGCACGGTGAGCGCAACGGTGTCGCACATATAGCTATGATGGAGTGGAATAATGAAAAAGTTATTACGTTTCTTAAGATTCTGCAAACAGAGCCATGTTTGTGGGATCCGAGACTCAAAAGATTTAAGAAAAAATTTACACTTTTCAAATATAGAGTAGCAGCGTCGACGTCCTTCTTACTTGAAATTCAAGGAACATTAACGCCAACTTTAACGCCGTTCAATGGCATTGAAATTGAAATTTAGTTCAAGTGTAGCCACTCACTTTATCGCGTTAAAATTAAAGCCAAAGACATTTATGTATACTACTGACGGCTCTGCGACCTTAGTACATTGTACACTAAGTTACTGTTGCGCGCCACAATTAATACATGGTACATGGCGACACTAGTTACCCTCTAGTATCGAGTAGCAGAACTAGGAGAGTCAAGAACCTTCTAGAAATTTCCAAAGAAGAACTTTCTAGAACTATCGACACCTAGTCAATCGGGACCGATATGTACTCAAACATTCTAGATGTTTGTACAGTAGAAGGTTCTGGAAACTATCCGAGGCCCTATATAAGGCCGGTATAGACCGCGACCGAGTCCGTATTGAATTGGCGATACAAGCGAATACTTCGAAGCGATACAACTGCGAACTAAAGGGATCTGTAGTACAATTGTGTTTTGTTATTAGTGTTGTTTTAAGTTCTAATTAGTGTTGTGTAATTAAAGTGTCAATTTTGGTAATGCACTCGGCAGTTTTTAATTGTCTGAAACCCCAAGCTTCAGACATTACTGTCAATTCTCCGTAAATTCTTTCGTCTACTATGAATAGTTATTTGTTTTGTAAACCGCGAACTTTGTTTTCGACAATCTAACACTGATTGTTTAATGTGACTAAGAAAACTCTGTCACTGTTTATGTACGCACGTTTTGAATGTGATTTGAAGTATATTTCACATTAATATGTGTGGCGGGTGGAAGGAAAAGGGGAGATCTCCCGCCGGGCAAGGTGTTCTGCCGGGGAGCGGCTAATGCTCCGAGTGGTAGTTCGGAGCTATTGTATATATACTGTTTTTAATTCGGAACTTTGATAGCGCGATTTAGGCTTCGATGTATTTCGCTTGTGGCGCGACGACAGCGCCGCCACATTACCCCCCTGCTCAGACCGGAGGTCGATAGTGCAGTCTAGATGTCGACGAATGTGCAAGTGCCAGGGAATTGCCTTGTAGTCTGCGGTGAGTCGAGAAGAAGGCAAGAAATCTGCGAGAGTGCCGTGAAGCAGAGGCGAGCAGTAAGGCTCAGAGCCGTGCCGAACATTGTAGCGCAGAAGGTAGCGGAAGGAACAGGAAGCATTATTATAGTGCTGCGATGAACCTGTAAAGCTAGATGGCTTGCAGGATGTGAAGACTGAATATTTGCTCGGGAGCCAATGAATGGGGTACTTGAGAACGATGACGAGGATTTGAAGTTGTAGTTTCCGAAGGTTCTTGGTTGCGTGTTCATATCACGTCGGTTGGTCACCACTGTGGCGTATGAAAGGAAAAGCGGAGATCTCCCGTCGGGCAAGGTGTTCTGCCCGGGGAGCGGCCAACGCTCCGCTTGTGGCGCGACGACAGCGCCGCCACATATGTAACTTTATTTCGTATTTGCCTAAAACAATAACTGTCCTAAATGAAGAACAACTGCGTTGCATATTTACCGTGTCAGCTGTCCGTCCAGCCGACGGTCGCGCAATCCACAACTGTTACAGTTTTTGTGCTGATTTTTACGTCCATACAGCAATATACTTTGCAAATCAGAGCTATAAGGAGGTGACCCAAAAGTTTAACCAGCGTAGAAATAGATAACTTGCCGATTTGTTTCTTATCGTAAACTTTGACGTCTTAAAGAATAACCATTTCCTTGTTCATCTCTCATCATCTTTCGCGTTGCGACGTGATGCAGGTACTTCCAGCGGCTGTCGACGTCGGGCGGCGAGGGCACAGAGCGCGCGCGCTACGAGGCGGGCGCGGCGGCGGCCGAGGCGCGCACGTGCGCCGACCTGCTGTCGCAGGCGCAGTGGCACGTGGCGCGCGCGCGCCGCCAGCACGACGAGGAGCTCACGCTGCGCGACCGCCAGCGCGAGCAGCGCGAGGCCTTCCGCCGCCGACAGGTACGTACCGCCTCACCGCCGCTGCTCTCCTGGTACTGCTAGCGGCGAGGCGCGCACGTGCGCCGACCTGCTGTCGCAGGCGCAGTGGCACGTGGCGCGCGCGCGCCGCCAGCACGCAGGGGCTCACGCTGCGCGACCGCCAGCGCGAGCAGCGCGAGACCTTCCGCCGCCGACAGGTACGCCGCCTCACCGCCGCTGCTCTCCTGGTACTGCTAGCGGCGAGGCGCGCACGTGCGCCGACCTGCTGTCGCAGGCGCAGTGGCACGTGGCGCGCGCGCGCGCCAGCACGACGGGAGCTCACGCTGCGCGACCGCCAGCGCGAGCAGCCGAGGCCTTCCGCCGCCGACAGGTACGTACCGCCTCACCGCCGCTGCTCTCCTGGTACTGCTGCTGGCGGCGGGCGCGCACGTGTGCCGACCTGCTGTCGCAGGCGCAGTGGCACGTGGCGCGCGCCGCCAGCGACGAGGAGCTCGCTGCGCGACCGCCAGCTGAGCAGCGCAGGCCTTCCGCCGCCGACAGGTACGTACCGCCTCACCGCCGCTGCTCTCCTGGTTTGCTAGCGGCGAGGCGCGCACGTGCGCCGACCTGCTGTCGCAGGCGCAGTGGCGTGGCGCGCGCGCGCGCCGCCAGCGACGAGGCTCACGCTGCGACCGCCAGCGCGCGAGCAGCGCTCGAAGCCTTCCGCCGCCGACAGGTACGTACCGCCTCACCGCCGCTGCTCTCCTGGTACTGCTGGCGGCGGGGCGCGATGCGCCGACCTGCGCCAGGCGCAGTGGCACGTGGCGCGCGCGCGCCGCCAGCACGACGAGGCTCACGCTGCGCGACCGCCAGCGCAGGCAGCGCTGAGGCCTTCCGCCGCCGACAGGTACGTACCGCCTCACCGCCGCTGCTCTCCTGGTACTGCTAGCGGCGAGGCGCGCACGTGCGCCGACCTGCTGTCGCAGGCGCAGTGGCACGTGGCGCGCGCGCGCCGCCAGCACGACGAGGAGCTCACGCTGCGCGACCGCCAGCGCGAGCAGCGCGAGGCCTTCCGCCGCCGACAGGTACGTACCGCCTCACCGCCGCTGCTCTCCTGGTACTGCTAGCGGCGAGGCGCGCACGTGCGCCGACCTGCTGTCGCAGGCGCAGTGGCACGTGGCGCGCGCGCCCATGGCACGACGAGGATCACGCTGCGCGACCGCCAGCGCAGGCAGCGCGAGGCCTTCCGCCGCCGACAGGTACGTACCGCCTCACCGCCGCTGCTCTCCTGGGCGCTAGCGGCGAGGCGCGCACGTGCGCCGACCTGCTGTCGCAGGCGCAGTGGCGTGGCGCGCGCGCGCCGCCAGCACGACGAGGCTCACGCTGCGCGACCGCCAGCGCGAGCAGCGCGAGGCCTTCCGCCGCCGACAGGTACGTACCGCCCACCGCCGCTGCTCTCCTGGTACTGCTAGCGGCGAGGCGCGCACGTGCGCCGACCTGCTGTCGCAGGCGCAGTGGCACGTGGCGCGCGCGCGCCGCCGCCGACGAGAGCTCACGCTGCGCGACCGCCAGCGCGAGCAGCGCGAGCCTTCCGCCGCCGACAGGTACGTACCGCCTCACCGCCGCTGCTCTCTGGTACTGCTGGCGGCGAGGCGCGCACGTGCGCCGACCTGCTGTCGCAGGCGCAGTGGCACGTGGCGCGCGCCGCCAGCGACGAATCGCTGCGCGACCGCCAGCGCGAGCAGCGCGAACCTTCCGCCGACAGGTACGTACCGCCTCACCGCCGCTGCTCTCCGGATTGGCATAAGGCGCGCGCGTGCGCCGACCGCTGTCGCAGGCGCAGTGGCACGTGGCGCGCGCGCCAGCACGACGAGGAGCTCACGCTGCGCGACCGCCAGCGCGAGCAGCGCGAGGCCTCGCCGCCGACAGGTACGTACCGCCTCACCGCCGCTGTTCTCCATACTGCGCGGCGAGGCGCGCACGTGCCGACCCGTCGCAGGCGCAGTGGCATCGGCGCGCGCGCCGCCATACGACGAGCTCACGCTGCGCGACCGCCAGCGAGCAGCGCGGAGGCCTTCCGCCGCCGACAGGTACGTACCGCCTCACCGCCGCTGCTCTTGGTACCGTTATGGCGAGGCGCGCACGTGCGCCGACCTGCTGTCGCAGGCGCAGTGGCACGGCGCGCGCCGCCAGCACGACGAGGGCTCACGCTGCGCGACCGCCAGCGCGAGCAGCGCGAGGCCTTCCGCCGCCGACAGGTACGTACCGCCTCACCGCCGCTGTCTCCTGGTACGTTATGGCGAGGCGCGCACGTGCGCCGACCTGCTGTCGCAGGCGCAGTGGCACGGCGCGCGCGCGCCGCCAGCACGACGAGGAGCTCACGCTGCGCGACCGCCAGCGCGAGCAGCGCGAGGCCTTCCGCCGCCGACAGGTACGTACCGCCTCACCGCCGCTACTCCTGGTACTGGCGGCGAGGCGCGCACGTGCGCCGACCTGTCGCAGGCGCAGTGGCACGTGGCGCGCGCGCGCCAGCACGACGAGGAGCTCACGCTGCGCGACCGCCAGCGCGAGCAGCGCGAGGCCTTCCGCCGCCGACAGGTACGTACCGCCTCACCGCCGCTGCTCTCCTGGTACTGCCAGCGGCGAGGCGCGCACGTGCGCCGACCCGCTGTCGCAGGCGCAGTGGCACGTGGCGCGCGCGCCGCCAGCACGACGAGGAGCCTACGCTGCGCGACCGCCAGCGCGAGCAGCGCGAGCCTTCCGCCGCCGACAGGTACGTACCGCCTCACCGCCGCTGCTCTCCTGGTACTGCTAGCGGCGAGGCGCGCACGTGCGCGCCGACCTGCTGTCGCAGGCGCAGGCGGGCGCGCGCGCCGCCAGCACGACGAGGAGCTCACGCTGCGCGACCGCCAGCGCGGCAGCGCGAGGCCTTCCGCCGCCGACAGGTACGTACCGCACCGCCGCTGCCTCCGGTACTGCTAGCGGCGAGGCGCGCACGTGCGCCGACCTGCTGTCGCAGGCGCAGTGGCGGTCGCGCGCGCGCGCCGCCAGCACGACGAGGAGCTCTGCGCGCGACCGCCAGCGCGAGCAGCGCGAGGCCTTCCGCCGCCGACAGGTACGTACCGCCTCACCGCCGCTGTTTCTGGTACTCTAGCGGCGAGGCGCGCACGTGCGCCGACCTGCTGTCGCAGGCGCAGTGGCACGTGGCGCGCGCGCGCCGCCAGCACGACGAGGAGCTCACGCTGCGCGACCGCCAGCGCGAGCAGCGAGGCCTTCCGCCGCCGACAGGTACGTACCGCCTCACCGCCGCTGCTCTCCTGGTACTGCTAGCGGCGAGGCGCGCACGTGCGCCGACCTGCTGTCGCAGGCGCAGTGGCACGTGGCGCGCGCGCGCCGCCAGCACGACGAGGAGCTCACGCTGCGCGACCGCCAGCGCGAGCAGCGCGAGGCCTTCCGCCGCCGACAGGTACGTACCGCCTCACCGCCGCTGCTCTCCTGGTACTGCTAGCGGCGAGGCGCGCACGTGCGCCGACCTGCTGTCGCAGGCGCAGTGGCACGTGGCGCGCGCGCGCCGCCAGCACGACGAGGAGCTCACGCTGCGCGACCGCCAGCGCGAGCAGCGCGAGGCCTTCCGCCGCCGACAGGTACGTACCGCCTCACCGCCGCTGCTCTCCTGGTACTGCTAGCGGCGAGGCGCGCACGTGCGCCGACCTGCTGTCGCAGGCGCAGTGGCACGTGGCGCGCGCGCGCCGCCAGCACGACGAGCTCACGCTGCGCGACCGCCAGCGCGAGCAGCGCGAGGCCTTCCGCCGCCGACAGGTACGTACCGCCTCACCGCCGCTGCTCTCCTGGTACTACTAGCAGCACGACATATACGCACCATCCGGTTCACCACTGGCCGTCGCTGCAATCCTGGTACTTGAGTGTGGGAAGGCACGTTTTACAACCGCTGATGCTCTTCCGTCACTTATGACTCCCCTACCCGTACCTTCCTGATACATTTAAGTGTCAGCTTGGACCGATGCTAACGTGCGCTCACCGTATAGTAGTTACGTGGATTACGAACTGCTGCCTCCTAGTACTCTTATTGCTGCTGCGCTCCTAGCATTTGTGGACGGCATGGCTACGCACGCTATTGCACCGACCTGTAACTACGGATTCCGTGCGCAGTCTACTTACTTATGGGCTCTCAATAATTCTAGTAATCTGCGCGTCCTACTGCTACTGCAATGATAGTAGTAACAAGGTGAAGCTCAACCGCTGACAGACCTAACGCAATTTGTTGTTTCTTGATATTTTTAACATTACTTAAAAAACAGGATATATATCTAGCCTTTTATTTTAATAGGTACTACTAACATTGTTATTATTTTAACTCTTGTACACTAGTTGCCCATATTAAATTACAAACCAACATGCTTTCTGCACAACTAAAGAAACAATTAAAGAAAGAAATTTAAGGTTTATATTGTACTATTTTCATGTTTGTCATTTTTTCTGTTTTTGCTTAGCAACTGCAGCGTTATGTTTAAAGTTACGGTTTTAGAAACTGAAAAGTTGTGGATTCACAACTACTTAACAACAACAACGCTTATGATGACTCTCGTAAATTGTTCCTAGCATAAGCATTTAAAACAGGTACCCAACAATATTAAACAATTTTTAGGAGGAAGAAAGGAAACGCCGCGAGGAAGAACAGCAGAAGAGTACAGTGGAAATGCTGCAAAAGCGTCAAGAATTCAAGGAGAAGACAAAGAACGCATTAGTGTTCGCGGAAATGCCACCAGAGAGCAAATCTCGAGGCAGGGGACGAAGGCGGGACGAATATGTATCAGATTCACCGGGCAGCGGCAGTGAAGGACCCCGGGAAGAACGGTGAGTAGATATTTGAATTGATGACTTATTTAGATTTACCACGACACACTAATGAATACTGCGTTACTGCAATTAGCTGATAGTTTGACTGATTGTTTGATTGAATCAATCAAGCTCAGACATGAAACATTAGTTTAAACGCATTAGAACTAAGTTGAAGAAGAAATTGGCTAACTTTACAGTTGTTTAACCTTGACACCAGACATTTCTTGTTTAGTGTTGTAATATAGGAAAGGTGTTACATGAAGGAGACGTGTTGTTGGTACTAGAACTTTAGTTATACTACTTAAAATTATTCTACCTTAACACTAATATATACTGTCGTGGGGGCTACACTACACTACACCTCCCACCGACAAAATAAATAAAAAAGAAACGAATACATTGTTTTGTTTTCTTATAAAAATAAATATAAAAGTTATGTCTATTATGAATGTAAATTACAAAAATAAAATAGGTAGTATATTCTATGGGTAGGTCGGGTGGCCAGATCCCCCTGTCCCATATTAATGTCGAGGTCACACTCTTGTACATTGTTTCCTCACAGTCTATTAATGCTAAACGTTTATACGTTAACATATTGTTTTCTTATATTTTTTTTCTACAATTAAGTTGTAGCGCATTTTAACTCAGTCACTTAAGTCATTTAGTCACCTAAATCATCTTGTCATTATACGACTTTTCTACTCCGAACAATAATAAAAGTTTATGATTTTAAAGTTCAATAAGTATAAAACCGAAATTAATAAACTACATTTCATAATATGATATAGAACAAAGAAGTCAATGTAAAGCAACGTAATCATTTTCAATAATATGTTATTGAAAATGACAACAGATAGATCAAAATTGTAATCCCACTCCTAGCAGTGCAAGCGATTTGAGACACCTTTCTTTTAATTACCAAAGTACGTATATCGAAACGTTTGCGATTACATCGTATTATGATCGCCTAATTTTAACATAACTTGTACAATGTTATTATTACATACATATATGGATACAAGTAAAATGAAAGTTTTTTTCTTATTTATACAAAATTTTAGATAGTTACATTACTTTTACCTGGATCGAAAAAGATTGCTAGGAGTATGATATTTACTATATCGTTTACAGAAAATAATTAAATAATCACTATAACACCTATCAACTTTACACAATAAAACATTTATTAATTTAAACATTCAAAAGAAAAATTTTAATTTTTAAGTAGGTTATTATACAAGGTGCCCCAGCGTGAAGTGACCACCTGGCGTCTGTTGATTATTTGGACAAAACTATCAACAAATACCATCAAAGTACAGGTCTTATCGGTTTTTTTTAAAATTAGGTTTATAGATGTATGTAGATGTCTATGGGCCACAGCAACCACTTACCATCAGGTGGACTGTGTGCTCGTTTGTCACCCTTATATTATTAAAAAAAAATCAACATGTGGGCTGGAATAATTAATGCCCAAATTATTGGGCCATTTGAATTGCCAAGAGAGGTCATGTTGAGTTTTTGCGCGAAGACCTGCCCCTTTTGCTATAAGACATCCATTGCTAACAAGACGAAATAGCACCAATTAGATGGAGCCCGGCTCATTATGCAGCGTCAGTGCGTCAATTCATTAATCAAAACTATCCACGTTGGATTGGCAGAGGCGGTCCAGTAGCATAGCATCCAAGGTCTCCTGATTTAACGCCTTGATTATTATTTTGGGGCTACATGAAACAAAAGTATTATGCCAATAGCTACGAGAGAACAACTGAAATAAGAGCGAATTTTTCGGAAGCAAAGAACGACTCAAAGAATGTCATTTAGAGCCTTAGCCTGTATTATAGTCAATGGCGGTAATTTCAAAACGTTATAAATTAATTACTGTTTTTAAATTAATGATTTAAATTCACACTTGTTTTTATTGTTTCCTTACATTAAAATTATTCTATTATTCTATCAAGTATTTTGATAGTGACACTTAAATGTGCCACCAGCCTGGTTTTAAGGTCTACTCTTTTTATTATTGACAATGGGGTGCATATTTCAAGAGTTTGTAGTTCGATAAATGTTTGAGATAGCTAGAAACATTGTTATGAGATTTTGTAGGTAATATCATGTAATTTAATAATAATTAATAAAATAATAATATTCATTGGGCATTTATTCAACTTTTTAGCGAAATTAAATAAAAACTGGTAATTTTTTCTTAAAACTTTGAGGTAATTAATTTTTTTAAAGTATCTTGTTTAATTTTGGGTACATTTTATACCTCGAATCGATAAACTATGATAACAAGTGGTAAAAAAAACAGAATGAAAAAAAAAGTAAAAACAAAAAACATATGAAATAATGCAGCAAGTCAGGTTTCTATACGAAAAAATAAAAACCTTATAAAATAAACCAAACCAGGCCTCTTCTTGTATTCATATTTATTTATTTTTCGTCACATCCGGTATTGTGTCCATTCCGTTATAATATTTTTGCCAATCGTTTCACTTCATTATATAATTTAGTAATATTTATATTTACTTTTTAACTAGGCTGGCGGTGCGCGTGCATTGTAGCAGCGCACCGCCTGCAGGGTCGCATAATATAGGTAGAGAAGGTGTTACATGAAGGAGACGTGTTGTCGGTACTAGAACTTTAATTATACTACTTAAAATTATTCTACCTTAACACTAATATATACTGTCGTGGGGCTACACTACACTACAGTGTCATCATCATCATTACAGCCCAATGCTAAATATAGGCCATAAGACGGATACCGAAAGAATGGGAGATGGGCATTTTCTGATTACGACTCAAAATAAATAACTGTGGTTGCCAACCCGCTGTGTATAGTGGCAGCTATGGTTTAATTTCCTATATGAGAAAATCTATAGGGAGGCCTGTGTTTAGCAGTGAACAGTGACTATCATATATTTTTTGAAAATTAACGACAAAACCTCTATCCGTGTGTTGACAGTCGCGAGGCCAAGCAGAAGAAGAACCGCAAGCGTGAAGGTGGCGAGGGCAGGAAGGACGGTCAACAAACGCCGTGAGCGTGGCAGCGGTAGTGACAGCGACCCGCCGCCCAAGCGCGGCAGGAAGAAGGTAGCTACCGCAAACCACTACCGCTATATTACACTTTTAACCTACAGCAATACGCTTCTGCACTGCAATATTACTTCTGCAATACGTATTAAGTCTCCACACCAAGCGGCGCGGTGGCGGCTAACCGCGAGCCGCGGCTCCACCGTTGTAACAACACACCACCGCGGTTGCAGGGGCGGCTGACGCCATTCGCTGTGGTGTCAATGCATACGACCGGACGTCAGTCAACATGGCTAACCGTGACGAAGCAACCTCTTATTATATCCAGCAATAATCCCATATTTTGTTTTAATCCTAATTTTTGTAATCACGGTGTGAAGTATCATAAAGTACTGGATAATTTTGCACGGTACGCGTAAAATAGCTGTAAATATGTTGGATAGCCGCACTCCTGCTTACACGTGGCAGGGCTTGCGGCTACGGCCAGCCGCTCGCAGGCCGCGACATGTACCTGAGTTTGCAGACTCACTTACATTGCAAGCGAATACAACTGGCCGCCACCGCAAGCGCTGTGTGTGGGGAGACGCTTTACACTTATGCACTACAGCAAGGTTTAGACGAAGCCAGCGCTGGCGCCAGTCCTCAGACAAGCCTGCGCTGGGCTGGCCCGTGTTGTTTAGATGAGGCCAAATGGATTCATTTCATTTCTGGATTATTCTTGTGGTGTGCACACGTTTTGTGTTTTAAAAAAATGAATTCAGGACAAATGCGGCGGCGGTTGAAAAAGAAATGTCTAAAGAACCTCTGCACTATTAAGAGAAGAGTTGATCAATATATTAGAGGAAGAAATCGTAAAGAATAAAAGACTTTGGATGAGAAAATGGCTAATCTCTATACAGCTGAACAAATTTTAATGTTTCGTCCTCATTCAATTCCCTTGCCATCGCGGCAAATCTTACAAAAACAAAACGCGTCAACAATCTACGGATAAGCGCCAGCGACTGGCGCGATGCGTCTACACGTGTCCTCACGCTGGCACGGGTTGCGGGGCACGGGTGGAGGTCACTGGCTTGAAAAATAAGCCGGCGCTCTATTCCACCAGTGCAGCGGCCAGCGCTGGCTTGTCTTGAAAACTGTTTATACAGGGCCAACAGTTGGCGCTGGCTGCCAGTCAAACTGGCAGCCAACACTGGCTTCGTTTAAACCCTTCCACAATATTACACTTCTGTACTGTCCGCAATATTACACTTTCACACTACCGCATTATTACACTTCTTTGTCATGCACTTCTGCACTACCGCAATATACACTTCTGCACTACCGCAATATTACACTTCTGCTACTGTAGTGTAGCCACCACAATATATGAGTGTTAAGGTAGAATAAGGATCAGTATAATTAAAGTTCTTGTACAAGCAACACGTCTCCTAATACAGACCTTTCCTACATATATCACATGGCCATGAGCGATTTTGCTGCTACAATGTACTGCGCACCGCTTAATAAGAGAGAAAATTTAAAAAAACAATTAAATAATGGAAATCATCATGGAAAAATATAATATAACGGAATGGACGCAATACCGAATGTGACAGCTAAATAAATATGAATACAAGAAGCCACAATAATAATTGTATAGAAACTAACCAAAAATTAAAAGTATGTATAATATATAAGACAACAACAGCTAACAAAGAATGAGGAAAATAAAATGTGGATTTTTAATATGATGACCAAAGTTCAAAATTCAAGAAACAGCAGTTGTACTCTGTGAGCTTAGCCAGAAGAATATGAAAATTGAGTCAAAAGAACAAAGAAGAAATTAAGAGGTAACTTCACCTGTGTAATTTTAATTCCATTTAAAACTTTATTTATCAATTTGAAATTGTTTTATGTTCTTTTTGTATTATATTTTTGAAGTTAAGTATTATTCTGTATTTAATATAACTATGTTTAAATTGATAGTATTTATCAGATAATTTACGATTCAATTGATTTTTATTATTTTACTACATATAAAATTCATAATGCAATATTACAAATTAAGTTACGTTTTAAGCACTCTTGTCTTTAGCACAAGACGATTTTATATTCAATTTTATACAGTTATTGTTTATTGTTATATATTCTTTTTATTACTGTGTCCTGCAAAACCGAATGAAATAATATAGTAGATTACATTTTTACGTACTTAAATTTACCATGGTTTGTCATCAATTAATTTTTCGTATAATTAAAATAATACTAATTATATTTCTTTGTTATTTTTTTCTGTAGTAAATTTTATTTAAATGTAGTATTTAATTTTGAAAAGTTTTAAACATTCGCTATAGTTAAAAGTTTTCTTCTCTAAACAATTAACCTTAAATTTATATGCTAACCTACATAAAAATTAAAATTGTTCTAACTAAACTTGGTAGTAGTTGTAGTAATTTTCAATAATGTTGTGTATACGAAAAAATAAACATCATATTTCTAGCAAAAGTATTTTATAAAAAGCAAATTTTTTCGATGTATGTAAAACTAATAAAACTATTCACGATGTAACTGTCATAACTTCTGTATAAATTCAAAATATCAATACTATCACTTTAAGGTATATTTTCCTACTTGCATTCATATTATAATAGTTTGTACAAGTTATCTTAAAATTAGTGTGAATCACACTGTGGTCATAGTTCTATGTAATCGCAAACGTTTCCATATACGTACTTTAGTAATTAAAACAAATGTGTCTCAAATCGCTTGCGCTGCTAGGAGTGGGATTGCAATTTGTATTTTGATCTGTCTCTTGTTATGTGATTATGTTATTGTTACTGAAAATGATTACGTTGCTTTGACTTCTTTGTTCTGTATCTTAATATGAAATGCAATAATTTATTTTGGTTTAATATTGATTAAACTTTTAATCATAAGATAACAGTTTGAATATCTAACTTACTTATGTGGATTATGAAAATAATAACTTCGTTCAAAACGATTTAGAAACTCAATTATATTATGTATACAATTAATTAATTTCAATTTTGTTGTGCCCATATTGTGAGCCTCAATCCCTGACTGACAATGATATACCTAAATATTATAGGAGACTGTATAATATAAATTTGTAAAAGATGTGAGTAGATTTATGGCTAAGTTACGAAATACGGAATTATAAATCAAAAATATTAATAGTGTGTAGTTGTGAGAGTAAGGTAAAGAAAATTATCGGAGGTTAGCATATCCACATACAATCGGCCTGATCAGCTGAGAGTTTGGAAAACCTAATAACCGATTAATTTTTTAAGGTTGTTCGGAAACGATTAAATGCGGAATAAGTTTTAATGTATTATCAATGAGGGAAATGAGAATTTATTATGAGTTTTATAGGAATATTGTCCATAATCTTGGGTACAATTAAATAATGATTAATAAATACTATAAATGTAAAGAAATAAATAGAAATAAAACAAAAGTTGACCTGCATAAATAAGTAATGGAGCGATACGGGAACGTCCATCACTGGTAAAGCATATAGTCCTCGAGCAGGGTATGTTTCCATGTTTGGATGATAAAATCGGAAGTAACGGGTACTAGGGAACAACACCTTCAGTACAAGTGATGTGAACGAGTTTACTCATATTAGTACTGTTGGGGACCAGAGAAGTCTTAAATTTGTTACCCTTAATAATGGTACATTGAGGTCGTATCCTTCATTGGATCATAGTGAACTTAGTTTCTCCGTGACAATTGTTGGGTCTTTTAAATGACTTAAACGTTGACCTTAAGATTGTGCGCACAACCCAAGGTACAGTTTACCTTGATATAGTATGATTTAAAAGTTTATGTACCAATAAAATAAAATGAATGTAATGAAAATGTAATATAGTACCCAAGTAAATGGAGCCATATTTATAAAGTACCGCGTGATAAATATCATGAAATAAAATATAAATGAAGTGAATTAATACCTCCGTTTCGATATCTAATAAATAAATAAATGTATAAGAGAATAGAAATACTAGCTAAAGGTCAAAAATATTAAGAAATAAAAGAAAGTACGTACAAGAAATATGAAAAAAAAGGCCTGATAATCGAAAACAAAGGATATGAGAGTACTGTTAGTATGAAAAAATAAAGGACATGAGAACAATTAAAATGAGGTAAATTATTACCTCATTTCAAGGAATCCTGAACAAATCTAAAATGTGAGATATATGTTGTTATTTTGCATTTCTGTAGGAGTGCTACCTGCAATGCTACTCAAAATGCTTACAAGCTATACATCTAGTAACTATAGGATCGATCCACACAACCACATGTAAAAACAATTAAATTTGATTAATACATTTTAGCGTAGATTTACATGAATTTACAAGATTTTTTTTCATATTTAGCCACATTGATTCATAGTTACAATAACTCTACCTTAAATTTCTTTTGTGTTATGTTTTTTTTGTTTATGTATAATTTGCAATTTTAAACTAAATTTGGTATATTGCTTATAAAATCAAATCAAAGCGTATCGATAGTCTATTATTATAAGTTTGATAATGTAATAATTTTTTTTCTCTATAGACAGTCAAATCTAAATTTACGTTAATACATATTTACTTAAAAATTGTCTTTTCAAATGTTAAACAAATATTTTGTTATAACTTCTAAATTAACTTTATTACACTTTTTAAACTCTGTATTCAATTAAGATAAACATTTTTCTGAAAATCTTTTTCTAAAAAGGTAAAAGTAGTAATCAGTTTTCGACTATTATAAATAACTTAATAAACTCGATAATGTAAATGTAAATGTATTATAACAATGCAATGTAACGATCTCAACTACGTACATTAAAAGTGTTTAATACTATAATTTTCAAATACTTTTAAGTGTACTCATAATAGAACATTTTGTAAGTTATGTTGAATTAGATATTATGTTTGTGTCATACGATGTAATGAAAACCTTTCCTTATACGTGCTTTGGATATTATAACAAAGGTGTCTGTCACCAACCGCTTACGCGGCTGAGATTGCAAAATGTATTTTGATATCTGTTTTAAGTTAATGATCGACTACGTTGCATTATGTTCTTTGTTCACTTCATCTTAAATGAAATGCAATATTTTCGGTGTTATATTATTGAACCTTCAAATCATATGTTTTTAACTTTTATAAGTCATCATCTTCTGAAAAATTGTAGAGTATTAATATATAACTTGCGTGGATCATAAAGTAACGATTAATCAAATATAAAGGTATAAATAAATGAAGTATAAAGTATGCAATTATAAATATAAATGTGAAAAAATATACAGGGAAGAGTAGGTACTACTTAATGCTGAGTGTCTGGATAAGTTACTTAATAAGTGACTAAATAACTCAATATCTAAGTATGTTACAATAATGTCGACAAAAAAAAAATAATATACCTCGCGAATGTTCACCTAATTATGTCAAATACATATGTTGTATGTATGCATAATACATTATACTAATTTTAATGTGATTGAGCAATTATGCATAGGAGGTTTGGCCAGCCGTCCTACCCAATCCAAGACGAATTATATATATTATCCGTAATTAAAACGTAAGATTTTATTTAGGATTAACTTTACAATATAAAAAATGTTTTAATTTTTTTTTTTGTCGGTGGAGGTGTAGTGTAGCCACCACAATATATATATTAGTGTTAAGGTAGAATAAGGATCAGTATAATTAAAGTTCTTGTACAAGCAACACGTCTCCTAATTCACACAAGACCTTTCCTACATATCACACTACCACAATATTACACTTTTGCACTACCGCAATATTACACTTTTGCACTACCGCAATATTGCACTTATCCACTCTCGCAATGCTACACTACCCCACCACCGCAATATTACACTAAATCCACTGCCACAAAATTAGACTTACCATTACCACACTCCTCAATTATTGCAATAGTACACAACTCCACTACTGCATTATTACACTAATGTACTACTCCACTACTGCAATACTACACTACTTCACTACCACAATACTATATTTCTCCACCGCAATACCTCACTACTACAATACTACACTGATGCATTACTTGTTCTACAAACCCACTTTTTCATTATCTACTAACCTACATTATTCCATTACGTCAGAAGCTCACAACCCTACCAACTCTTCGCGCTCTCTCACTTTGTATTGAGTCATTTAACTAAATTGATATATTTATATATTATTGTATAAAATCATAAATTCATTCACAGGGCGAAAAAGGCATCGGCAAACGTGAGAAGGCCAAGGCCAAAGCGGCGGAAGAGAAGCTTAGCGCGAAGCAACGCATGAAGATCGTATCCAAGGAAACGATCTCCACGTCCGAGTCGGACTCGGACGCTTCGCGGAAGTCGCGCAGTCGCAGCCGCAGTGGAAGCCGCAGTCGCAGCGGGAGTCGCAGCCGCAGCCCGCCCGCGAACAAAGGCCGCAAGCGCATCATGTCCGCTTCCGACAGTGACAGGTGTGCATTTTCCTTTTTATTTTTTTCTTTCCTTTACAGCCTATTGAAGTCATAGAATGAGAACATAGGCCTCCATAGATTGCCTCATAGGGATATTTTTAACTTATTATAAGCTAGTGTTGACCATAATCCCACCTGGTGGTAAGTGGTGATGTAGCCTGGATGATAAATCGCACTGTCTTAGCGTAACAAAAGCTCTTGCTTGAAGACGCCCAGATTCTATTCGGACGAAAAGATAGAGCGTTGGCAAATTATTCACTCCTTTGGTTCTAATGCGTGGAATATTGACAACAAAGGGGTGAAGACCCGCCGACCGCCTGGTTTTCCGATGGTGGAAAGGAGAGGGAGGAATTAAAGCGTATAATTGTATTTGCCATAGTTGCCACGCTTGGCAAGTAGGTTGACCACCGCAGTTTTTTTATTTTTAGTCGTGATTAGGAAGACAGCAGCGTCTCATTGTCGCCCATCTCCTGTTTGTTTACCAACTTGACATCGCTGAAGGGACTGCAGCACCGCCCAAATTTCGATGGAATCAAAGGCTTTCTCATAGTCCACATACGCCAGACATAGTGGCAAATTGTACTCTCGAACTTCTGTGCCGAAGGGTATGTATGTGGTCTATGGTGCTAAAGCCTTTTCGAAACCGGCTTGTTCGGGAGGCTGGAAGTCGTCGAGTCTGCGTGCGAGACGATTCGTAATGACTCTCGAAAGAGCGTAGACGCAGCTCAGAAGGCAAATCGGTCTGTAGTTCTTCAAGAGGGCGTTGTCGCCTTTCTTGAAGAACATGACCACCGCACTTCTGCTCCACGCCTCCGGTGTAATGCCACCATGGAGGACGGAATTAAAGAGCTTCTGAAAGACTTTAAGTACCGGTTTTCCACCCGCTTTCAGAAGCTCTAGCTTTCACCCTCGCGATCACTGAGTCATCACTGAACAGTTATCGTCTGGTCGTCAAAATGAAGACAATCTCATTTTTGTCGAACCTTCGGGGCTCGACCAGGTCCACTTCCTGTGGGGCTGCTTCTGGAAGAAACACTTCATCATAAATAAATTTAAAAAAGTCAAAATCGTTTATTGCGTTTCAAAAGGTAGTAATAAACAAGTGGCAGGGCAACCCCTGTACTGGGTTGGTAAAACCTGTGTCACGGTACCCGCTCTTCCAACAGACAAATTTTAACAATTTGAAACATAGGATATTACAATTATATTAGTGCTTTAACAATCCTTTAGACATGAATTGATGACATTTTGATACTTATAAAGAGTGAAAGTGTATGTGTGTGTTTGTGTGTGTTCGTGTGTTCGTGTGTGTACGTGTGTGTTCGTGGGTGTTCGTGGGTGTTCGTGGTGTTCGTGTGTGTGTGTGTGTGTGTGTGTGTGTGTGTGTGTGTGTGTGTGTGTGTGTGTGGGCAGGCGTGCGTGTGTGCGTGCGTGCGTGCGTGCGTGCGTGCGTGCGTGCGTGCGTGCGTGCGTGCGTGCGTGCGTGCGTGTGTGTTTAGCGAATAAGCAGTTCTGTTTCTTCATAATTGAAGCTAAGCAGAGTTGTTGTGCAATTTAGCACAAGTGAGGGATACATATTTAGCCTACTATTTAATTTATTATATAGATGTTTTGATTGACAGGCAAATTGTTTTTCTTAAATTTGGTTTTACAATATGGAATATTGAAAACAGGTAGAATTCTACGTTTTAGTGTCTGAGGGCAGTGTGGTAAAGAGCTGTGAGTTCGTGTAACACTCTTTAAAATGTACATTTGGCGGGTTGTTAAGATTTTGTAAGATTTGTGTAGTTCGTGAGTTAGAAACGGATTGGTTTAAAGAACATCACTCTCAGTAATGCTCTATGAGCCCTTTCAAGAGTTATTAAATAGGACTTAGCTGCTCCACCCCATGCTGTAATGCAGTATCTTAAGACAGATTGGGCTAGAGCTTTATACGTACATATAAGGATTTAATTATCTGCGACATGTCTGAGCCTTCTAAAAACCCACATAAGCTTTCTTACCTTGTCAATGGTACACTCAATTTGTTTCAAGTCTCTCTTTCTCCATGAAGTCGGCCTTGGGTTCCGTTGCCCTATTTCAAATTGCCCTACCTTCAGCTCACCGTTCTCTCTTTTGCGTTGAAGTCTCCCATTAACACCGTATAGTGGGTTTTGAAGGAATGCATGGCGCTAGATATATCCTCATACATTTCCTCCACATCCTCATCGGGATGTGTCGAGGTTGGTGCGTAAACCTGAGTGACCTTCAGCGAATACCGTTTGGTGATTCTGAGTGTAAGGTACACAACCCTCATCGACACACTCAATCTTTACAACGTTGTTAACGAGAGACTTGTGGACGATAAATCCGACACCTCCTTGGGACAGATGGTCGCCCTCCCGGTGATAGAGCAAGTTGCCGGATTCGAGGATTACCATGTCCTCCCCTCTCTTCGGACCTCGGATAATCCTATAATATTCCAGCGCAACTTGTCTGTCTCTTCTTCCAGCTCCAGGATCTTCTCATCAGTCCTCAGGGTGCGTGCGTTATATGTTGCCAGGTCGAGTCGTCTTAGGTGGCAACCGAACCTCTACCGGAGATTCTTAGCACCCCCTGCCCCGCCGTTACCATAGTCGCCACCGTAGCCGGGAATAGCGAGGCCGCCGGGGATTGGGGCCGTCTCTTCGTAACTTTCATCATGGGTGTTATATTGCCATAGTTGCCACGCTTGGCGAGCGGGTTGGCAACCGCAGTTTTTTTATTGTTGTTTTACTGTTATCAGAAAGATGCTGCTGCCCATCTTCTGCCTCAGTTTCCCTCTGTCGTCTCTTACGACACCCACGGGAAGATATGGGGTAGTGGGTATTCTTACCCGCCACTACACGGGAAAGTGTTGACTCAACGTATCCAAAATATGCTATACGAAGTGTTTGCGTATTTGCGTATTTGCTCTTTTATTTAACTTATACAAGGCGTATGAAAATTTATACAGTTTACTGCAAACACTATCGACCTGTGCCTTCCAGTTCAGTTGTTTATTAATGATAATTCCTAAAAATTTAGTTTCTATCGTTTCATAGATTGGTGAACCTTTATAATTAATATTAAAATTTGATAAACTATCTTGTTGCCAGTTAAATTTCATAATTTTAGTTTTTTCTAAATTTATATTTAAGTTATTATTTACGAGCCAGTCGATTATAAGACCAATGGAACTGTTAATCTCAATTTCATAACTTTGGGTATTATTTCTTTCATAAACGACTGTACAGTCATCCGCAAAAGGACCATAGATTGTTGTATCACCGAAGGAAGGTCATTAATGTACAAAAGAAATAGGAGTGGACCCAAAACGCTTCCTTGTGGAACGCCGTAGTTACAGCTCGGGGTGTATTATACATATTCTCCTTATTTCAGTAATCTGCGTTCTGTCAGTAAGATGTGACTCAAAAAGATCTAAAACTGTCCCTCGCAATCCATATTGGTGTAATTTTCTTACTAAGATTTTGTGATCCACAAAGTCAAAAGCCTTAGTCATCTCCATGTATAGCGTGGCCACAGGTATTTTCTTGTCTATACATGTCATAATTTTGTTGAGCAGGTCATAAATTGCCGTGTTTACAGATTTATTTTTGCGAAATCCTTTTTGCTCATTTACGAGTATCTTATTAACTTCAAGATATTTATTTAAACTATATAAAACTTTTTCAAAAACTGTCGCAAATATAGTAATCAAAGCAACAGGGCGATAACATCCAACATCACATCTGTCGGTTTTTTTAAATGATGGATTTACTATTGACAGCTTTAGAGACTTAGGGAATTTTCCTTGCTCTATACATAGGTTTATTATATGACATAAAATGCCCGCAATCAAAAATGCTGTATCTTTGACTACTTTAGTAGTTATTCCGTCATACCATGTGCTTTGGGTATTTTTAATTGATTTTATAGTTTCATATATTTCAACAGGAGTGACAGGGGCCATAAACATTGACGAAGACTTATTAAATTGTATGCAATAGCTACCTGCGTTCTCTTCATTAACCTGTTTCTTATGCTCCATATTTATAAAGTGATTGTTAAATGTTTGAGCTATTTCTTTCGGGCTTGTTATTACTCGATTATTATATATAATTTTCTCGATTTGTTTTATAGGTTTTGTTATTCTTAATAACCTTCCACGTAGCTAAACATTTATTTTTTGCATTTGCTACGTAATGGTTATTCTGCGATCGTTTTGTGAGATCATTTTTTTTTTTAATTTTTTAGTGTACCATTTAAATTTATTTTTTGAGTCTTTATTAGGATTAAGGCGAAATTTCCATAACTGATTCCTTTTATTGCGGCTACACAACTTAATTCCTTTTGTAATCCATTTCGGTTTTGTTTTTAAAGAAATTCTTATCTTTATTGTCGGAAAGCATAAATCATAATGTAATTTATAAATGTCAAAGAATTATTTCTTTTTCCTAATGACGCCTTTGGTTATTCAAAGGCGTCATTAGGATTATCTAAAGAGAATAATTAATTGAATGTGAAAAGTTTAGGCAATCTACAAACTTTTTTAATTTTTAAAATCCCGTTTGAAAACATACCAATATGTCATTGCATGATGCTTCATAACTGGAATTTTCAACAGTTGGGCTGTGTGATCCGAGAGTGCAAAATCTCGTATTTCGCTATTTATTTTTGTAAAATTATGGAATGCATTATCTATGCATGTACCACTACATAACCTTGTTGGTTCATTAAATTCAATTTTTAAATTATAACTACTCAAAATTTGTGTGATGCTATTTGTCAAGATATTTGGCTTTAATATGTCAACATTGAAATCACCAACAATAACAATATTTTGATTTAAAACAGTACTTATGTAAGATATATTGCAATATATTTAAAAGTGTATCAATATCCCTAGCAGAATTTTTATGCATTCGGTACATGCATATTATAATTATTCCAAATTCAACAAGCTCAATTGCACAACATTCATATTCGTTACTAATGGATAGGGCTTGAACTTCGTAAATTGTGTTATACTTAATATTATAGTCTACTAAAATACAAGCTCCACCTTTTCTATTTCTTCGCAAATAACATGAGGCTAATTTGAAATTTGGTATACAAGTTGAGTATCAAGCTCTACTTGTGCTGGTGGAATTCTTGACTTAAATAAGTACGTCAATATGTAGACTGTATATAGGTAATTTATTGGTTGGTACATAAGAAGTAGCCGTAATGCGTGCGTTCGCGACAGGGTGGTTCCGAGCAAGTCGTGCGTTGTAGTGCCGCGTTGTCCATGAGGTTTGCTGCCCGACGATACGAACCGGGGAGAATAATGGGCAGTGACGTCATTAACATAGATGTTTAATGTCATCTTCAACCATATTGTGTTCGGTTATACAAATAATCCCAATCATTTTATTTTTATCTTTTAATTCCGATAAACACACAGCAAGTAGGTCGGATTTGTTAATAATTCCGTTTGTTTGTTGAGAAAACTTTGAAGAATCATCGGGTTCACTACCCGCTGATCCTTCCATCGCTACATTACAAAATTCTGTTTGACATGCTTTATCACATTTTGAATTCGATTTTGAGTTCCCTGTTACACAAGCAGCGTTCTTTATATAATTTAAATAATTTTGTCTGTAACCAATACTTAAAATTTCTTTCAGTAATGACCTCGATAAGTTCAAAGCAAACAGATTTCTTCGCGGATCAGATTTGCAATAATCCATATCCAAAAACACCGCTCGCTTAAAATTGCTACATAAGAACTTTAGTTCGTAATTTAGCTTAAATAGGTTTAGGTAATTGTTATGTGGCACCTCCGATATTATTTATTACATTTGTATTTTGGCATGAGGTGACCCAACTCATCAAGTTACATTTTAATTTAAAAGGATTACGATCATTAGATCCTGTGAGTATAACCACACAATCATTTAAAGTTAATGCAGATATTTCATGTTTCCAAACACTTAACACTTCGCGTGACTCGGCACCAGGCTTAATAAAGCAGTAAACTTGATATTCCGGACCCAGAAGTTTTCCCAATGAGTGTCTGAAATTTTTCCTATACTGATCAGCAATAATTATGATTTTCTTTTTTGCAGTTATACGATCCACTAATATTGACCGTTTATTAGTAATATTAGTAGATATACTATCCTTGTCGATAAATTTATTTACAACATCTTGCTGTTGAACATTTAACGCTATTTCAGATTTGTTGCTAAAACTATTATTTCCTTTAGTGATTCGCATATTACTATTGTCTTTTTGTGCATGCAAAATTAATTAGCAAAATCACTCACTAAACTGTTATTCTCGATATTGTGTATACAAAACTTAAAGAGAGAAACTTAAGAGAGAAGCTCTTTGGTTGAATATATTGGTTGTCTATCCGTGTAGCAATCATTTCACCAAATTCATTTGGTATCAAGTTATATGTTATGTAAGATTTCATGGCATGGGAGCAAAAGGTGTACGATTCCCGCGAGGACCAATGAAACTGTTATAGGATAATTTATGTGCTAATTTACTACGTGTTTGATGTTGAAGAAGTGAAGAATAACTTCGTAGGGAAACCTAGATGTCTGAGTAGTTAAAAAAAACTCTGTGGACATGTGAAAATCGCTAATATGCATTAGAACGGCGCGGCGGACTCTTGCTCACAAAACACTATAGATAATGAAGAGCCCTGTGCATAGTCATGAAACGCATGTAAGCTGCCACTACTTTTCTTTAATTTTTATAAGACATAAAACGGTTTGTCATTTATTAAGATAGCTTTCATATTTTCATACATATTAATATTTTTGTGACAGACCTGGTTTCATAGCTCACATGAGTATATAGTATAATATGTAAATGAACTGGCTTTTTGCCCCTAAACCCTTTGCGTAAATTAATAGAAGATCATAAAATTTAATATTAAACTAAATTAACTTTAATTAAATTACCTTTTTTTTTCATTTATTTACATAACAAAAACTATAAAATTAAAAACTATAATAAAAAAAAACTAAAACTAGTAACTTAATTATCATACAGTCCTACTCCCTGCGGTATCGTGCCAAAACGCTGGCTGCGATTCCCCGCTGCATGACTATACTTAGCCTTTGAGCCAGAAAACAACCAGCCCTCTTATCACCAGCAGCAACGACCAGTCGCGGATAGAGTTCCTTTAGGAACTTCACCGCACGTGGACCCCACGGACCGATAGTCTCTACAGCACATGGCACAAATATGTAGTTATCTCTCAGAGACTCATATTTGCGCCACTTAATCAATACAGCTGCCTCTGATGCCGCCCCGGCTCTAAACAAGGTACCCCTGAGATGAGAGGCCGCCAAAGTGTCTACGCAAGTAGCATCCCACACTAGGGCTTTACCTCTCTCCCAAGGGACCAATGTCATACCGTCGGGTCTCCTGCCATCCTCTCTAAATATTCCAGGGTATGCCTGTGCCCAGCTGTGGGACGTAAATAGGCTGTAACTTTAACTTTTAACTTTTATAAAAACTTGGAAAACTAATAAGTTATTTCATGTGCTTTCAAAACATTTTACCTACTCCAATGTTTATCGGGTATGTTAATTTTTTTAAGGTGTCATTTTATATTTTTGCTTTAGACATAACGTTATTATAAAAACCAATTTGATTTGATTTTTTTTCTAAGTAGTTATTGAATTGGCTGAAGAGTTTTGCTATCTTTGTCAAACATAAAAAATAATGACAAAGTCTATAAACATTTGACAAATTACTTAGATGTCATATTAAATTTTAAAATAATAAATTGTAAAAAAAATAGAAAAATAGTCTAAACATATTATGATTTGGTGATGATTCGAACAAATAGCCTGTGAGTAAGAGAAAAATGGTTGTCTTAAAATAGTTGCAAAAAATTTTGTAATTACTATGTATCGTTGGCTTATACTCGTATATTACTAGCGTATTGTATTGATTGACGTAGTAACCACGCACAAACTGATAATTACAAAAGGTAACATAACACCGGTTATTGTGAATCAATCAAATTAGATATTAAGTAAAGGAAGATATAAAGCACAAAATAAATATATAAAGCACAAAATAAATATATATATATATATATATATATATATATTTATTTTGTGCTTTATATATATATATAAATACGAAATAAAAAGAAAATGATGAATTAAATTTTGTTACGATAGGTTTTATCGTTAAAATTCAATGTTCTAGTGCTACATAACAGAGATAACAAAAAGTAGAACATTTATATACATACGAAAAAAAATTTGTGTGTGTATCTGTGTGCGGTGTGTGCTTGCATCGAGAGTGTATGAACTATACCGTTTTTGCCTATTCTGGCAATAAATCATATATTTTCTACACTAAAATCAGAAACTTAATCAAGTTTTGAAAGTGGCAACTGCTTTATAATTTATGATCGATGGTGGTATATCTTTAGAGAACCGGAGACACCTTTTACTGGAAACGAGGCATTCCATCTTAGTCCTCACTGGTGACAACGCATCTGCATTTTGCTTCATAGTCGAGGATAGATGTAGATGTCTATGGGCCACAGCAACCACTTACCATCAGGTGGACTGTGTGCTCGTTTGTTAGCCTTATCCTATAAAAAAATCATTCCAGCATTTCGTTGCAGCAAAACGGAAACTGCCACGGAAGGCAGTTGTATGATGAGCTGTATGACGAGAACATTAGCTTTTGGAAAAATTATGATGGTTTCCCGGGATTTATTACTCCAAAAAGCAATGACTCAAAATGGAGTGTACGTCGACTTACCATACTCATTAAGTCGTGTTGATTTAAAAATGTGATCGTTTAGTGACTGAAGCGTGCGCAGGCGTTTAGAACTCTTTTTATTATTAAATCAGTAGTACATCACTTGATGTTGCACTCACTTCATTCAACCAAATTTGTGACGTCATTTGGAGAGGAAATGAAAATCTTAATTACATACATTTTTAATAAAATAAACAACATCCCTTATTTTAAGACTTCATTTTAGCAAAATAGGGTTTAAAAATGAATAATCTCGAAAAGGTTTCAGTCAGCATGGCTTAAAAATAGGTTGCTGTTTGTTTTTTGGGTATAGTGGTACTATTTTCGTCTTTATCCTTAATATTTATTACGGAGATATTTTTATTATTTGTACGAAATTCAGGAATGATGATAATTTCATGATGTATGGAAATAAGTTATGTACTTTTCTTTACAACTCTTACTCAGTTGTGACGTTAATTTATAGTTGTTTTTTTATACATACATAAGTATATATTTTCGGTGAAAGATTAAATCAGAATAAAATATTTTTTTATGTGTTAAAGTACCTAATTATTATCAGAATATCTCATATGTAGCGACTGATTTTGGTTGTGAAATAAAGGGATTGATGCGCCCAGCTGTTTTTAAAGGATTTTTATAATTAACTTGAAAATGTCCCGTTGATTCCTTCTTTTATCATTATTTAGAGATCAGTGTAATAAGTAATATTCATAATCTACTATTTTATTCTTATAGTTATAAGTAAATGTTAACAATGTATTCCTTTGCTCAGGTCACGTTCAAAAAGTCGCTCGAAGTCTCGCAGTCGGTCCCGCTCTGGATCGGCAAAGAGTCGCTCTCGCTCTAAAAGCCGATCAAGGTCCAAAAGTCGGTCGAAATCAAAAAGCCGGTCGACGTCGAAGAGCGGGTCGAGGTCGAAAAGCAGATCGAGGTCGAGGTCGAAAAGCAAGTCGCGCTCAAAAAGCAGGTCTCGTTCCAAAAGTGGTTCTAGATCCAAGAGCCCTTCGAGATCACGTTCAAGGTAAATATTGTAATGTAACTGATACACAATTACTGCTGAAATGCTCCCAGCGCTGCCATATTGCTTAACGTCAAGATGTCTGGTAGGGGTCGCTATGGGTGGTCATTGCTTTATCAAATATTTCTTTGTATACTTAATTACTACGTGTTCATTTCATGAATGCCGTTACCTCTCGCCGCGCTCCCTCATACCGCGCCTCAATCGTCGCCATTATAGTACCGATAGCAACGCTGAAATATATCTACGTTCATTGTTTGTGCTCCCGTGCGATCTCTAGTTTGTTACTGTTTTTGTTGTTGTTTTTGTTATTGTTGATTTTTTGTTTCTGTTGACTTTTCACGTTCGTTAATTTGTGATAAACACTAAATGGAGTGATGGCAGTGATACAGAAACGAACGATTTCGATAACTGGTATCGAAGTTATAGATGCGTATATATCTACCTACCAGTTTTTGTTCGCGCCTTCGTTAATAGTTCATATAAAATGTATAATAAAACTATTTTATTATATAGGACACGTTTCTATTCAGTGTTATTATTTTACTTTGCTAACTAAATAAATTATTCAATAATATGCATTTTATCAACTTGCTTGCCCTCCATTGCTCTGTACAGGGCAACAAACTAAACATCGAACTTCTTACAATTAAACACTTACAGTAATAGTTTTGTCTGGGGAACAACGTTTTTGCCTACCGATCGACCCTTAGTAGTGCGTGTAAGTGCAAATCAGTTAAAATGATGCATTACCACGCATTTATCTTCACCATTTACCTATATTACTTATTCTGAACCTTCTCTACAAATTTGGCCGGTTATTGCAAAATAACCCTGTATATTACAGTAGAGATACACTAACATACTTCTTTATTAAAACCACCAAACATAAATTATAAATGACGTACAATGATTGATATAAAAACCCGCTTGATTTTTATTAATTTGACATCTTATAAAACTCTGTATGCCATCCTTGTTTATACGAGGGGTGATCCAAAAGTAATGATAATAAAAATAAAACACGGTAATTAAAGTTAAAATAATAATTTATTTTTCTACATAGTCTCATAACAAATCAATACATTTAGTCCATCTTTTTTCTAAACCCAGGATTCCCTTTGAAAAAAATTCTTTGTCTTGACCCTCCCAAAACGCTTCAACAGCGGCCATTACTTCGCTATCGTCTTCGAATTTCTTGCCTCGGAGGCGTTCCTTGAGCCGAGGAAAGAGGTAGAAATCACTAGGAGCTAGATCTGGTGAATAGGGAGGGTGTTCGAGCAGTTCGAATCCCGTTTCTTGAATGGCAGCCATCGCAACTGCGGCTTTGTGAGCCGGTGCGTTGTCTTGGTGAAACAGCACTCCAGCTCGCAGTTTGCCGCGTCTTTTTTCCTTAATGGCCTCCCGTAATCTTCTTATTTGGTCTGCGTAGTAAGAACCCGTAATAGTGGCTCCCTTTTCCAAATATTCCACCATAATTATGCCTTGTGCGTCACAAAAAACAGATGCCATAACCTTTCATCTCATTCCTTTCTTGTCATCGATTGTTGTTTCGTTTCAGGATCAAAATGGTGGATCCAGGTCTCGTCCATAGTCACAAAACGGAACAAAAAATTTTCTTGATCTGCTTGGAACTTTTCGAGATTGACCTTCGAAATGTCAACTCGATTTTTCTTTTGCTCGTCGGTTAATATTCTGGGTACCCAACGCGCAGAGACCTTTTTCATATGCAACTCGTTCGCAAGGATTCTTTGAATGCTGCCATATGAGATCCCTGTGACCTCAGCTACATGCCTGATGGTCACTCTTCGATCTGCCAACACAACATCTTCGACTTTTTCATGTTGTCTTCAGTGAGGGACGTGGATGGGCGTCCTTCGCGATGTTCATCTTCAGTGGATGTTCTGCCCAGTTTAAACTCCTTGGCCCAGCGTGCAACTGTTGAATATAGAGGAGCAGAGTCCCCCAATGTTTCCACTAAGTCACTGTGTATGTCTTTTGAAGACATTTTGTTCAAACAGAGGTACTTGATGACAGCTCTAATTTCGTTTTTCTCCATGTTGGTGTTATCTCTTTTTTTGGATTTTTATGCGGACCTGAAGTAACCGATTATCATTACTTTTGGATCATCCCTCGTACATGTTAATGCAGTAAAGCAGTTAGACGCAAAATATGACATCGTACTCGCGGTCTGGAGCTGGCTTCCTTCTAGATGCATCGTTTTTGAACATGGCCAACATCTGCCTTCTTGCTAGTTGGGATTTCACACTATTTTGTACAATCAATTATAGTATCATTATTTGCAGTGCTACAATAAATTTATTTGTGAACCATATATGGCTTAGATACTTTTAATTTTTTCAGGTCAAAAAGCAGATCTCGGTCTAAATCAAAGAGTGCGTCAAGATCTCGTTCAAGATCCAAAAGTGGCTCTAGGAGTCGTTCCGGTTCCCGCTCCCACTCAGGGTCCAGATCTCGATCTGGATCTAGGAACTCTAGACCAGAGACCCCAGTATCAAGAAAGTCCGTGTCTGCTAGCGAGGATGAAGCATAGGCCAAACAACATAAAAGGCATATGTAACTTTGTACAATCGGTTTACCTTCAGGGTATGACACGCCTGTTTACGTTATCCAATATATTGTAAAAGATAATAAAATTTTGATTTAATATTTTGACTTTTTTTGGCTTCCTTCGATATTAAACAACCTTTTCATTTAGTTCTGTCTGACCTAATGCATTGAAGCATAACGTATTTATATACTAGAACATTAAAAAAAAATGTGCGCTATTCTGTGACTTGATGACTATGATGATTTATCTCGGGTTCAGCAGAGGGAAAATATTAACAATAATAAAGATTTCACTTATCAAAATTTTGTTATTTATTTTTATTTACAACATTATAACTTAATTACTAATATTAATTTGGCCACTACACATACAAAACAAAGTAAGAAAAGTAAATATAAAATGTTTCATATCGATGCCTAAATTCTTGGATATTTAAGTAAAGAAATCACAATAGCTGTTCATTTAATCCGCAAAGAAAAATACAGAGTGACAAAAAAGGATTTAATAAATGTTTTTAATTGAATGAAATTGTATTTTTGCCAACCCCTTACTAGACCCCCTTACCTCTTATCCCCAAAGAGTACCTATCTTTGTCATATTTTGCAAAATTTCTCCAAAACGGCACAAGCTCTTTAAATAGTTTTTACACTAAAAAAAAGGTCTTAAAAATATTAAAATTTTTAATTGAGAGTTTTATTTTTATTCCTCGTTTTACTCGAGAAAATATCATTTTTCCCCGAAATTGGATAAATTCGCGCGAGCGTGCCTGCTCCGTCGCCCTGTAATCCCCCGCGAGCTCTGTAGCAGTCCGTTTTCGGACATCGTCGAGGGTGGACCGCGCGTCGGTGTTGAAGCGACTTCGTTCAAATATATTTTAGTTTTGAGCTTATACTCAATTATAAGTATTTTTATGAATAGAAATACTTAATTTAGTAATATCTGTACATTGGTAACTGGAAATATTGTTTTCTAAATAAATTAATTTTTAAAGTGCCCAAAGAAGAAATTTTCGCGGCGACGTTGATTAGTGAAATTGAAAAATGCATTTTTATATAATTTAGATGTGGAACGACCAACATGCTCTCGTTACTTAGATTTCGATAGTTTTTAATACCTATGTAATTTTATTGTTGCATATTTTTAGTGATACTGAATTTTATAATTATGTTTTACAATAAAACGCTGTTTTTATGTATGACTTTAATAGAACATTATTCGGGAGGGAAATGTAGATACAAATACTTAAATTGTTTCATTTAATTTACTATTATAAAATTAAATCAAACAATTAAAAAAATGGTGCTTACCTAAGTGCTATATAAAGACATTCATGGGTTTATGTGTTTTTTAAATGTTAGACAAACCATCATCTGAAAAATGTAAAATGTTTAAATTGGAGATGAGTTTCTCTGCGTGATATAGTTAGAAATGAGGATAGCCGCGGTAGAACCAGAGTAACTGACATAGCACAACGGTTTATTAAAGTGGAATGGCAATGGGCTGGCTATATAACTTGGAAAACCGATTAACAATAGGAAGAAAGGTTCTTGAGTGGCAACCTAGTACCGGCAAGCGAAGTGCAGGGCAGCCTCTCACTATATGGAGGCACGACATGGTAAGATATGCAGGTGGCTTGGGACCATGCTTTGTGGCATTCCTATATATATATATATATATATATATATAAGTATGTATGTATGTATATATATAGTTATAGGCCTTACCATCAGGTGGGATTGTAGTTGCTTAACTACATGCTGGGTAAGAATAGTAAAAAAAAAAATACCCTGTGAAAGTTTGCATGTAGATATAATTTTTCTAACTAACCATAAAAATTTATTACGTGTGATGGGAATATGTGTATAAGAATAAATGTTGTCTCACACGGGACAGTAATAATGTTATATGTTCCAGTATCTGCGCATGAAAATGAATGAATTAATGTATGTCCATATTAAGAGGCTGAATAGAGCCACATTGATCTGCATGGGGATCGTTTTGTGATTTCACATCGTTATCGAAAAAAATTGTACTTACCAATTGAGCGTATTTCAGGTGACGGTTTGCAAAACACGATTCCACAAAATTCACTCAATAGAAAATAATTGCAAAGTAGCTTGTGAAAATACTTAAATTTTTAACTTTCTCAGATTTCCATAAAATGATGTTGAGTATAATAAGTAAAATTATGTGTCACATGTTAATTACGCTATTGGGCTATTTTGATTTTTAATAAAGTGATTTTACTTTAATTTAAATAATTTATTGAATAAAACTAATTTTACGGATTATATCGCGTTTAATCAACTTATTTTTATTAATTCCCGACGTTTCGGGTGCTTTACAGCACCCATGGTCACGGGGGACTGAGGTGATTGACGTCCCGATGTCAGAGTTTATCCGGAGTACCTTCAGCTTTTTCCACGTCATTACAAGATTTCTATGTAAAACGATGGCTATTTTGATGGGACTTATTAAAAAGTTCAAATTTTTATTTTGATTAATTTAATTCGAGACTAAAATACATGTGAAAGGGCTTTTATCTGTAATAATAGTTTTTATCAAAAATAGCATAGACTTATAAAAGTCATACACACGGTCAATCATACTGAAGATGATCAATTGTACTATAAAATATTTAACAGACTATTTTCAGTATTATGACCCAAATATCATCATTAATGTATGACTGGCACACTTAAGTTTTATCAGATTGTTAAATGATTAACTATTATATTATGATAAGGTCATGCTTTTCTATAAAAAGCTGCAAGAAATTTTAAATGACGGACCTCTTGGTTTGTTTTACATAGAAATCTACATACTAATACTTCTTTTCTGTTACCTGAATAACGAGTGTCAATTATTTTATCTATTTTATATTGTGAGGTGGGTTGTAAGTGATTTTCTGTAATTCTCTTTCATAAAAAGTACCAACTATTGGTTTATTTTGTAAATCTGTTATTGTATAAACAACCAATGGAGATCTATCAATTATTGAAGATATAGTAAATATTTCATCACTCCAATTTGATTCATATCTATTTTGGAAAACATGTTTATATTTAGTTATTCGAACATAATCACCCACATTGAAATTTGGTTTTGGATTTTCTAAAGAAAGTTTGTTTGACCGTCTATCATAAAGATTAGTCCAAACTGTCATAATATTGTTGGAATTTACATCACATGGGTACATCTTAATACGCTTTAAAATGGAAAAATGAGACCGCAGGCATGTGCTGTTCCAATGGCAAAGTGTCTCTTCCGTTACTTGGGAACCAGAAGAACCTTTGAAAACTCTCTTTTATATGATGCTAATGAGTCACGGCGCTTTTTAAACAGGATCCGGAAATATAACTCATGCTTTCAAATGACTTCCTTCGGAGTTGACCGGGAAATAATAATGCCGGGATTTTCGCCTACATTTACGGTGCAAGGGCAAATTTATCATAGAATAGGTTCACTTTTCCAGCTGAAAACGAACAGCATAAATTTTTACAAGTATATTTTATGGGTGACGAAAAAATTGAGGTAGACCGTCGCTGCCAATTTATCCAGGAGTTGAGAGAGACACAGTGTTCAAAATTCAAAGATTCTTGCATGAACGTAACATTTTAGTCAAAACATTTAAAACTGCTTTAGAAAACCTACCTGAAGAGGATTATAAAGTCGTCATTCACGCAGATCGGACCCTCGAGGAGAGCATGAAAGCGCTACAATGCACCTTGATAAAACGAAATAGCCGTAATTAGTGGTGATCAATTTTCTTCACGAGACATTGTCTTGCGAGCACGTGATGATACGTTGCAACGGGTAGCCGATACACACAAGTTTTATGACGCTCTGCAATACCCATTGATTTATTGCAAAGGACAAGAGGGTTATCACAAATTCCACTCATTAACCTGGTCACAAAGGGCCTACTCCGAACAAAAAAGTATCATGTATGGATTTTATGCGTATCATATGATGTTGCGAGAAAATGATTTTAACCTCTTAGCCTGGTGTAGACAATTATTTCATCAATTTTTGGTAGACATGTAAGGTAGAAAGTGAACGTCTCCGTTATATATCTTTAAATCAAAAAAAGCTGCGCGTTGAGAATTATATACATTTACAAGATGCAGTTTCTAGCGACGCCAATGTAAACCCCAGATTTAGGTAAATGGTAATTCTGCCCTCATCATTCGTTAACAGTCCCCGCTATCTACATGAGTACACACAAGACTCATTCGCCTATGTACGAACTTACGGAAGACCTGATATTTTTGTTACTTTTACTTGCAATCCCACATGGAAAGAAATAACCGAGGAGCTAATGCCGGACAAAAAGTACTGACAGACACGATTTAGTTGCTAGAGTATTTAGATTAAAAGTACAAAAATTAATGTATGTAATTAACAAAGGAAAATTTTCGAGAGGTGCAGTGCTTCATGTATTCAATTGAATGGCAAAAAAGAGGATTACCGCATGCCCACATTCTAATATGGCTTAAAGAGAAGTTGCGGCCCAGCCAAATAGACGACATAATAAGCGCCGAGATTCCGGATCCTGAGCAAGATAAAGAATTGTATGATACCATCGTCCGAAATATGATTCACGGTCCATGTGAGCACGAAATTCAATATCGCCATGTATGAAAGAAGGAAAATGTACAAAGAAATTCCTTAAACAGCTATTAAAAGAAACAGTGCACAATGACAATACCCTTTATACAGACGCAGAGCTCCGAAGATGGTGGCAGGAAAGTTACAATCAAATTCGCTCTGGAGCGTTCGAAACCTTAGATAACAACTGGATTGTCCTGTATTCGCCCATTCTATGTAAAATGTTTAATGCCCACATTAATGTAGAAGCATGTAGCTCTGTCCGCGCAATCAAGAATCTGTAAGTACATAAATAAAGGAAGCGACCAAGCAATATTTAATCTCAGGAGAAGGTGAGGCAAATCCGTTAATGAAGTACAGACCTTTCAAGCAGGGCGTTATGTCAGCAGTAACGAGGCAACGTGGCGTCTCCTTGGCTTCCTTACACGAAAGGCACCCAACAGTTACTCACCTTGCTGTGCACTTAGAAATGGAGAGTGTATATTTCACCGAAAGAAATTTCAAGAAAGAATTGCATCACCGCAAAAACTACACTAACAGCCCTTTTCAACTTTGTCAAACTGACCCCTTTGCACGTTGTTATATTCTGAAGTCCCCGCTATTATACTTGGAACACATCTAGGAAAGAGTGAAATACAGGATATAAAGACCTTAAAACTGTCAACGGTCAGGAATGCGCAACTTATAGAGAAGCATGTGAAGCTCTGCATCTTTTAGAAAACGATAATCACTGGGATGAAACCATGGAGGAAGCTGTGCAGTGCCAGTCACCAGCCAAAATTAGGGATCTTTATGCAACTCTATATCATCTTGCGGGCTATCTAATGCACATAAATTGTGGGACAAATATAAAGAGTACATGGCGGAAGATATTTTGCGAAGGTTACAGCAGACACACGCGAACATGACATACAATGAACACATTTATAATGAAGCACTTGGAAAATTGAAGATAAAGTAATGGCAATGGTAAAAATTGCGACTTTGGAATGATAAGCCCTCAGCGAACAACCGAAAATGAACTAAGTGATGAAATTATACGTGAAACAAACTACGATATACCAGTTTTGCAGCAGCAAGTAGCCGAATTTGTACCCTGCTTGCCCTGAACAAAAACGAGTTTTTGACAAAGTATTAGGACAAATTGAATCTGGAAATGGTGCACTTTTCTTTTAGATGCCCCTGGAGGAACTGGGAAGACATTTTTGTTAAATTTATTATTAGCGCAAGTACGGAAAGATAAAAACATTGCTTTGGCCGTAGCTTCCTCCAGTATAGCCGCCACGCTGCTAAGCGGGGCCGTAACATTCTGTTTTAAAACTCTAAATCTAGCCCAGGAAGAATCGCCTGATCTGCAACTTTAGCAAAAATGTGCACGAGGTATAATGCTACGACAATGCAAACTTTTAGTGTGGGACGAAAGTACAATGTCGCATAAAAAGCTGTAGAAGCACTAAATCGAACGCTCCAGGATTTGCAGCAATACCGATGTATGGGAGGAATGGTGGTTTTATTGGCTGACTTTCGCCAAACTTTACCTGTCATTCAAAAGGCACACCTGCAGATGAAATTAAAGCATGCCTCAAGTCGTCTATTTTATGGAACAAGGTGACAAAATTCAGTTTAACTACGAATATGAGAGTGCATTTGTATAATGATATCAATGCTGGAAACTATTTTTTTTTTTTTTTATAGGATAGGGTGACAAACGAGCACTCAGTCCACCTGATGGTGGTGGTTGTGGACCCATAGACATCTACATCTATCTTCAATAAAGAATCAAAATGCAGATGCGTTGTCACCCGTGAGGACTAAGATGGAATGCCTCGTTTCCTGTAAAAAGGGGTCTCCGGTTCTCTACACTCACCATACGAAACACAGCAGCGTTAAGCTGCTATTTTACGCTGGTATTCTGTGAGAGCGTGGTCCTTCCCCGGTCGAGCCGACCCATTCGTGCTACAACTATACTACTAATATAGCTGCAGCATGGCTCTACCACGTAAACTATGCTGACACACTATTAAAAATTGGCGATGGGCGGTTGGAAACGGATGCTGAGGGCTGCGTTAAATTGATGAGAGATTTTTGTAATTTAGTACAGAGTCATTCCGAATTAATTGCGAGCGTTTATTCAGATTTAACGAACAACATGCATGAAGACAAATGGTTATGTGAAAGGGCGATTCTTGCACCAAAAAATGAGAGCGTTAACAAAATAAATTCAGATATATTAAGCGAAGTAGCAGGAGAAATAACAGAGTATTTGTCAGTAGACACAGTTATGGACACAGAACAGAGCACTTCATATCCCGTAGAGTTTCTAAATTCTCTAGAGTTGTCAGGTGTGCCCCCACATAAGCTTCAATTAAAATTAGGCGTCTCAGTCATGCTAATGCGAAATTTAGATGCTCCTCGATTATGTAACGGGACAAGGCTGTGTGACATATCTTGGACGGAACATAATCGGTGCTACAATTTTGACAGGCGTAGGAAAAGGTGAAAATGTTATTATACCACGGATCCCTATAATTCTACAGATCTTCCTTTTCAATTCAAAAGGTTGCAGTTCCTATTAAGCTCAGTTTTGCAATGACAATTAATAAAGCGCAAGGGCAAAAGTTACAGGTAGTGGGGTCAACTTAGAAAAACTGTTTCTCTCATGGTCAGCTGTATGTAGCATGTCTGCGTGTGTCAAATGCCCAGAATCTCCACATTCTTTCCCCGAATGGAAAAACATATAACATTGTGTACAGTAGCGTCTTAAAATAGTGTTCAGTTAGTTTTTTTCCAAAATTCCACAATCAATTAATCAGAATTTACAGATCTTCCTTTTCAATTCAAAATTTCCTATTTAGCTCAGTTTCTTTTCAATTCCAAATGCTGCACCTCTGACGGACCTATTAAGCTCAGTTTTTCAACTCAAAAGGCTGCATCTCTGACGGATCTTTTATTTGGCCAGTTTTTTCAATTCAGAAAACTGCATCTCTGACGAATCAATTTAGCTCAGTTTCTTTTCAAAAGTCTGCATCCCTGACGGATAATTATGCTCAGTTTCCTTTAATTAAAAATATCCCATTTCCATTTGAATAAACAGGCTTTTCGCTTTCCTATACGCTGCGTTTCAAAACATTTAAATAGGCTGACGAATCAATTTTGCTCGTTTCCTTTTAATGGCTGCATCTCTGACAAATCTATAAAACTCAGTTTTCTTTCAATTCTAAAAGCAATGGATAGTTCATTTCCCAGTGACCATTATGGGGATCCGTGGTATAATAACATTTTCACCTTTTCCTACGCCTGTCAAAATTGTAGCACCGATTATGTTCCGTCCAAGATGTGTCACACGCAGCCTTGTCTTCATGCATGTTGTTCGTTAAATCTGAATAAACGCTCGCAATTAATTCGGAATGACTCTGTACTAAATTACAAAAATCTCTCATCAATTTAACGCAGCCCTCAGCATCCGTTTCCAACCGCCCATCGCCAATTTTTAATAGTGTGTCAGCATAGTTTCCAGCATTGATATCATTATACAAATGCACTCTCATATTCGTAGTTAAACTGAATTTTGTCACCTTGTTCCATAAAATAGACGACTTGAGGCATGCTTTAATTTCATCTGCAGGTGTGCCTTTTGAATGACAGGTAAAGTTTGGGAAAGTCACCAGCCAGTAAAACCACCATTCCTCCCATTACATCGGTTGCTGCGCAAATCCTGGAGCGTTCGATTTAGTGCTTCTACAGCTTTTTATGCGACATTGTACTTTCGTCCCACACTAAAAGTTTGCATTGTCAGCATTATACTCGTGCACAATTTTGCAAAGTTGCAGATCGGCGATTCTTCCTGGGCTAGATTTAGAGGGAGTTTTAAAACAGAATGTAGTGGCCCGCTTAGCAGCGTGGCGGCTATACTGGAGGAAGCTACGGCCAAAGCAATGTTTTTATCTTTCCGTACTTGCGCTAATAATAAATTTAACAAAATGTCTTCCCAGTTCCTCCAGGGGCATCTAAAAGAAAAGTGCACCATTTCCAGATTCAATTTGTCCTAATACTTTGTCAAAACTCGTTTTGTTCGGGAAGCAAGCGGGTACAAATTCGGCTACTTGCTGCTGCAAAACTGGTATATCGTAGTTTTTTCACGTATAATTTCATCACTTAGTTCATTTTCGGTTGTTCGCTGAGGGCTTATCATTCCAAAGTCGCTTAATTTTTTGCCTACCATTGCCATTACTTTATCTTCAATTTTTCCAAGTGCTTCATTATAAATGTGTTCATTGTATGTCATGTTCGCGTGTGTCTGCTGTAACCTTCGCAAAATATCTTCCGCCATGTACTCTTTATATTTGTCCCACAATTTATGTGCATTAGATAGCCCGCAAGATGATATGAGAGTTGCATAAAGATCCCTAATTTTGGCTGGTGACTGGCACTGCACAGCTTCCTCCATGGTTTCATCCCAGTGATTATCGTTTTCTAAAAGATGCAGAGCTTCACATGCTTCTCTATAAGTTGCGCATTCCTGACCGTTGACAGTTTTAAGGTCTTTATATCCTGTACATTTTCACTCCTTCCTAGATGTGTTCCAAGTATAATAGCGGGGGACTTCAGAATATAACAACGTTTTTGCAAAGGGGTCGGTTTGACAAAGTTGAAAGAAGGCTGTTAGTGTAGTTTTTGGCGGTGATGCAATTCTTTCTTGAAATTTTTCGGTGAAATATACACGCCTCCATTTTCTAAGTGCACAGCAAGGTGAGTAACTGTTGTGCCTTTCGTAAAGAAGCCAAGGAGACGCCACGTTGCCTCGTTACTGCTGACATAACGCCCTGCTTGAAAGGTCTGTACTTCATTAACGGACGGCCTCACCTTCACTCCTGAGATTAAATATTGCTTGGTCGCTTCCTTTATTTATGTACTTACAGATATACTTGATTGCGCGGACAGAGCTACATGCTTCTACATTAATGTGGGCATTAAACATTTTACATAGAATGGGCGAATACGGGACAATCCAGTTGTTATCTAAGGTTTGAACGCTCCAGAGCGAGATTTGATTGTAACTTTCCTGCCACCATCTTCGGGAGCTCTGCGTCTGTATGGTGGCCATTGTCATTGTAACTTGTTTTTAATAGCTGTTTAGGAATTTCTTTGTACATTTTCCTTCTTTCATACATGGCGATATTGAATTTCGTGCTCCACATGGACCGTGAATCATATTTCGGACGATGGTATCACAATTCTTTATCTTGCTCAGGATCCGGAATCTCGGCGCTTATTATGTCGTCTATTTGGCTGGGCCGCAACTCTCTTTAAGCCATATTAGAATGTGGGCATGCGGTAATCCTCTTTTGCCATTCAATTGAATACATGAAGCACTGCACCTCTCCGAAAATTTTCCTTTGTTAATTACATACATTAATTTTGTACTTTTAATCTAAATACTCTAGCAACTAAATCGTGTCTGTCAGTACTTTTTGGCCCGGCATTAGCTCCTCGGTTATTTCTTTCCATGTGGGATTGCGCAAAAGTAACAAAATATCAGGTCTTCCGTAAGTTCGTACATAGGCGAATGAGTCTTGTGTGTACTCATGTAGATAGCGGGACTGTTAACGAATGATGAGGGCAGAATTACCATTTTACCTAAATCTCGTTTACATTGGCGTCGCTAGAAACTGCATCTTGTAAATGTATATAATTCTCAACGCGCAGCTTTTTGATTTAAAGATATATAACGGAGACGTTCACTTTCTACCTTCACATACATGTCTACCAAAATTGATGAAATAATTGTCTACACCAGGCTAAGAGGTTAAAATCATTTTCTCGCAACATCATATGATACGCATAAAAATCCATACATGATACTTTTTGTTCGAGTAGGCCTTTGTGACCGGGTTAATAAGTGGAATTTGAAAATGATAACCCTCTTGTCCTTTGCAATAAATCAATGGGTATTGCAGAGCGTCATAAAACTTGTGTGTATCGGCTACCCGTTGCAACGTATCATCACGTGCTCGCAAGACAATGTCTCGTGAAGAAAATTGATCACCACTAATTACGGCTGCTATTTCGTTTATCAAGGTGCATTGTAGCGCCTTTCATGCTCTCCTCGAGGGTCCGATCTGCGTGAATGACGACTTTATAATCTCTTCAGGTAGGTTTTCAGCAGTTTTAAATGTTTTGACTAAAATGTTACGTTCATGCAAGAATCTTTGAATTTTGAACACTGTGTCTCTCTCAACTCCCTGGATAAATTGGCAGCGACGGTCTACCTCAATTTCTTCGTCACCCATAAAATATACTTGTAAAAATTTATGCTGTTCGTTTTCAGCTGGAAAGTGAACCTATTCTATGATAAATTTGCCTTGCACCGTAAATGTAGGCGAAAATCCCGGCATTATTATTTCCCGGTCAACCCGAAGGAAGTCATTTGAAAGCATGAGTTATATTTCCGGATCCTGTTTAAAAGCGCCGTGACTCATTAGCATCATATAAAAAGAGAGTTTTCAAAGGTTCTTCTGGTTCCCCAAGTAACGGAAGAGACACTTTGCCATTGGAACAGCACATGCCTGCGGTCTCATTTTTCCATTTTAAAGCGCTGCAAAATCGACACGCCTTGTCCATCAATCCGATAACAACTAACCTGTGATTTTTATAATCAATCAACAGATCATAATTGAATGCTGCGTCATTAAAAACCGACCAATTGTTTCTTTGAAAATTTTGTCGACGTTCAGCTTGGAGCTGTGCATTTGCATCTCTTCGCGCCTGTGTCTGTTCTGGTGTTTCAGATGCCCTTATAGTAGATTGACGTTCAGCTTGCTCAATGAGTCTATGTTGAGTTTCATCAGGTGTTTCCGCGGCTCTTAAGGCGGCCTGACGTTCCGCTTGTTCGAATAGCCTTTGCTGACTTTGAGCAGGTGTTTCAGTAGCTCTTAAAGTAGCTTGACGCTCTGCCTGTTCAAGACGCCTTTGCTGAATTTGAGCAGGTGTTTCAGTAGCTCTTAAAGTAGCTTGAAGCTCTGGCTGTTCAAGACGCCTTCGCTGACTTTGAGAAGGTGTTTCAGAAGCTCTTAAAGTAGCTTGACGCTCTGCCTGTTCAAGACGCCTTTCCTGACTTTGAGAAGGTGTGTTTCGGAAGCTCTTAAAGCAGCCTGACGCTCTTTCTGTTCAAGACGCCTTTGCTGACGTTGAGAAGGTGTCTCAGATGCTCTAAAAGCAGCCTGACGCTCTGTTTGTTCTTGCCTTCTCAGTTCAGCATTTAAAGATTCTAGCGATCGAGCTAATCTTTCGCTTGTCTTTGAGATGATACTCTTGAAAGGCTGGACTTACGTTTGCGAGGCATTATGAAGTAAGAAAAACGTATTTATAAAAACGTTAAAATACCTAAAAGGAATTAAATTTCCTTTTAAATATTTTTTTAAGCAAATCCAAAATATCTAAAAGGAATAAATATTCCTTTTAAATATTTTAAAATCAAAACAACAAAACCAATTCAAGACACAACACGAATCCGAAAACGATAGCCAAAAAAAATCGAATCAACTTAAACCAAATCACAAAACAAATCGCAGCAAACCGAAATCGAAAGCAGTAGTCAATATAAATATAACCAACGAAAAAGTAAGTGTATGGTACCGTATACACTATCTATACTATTAATATTCCTTTGAAATATTGTTAAACAACCTAAAACAACGAAAACCAATTCACGATTCTAAATAAACAAAATCCAAAATCAAAGCCAGAGTCTAAATATGTATAAAGGAATACCAACCAAATCAACAAAACCGATCCAAGAAAATACACAAATCCGAAAATGAAAGCTAATATAAATCCATTCAACCTTAACCAAATCACAAAGCAAATAACAAACAACCGAAATCGAAAGCAGGTAGTCGAATAAGCTACGAAATAGAAACAATTGAAGCGTATAGATACCGTATGCACACTATAAGTTGACGCGCGGCTCAACGGCGGGAGTTAAGTACATGTCAGGAAACATTTCGTTACCGCGTTTTAAAAACCTAGTAACGACATCTAGCGGAATCAATTTAAACTATGTATACGTTAGTTAATAAGAACTCTCAAAAAATATTTTTGTTATAATTTTGCACAATTTTTCTTATTGTAATACCGATTCATTCATAACCACACATATAAGAACTGTATTCATTTCCGTTCAATAAATATTACTAAGGCTTATTAATAAGGCCTACTAAGAACTGTTTCTACCATTGTTAAGTAATAGTTAAGGGTGAAAGCGTGACAGGTGTTGATAGTATTTCTGATCCATACTTATAATCACGCCTGTAACCCTTGCCGGGTAGGCAGAGCATCAACGGATTACTTAATATCGTCTGCGAGGTTATCGCCTATTCTGTGAATTACGATGCACCAAAACGTTTGAAGAAAATCAGCTGGTGAATTTTATGTTTTTTATCGCTCTCTTCCCGGTCCTGCGTGGAAAAAATACAGATCCATACATTTTTTATCTTAATTTTGGTAAAAAGACATAATAATCCAGATATTCTGACCTTCTGTGTTCGTCCATCGTACCGTCGTCCGTCTTGTAGAATCACGGTGGCGCCACCTCATCATCATCATCATTACAGCCCTTCACAAGTCCACTGCTGAACATAGGCCTCCCCCACGGAATGCCACAAAGCACGGTCCCGAGCCACCTGCATCCATTGACTTCCTGCATGTCTTACCAGGTCGTCACTCCATCTAGTGGGGGGACGCCCTACACTTCGCCTGCCGGTACGAGGCTGCCACTCGAGAACCTTTCTTCCCCCATCGGTTGTCGGTTCTTCGAGCTATATGGCCGGCCCATTGCCACTTCAGCTTACTAATCCTTTGGGCTATGTCGGTTACTCTGGTTCTACTGCGGATATCCTCATTTCTTAGTATATCACGCAGAGAAACCCCGAGCATAGCTCTCTCCATAGCTCGCTGAGCGACCTTGAGCTTCCTCATACGGCCAGCAGTGAAGGACCACGTCTCAGTTCCGTATGTCATCACTGGCAATACGCACTGGTTAAACAATTTAGTTTTGAGGGTTTGAGGTATGCCTGACGAGAAGATGGGTCGTAATCTCCCGAACGCTGCCCAGCCGAGTTGAATCCGTCGATTGACCTCTCGGTCGAAGTTGGACTTACCTAGTCGGACTATTTGTCCCAGGTAAACATATTCGTCAACAACTTCGAGCTTAGTGCTCCCAACAACTACCGGCATAGGTGTGACATGGACATTAAACATGATTTTGTTTTGTCCATGTTCATCTTGAGACCTATCCGTTGGGAGACACTATTGAGGTCATTGAGCATAGTGCTTAGGTCCTCCAGCGATTCTGCCATAAGGACTATATCGTCGGCAAATCGAAGGTGGTGATGTACTCGCCATTGATGTTAATACCGTATCCTTTCCAGTCCAGTAGCTTGAAAACGTCTTCCAATGCAGCGGTGAAGAGTTTCGGGATATTACGTCACCCTGTCTTACACCTCTCTGCAGTTGGATAGGTTTCGTACTCTGGTTCTGTACTCGGATAGCCATCGTAGCCCTACTGTACAAACACTTCAGCACCTCGATATACCGACAGTCCACTTGGCACCGCTGAAGGACTGCAGCACCGCCAAATTTCGACGGAATCAAAGGCTTTCTCATAGTCCACATACGCAAGGCAAAGTGGCAGATTGTACTCGTCGGTCTTCTGTACAATTTGCCGAAGGGTATGTATGTGGTCTATGGTGCTAAAGCCTTTTCGGAAACCGGCTTGTTCGGGAGGCTGGAAGTCGTCGAGTCTGCATGCGAGACGATTCGTAATGACTCTCGAAAACAGCACGTAGACGTGGCTCAGAAGGGAAATCGGTCTGTAGTTCTTCAAGAGAGCGTTGTCACCTTTCTTGAAGAACAAGACCACCGCACTTCTGCTCCACGCCTCCGGTGTAATGCCACCATGGAGGACGGAATTAAAGAGCTTCTGAAAGACTTCAAGTACCGGTTTTCCACCCGCTTTCAGAAGCTCCGCTGTAATTCCATCCTCGCCTGGGACCTTGCAGTTTTGAAGGTGCTGGAGAGCCATTCTAATTTCGCTCAGACTGACGTCCGGGATATCATCGGAATAGTGTCGGATAAGACTTGCTCTTTGATCGTTACTCACACTTGCGTGTGGCTCCAACGATGATGTGTACAGCTGCCCATAGAACCTCTCAATCTCACTCAAAATCTCAGCTGTCCCGGAAACGACACTGCCACACTCGGTCTTCAACTTCGACAGTTGGCTCTGTCTGGCAGACAGATCTCTAGCAAAGACTTTGGAGCCCTGGTTCCGCTCGATCGCTTCTTCAATACGACCTGTATTAAAGTTGCGTAAGTCCCGCTGCATGCATTTGGAGATCTGTCTGTTCAGTTGCCTGTATGCTGTCAAATCTGCTGAAGACTGCAGCTTCATTTCCCGTCTAACAACCATGAGATTAAGAGTGTGATCGGAGAGTTTTTGTGTTCTTCTGCGACGGCGCCCCGTGTAGTGGCGGGTAAGAATACCCACTACCCCATATCTTCCCGTGGGTGTCGTAAGAGGCGACAAAGGGAAACTGATACAGAAGATGGGCAGCAGCATCTTTCTGATAAAAGCCAAAAAAAACAATAAAAAACTGCGTTTGCCAACCCGCTCGCCAAGGGTGGCAACTATGGCAATATACCCCCCATGAGCGACGACAAACGGCCCCCAGTCCCCGGCGGCCCCGCTATTCCTGGCTACGGTGGCGACCATGGTAACGGCGGGGCAGGGGGTGCTAAGAATCTCCGGTGGAGGTTCGGTTGCCACCTACGACGACTCGACCTGGCAACATATAACGCACGCACCCTGAGGACTGACGAGAAGATCCTGGAGCTGGAAGAAGAGATAGATAAGTTACGCTGGAATATAATAGGACTATCCGAGGTCCGAAGAGGGGAGGACACGGTAATCCTCGAATCCGGCAACTTATTCTATCACCGGGAGGCGACCATCTGTCCCAAGGAGGTGTCGGATTTATCGTCCACAAGTCTCTCGTTAACAACGTTGTAAAGATCGGGAGTGTGTCGACGAGGGTTGCCTACCTTATACTCAGAATCACCAAACGGTATTCGTTGAAGGTCATACAGGTTTACGCACCAACCTCAGCACACCCCGATGAGGAGGTGGAGAAATGTGAGGATATCTCTAGAGCCATGCATTCCTCCAAAACCCACTATACGGTGTTAATGGGAGACTTCAACGCAAAACTAGGCACAAGAGAGAGCGGTGAGCTGAAAGTAGGGAAATTCGGAATAGGGCAACGGAACCCAAGGGCCAGCAGCTGGCCGACTTTATGGAGAAAGAGAGACTCTTTATGATGAACTCTTTCTTCCAAAAGCGGCCCCACAGAAAGTGGACCTGGTCGAGCCCCGACGATTCGACAAAAAAGAGATTGGTTTCATTATGACGATCAGACGGCAATAGTTTAGTGATGTCTCAGTGATCGCGTGGGTGAAAACTAGCAGCGATCATCGAATAGTAAGAGGCACATTGAACCTAAACGTTAAGTTGGAGGTCACGTCTAATGAAGTTAACGCTCCGTCCCCTCGTGCTCTAATCCAAAGTCCCGAAAACTTTCAGCTCGAGTTACAAAATCGTTTTCAGTGCCTAGAAGTTTGCAATGAAGTGGACGATATGAATGACAAGCTTGTGGAAACTGTCCATGCGGTCGGAGCTAAGTTCTGTAAGACCCGTCGCAGAAGAACACAAAAACTCTCCGATCACACTCTTAATCTCATGGCGCCACCTAGCTGAATTTAATTTTGCAACATATTCGATTTTCCCACGGGAATGATATGTTTTTCCGCTGAAAAAAGTAGCCTATGTCACTCTACAGCCACGGAACTATCTCCATACAAATAATCATGCCATGCCTACGCTCTGTTGCGACGTGAAAGAAGGACAAACTTGTGCAACATATTCGATTTTCCCACGGGAATGAGATGTTTTTCCGCGGAAAAAAGTAGCCTATGTCACTCTACAGCCAACGAACTATCCCCATACAAAAAATCATGCCATGCTGACGCTCTGTTGCGACGTGAAAGAAGGACAAACAAACAAACAAACAAACAAACACAATTTCGCATTTATAATATTATTATGGAAGTATGGATTAAGTCGTCGCTCCAGCAAACCGTCAAGAACCTTTGCCAATACAGTTGCCAAGGATATAGGTCTGTAATTAGCCTTGTCAGATATATCCCCAGTCTTGTTTTTCACTATAGGAACAACAATAGTTCTCATAAGTTCGGCAGGTAAATAGGAGTGCCTAATACAAAAAGTATACAACATTGCTAGGACCCTTGGGAGATGCGGCCCTGCATTGTGAAGGTGTTCGACACTGAGGCCATCGTGCCCTGGTGATTTTCCTCTGGTCATCTTCTTCAGGACCAACCTAAGATCCTTAGCTGCAATACGGACAGGCTCATCAGTCACAACCATCCCACCATCGTCCGCCCCCACTTCTGCTCTTCGCTGCACCAACTGTACAACTTTAAAGTATCTTTTAAAAAGGTTCGCTATCTCCCTCGGTTCACTACTCCCTCTTACGCTTACGGAGACTCCAAAATTTTCAGAATTTTTTTGAATTATATTGTGAACCTATAATGTCCATTTTTATTTGGTTTAAAAACAGGTCAACTCATTTTTTTAAATAAGTTGACCTGTTTTTACCTACGTTGATTAACATCCACAAATTTCAATACGTTGCAACGAATACAAAAGTAACTAAAATTATTATTGGTCTATTAAGAAAACGGTACTTACTTTGTTTAATAGATAAAAAAGTATTTACAGAATTATAAAATTTATGAAAAAGTTTATGTTATAGTAATCATTAAACGATGTAGTAGACATTTGCCAAGTTGTATGTTTGCCGAAAATTTTCAAAGCACGTTTTTGATATTTTCTATAGATTAATTTTAAAAAGTTTTTTCATTAACCTTGGAAAATATATATTTCTTAAACAATTGGCGTTTGGTATTTTTAGCAACTCAGATTTCCAACAAGAAATGATATCGAATATTGATATATTTTTCAAATATATATTTTACATATGATTTCTTATAATATATTCCATTTGGTTAAATATAATCTCAGTAAACAGTTATTACAGCCTATGAGTGATAACCACGTTTCGAGCTTATGTCTTCTTCTTCAGTGCTGTCATCTGTAGCCTCGTTTATTCGAGCCATCACATTCTCAGATGTTGAATTAATCCTTTTCCGAGGATAACACTTACCGGTGCTAATGTTATGTATACATTTTTTATGTGGAATTGCAATTATTAGCTAAGCCTTCCCTGGCTTCTTTCATATTTTTTGTCTTCGGATCTCCAGGAAAACTGCAAAATTGGTTTATGTAAATAAAAATATATCTTATCTTATCTAAAAAAGTACCAATAGTCGTAAATAGTACAGTATTGGTAAGCCAACACCAGGCAAGACCAAAATCAGAAGAAAAAGTATGAAAATACATAATATGAAATATATATATATAGTTGGGATGCGGGTAAAAAAAAAGGAAATACGAACATAAGAAGGTAGAATGGTAATCTCCCACTTGTTTTAGCAGTATAAAGTATTGCACAGGCGGCTAAGAGGCATCTTTTTTCCCCATTCCGCTTGCGCCGTCGCCCCCGTGCGGTCGTGCGCTAGCGGAGTCCGCCAGCTGACCGAACATCCGTCCCCGTATGGGTCTTCTCCCTCAGTGAGTTCAGTAGAGGAATAGAAAACGTCAGTCCCGTCCCGTCCCCCTCAGCTAGCGCCGCCGCCCCCGTGCGGTTGTGTTAGCTGACCACTCTCCCGTCCCCGTACGGTTGAGAGTGCCCTCCCACGCTCCCGTCCCCGCACGGTCGAGCTGCCCTCCCGCCTCGGCTAGCACAGTTGCCCCCGTGCGGTTGTGCACGCAGCCGGCTGCTTGGTATGCTATGAGCATTCACCACCTCCCTCCCCCGCTTCCGGAGGGTGACCTTGCATTGGGCGCAAAAAAAAACTAAGAGGCATCAGTCTGTAATTATAAGAGTCCCACTGTTGTTACTATGCCCGTTGGGGTATTCTACTAGTGTAGGCAAGGAAGGTCGTGTTGCTGAGAGGCAGCCCTGTGTTACATTGAGATGGGTAGTGATGCTGTTGGTTTGCATACTTTGGTGTTATCATGTAATTGGGGTCCTGATAGTAAGCAGGGTTTGTTACCGAGTAGTGTTCTTTTATTTAAATACTTTTGAGGATAATTTCTAACATCAGAAGTGGAATAGTTTCTTACATCAGAAGTGGGATTAAAGCCTTTTCTTGTAGCTCTATATTCTAATTTCTTACATCAGAATTGGGATAAAGATCCCTGTTACCGTCCACATATAATCTTTGAATAGTGTGAGGGTTATTACGTTTGTGAAAGACTACGATGTGACTCGCGTATCATATTATCGCCTTTTTTTATGTTAAATGTCCTAATGAAGTTTGTTGTCCTATTTACGACATTGACGAATCATTAAAGTGTAGAGTGAAAGTTTAAAAGTGAAATGTTTTAAGCCAAAAGTTAAATCCTTTTGTTTAATTTTATTATATTCGTGAAAGACTATAAATGCGCCTCGCGTTGATGCCTTTGTTTTTATGTTAAATGTCGTGATAAAATTTGCTGTCCTATTTTCGACATTGACGTAATATTAAAGTGTAAAGTAAAAGTTTAGTGAAATGTTTTAAGCAAAAAGTTAAATCGTTTTGTTCGATTTGTATTAAAGGTACCAGCGAGTACTTTTGTTATTCCTTAACTTACCCAAATATGTTAACAAATGTTGAAAGAAATATTGAAAAGAGGTGTTAACTAAATGAGTTATAGTTTGCATACAGTGAAAACTTAACTTGTTCGGGTTTTGTTGTAATTGATGAATGTCGGTCGAGTTTTGATGTTTTGTGAAATAATATGAAAATACGTAGCCCAAGAAATAATTTAGCCCATACATTTTAAAGTTCGAAATGTTGAAGCGATGTACCAAAATAAAGGTTTAACTTTAACGTGGTATGAATTGAAAAAAAAGTAGCCTTTTTGTATTCTAATGTGTTGATAAGTGTTACAGTTTACTCCGAATATTATGTGGTCGACAAAATTGGGGTTTGATGTCGAGAAGTGCGGCCGAGCCCTGAGACGACAGCAAGCGTCTGCTTTACTAGATGTTAACCAGCATCGGCAAGATGCTTATGGCAACGAAGGTCGTCGGCAGCCACGAACTTTCACCGTCTGTGAATTTTTGTTCGATTCGTCGCATTCTAGGGGAAAGCTGGGAATACTGGGGTCCAGTATGCGGGGCCCCTATAAGGCCTCGTGCGTGCTGCCACGCCATCGCTACAGCCTGCGAATTCTCGGTGGATCTAATGGCAGGCGGCTCAAGCGGTCGCCGAACACATGATGCTTTGGCGCGACAAATAGACGTCTGATGCTTGCTCAGCTTTCGTTGCGAGTGGTGAGCCATATCACGCGGATATCTATCCGACCGAGAAGACTTAATGACGATTGCAATTTGTGTGATGTCGTTTGCAGTGTGTTATATCTTACACAGCGGCTTTTTTTATTTTTGCAATGTGTGATATTTTCATACAGTTGCTTTTTATATTTGCAATGTGTGTAGTGGCCTACGCCTCTGCATACAGTTGCATTTTGCAATGCGTAGATCTTGCGCAGTTGCCTCCTTCCCTTTGGAATATGTGGTGGGATCAGTCCCTCCACATGGTTGCCGTTTTGCAGTGTGTGCAATGGTTTGTGAGTGCCATGTCACACAGTTGCCGTTTCATAAGAGAATGTGTAGTGAACTTTGGAAGCACCGAATTCTATGGTTCACAGTACATTTATCTTCATTTCTTATAATTTTTAATTTTGCAAAGCAGATTATTTATTTGTTTCAAGCACCTGAAACGTTTTACATCTATTTCAATCTTAAATTACTTTGGATACCTATTTTGCGAGACCTGTGTTGAATTTACTTAAGTGCACGCTTGTGCATCTGACGTAGTTGTTTCCATGTCTTTTGCTTTTACCGTGGTGTACTCTAAATTTTACATTAAAACTACTTAAGAGTAAAATCCAATATTTAAAAGGTTTTAGGTGTAGTAATTAACGCTAACTTTGTGCTTTCCCTATTTCAACAGTCACTGGGAGCCACTGGAAGGTATGCAAACTTGGTGCCTATGCCTACAGTGTTGAAGTCTGGACAGCTCGCTGGTGCTGGCGATTGTAGCGCGGCGGTTCGCTGGCACTGGTGCGGCACAGCGGCTCGCTGGCGCTGGTGCAGTGAGACTGCTTGCTGGCGCGAACGTAGCAGAACCGCTCGCTGGAGCGCGTTTAGCTGGTTGGCCTGTGTCTTCAGTGTATAGTACGATCTGTGCCGTGTGCGCAGTGTTCCTCAGAAAAAATTGTGTTATCTAAGACGTGCGTTAAACTCTAGTAGGAAGCGTTGTATACTAAAATCTGATTTGGACGATGTTTTCAATTCTGTAAAAGTTTAGTCTGTATGAAATGTATTCAAGAGCTCACTCATTGTGTGTTGTTGAATAACAATTGGTAAAGATTTGAAAACAAGAGTTTATCGTTTTATGGTCAGAAAGGGCCGAGACGGGAAGTTACATTAAGCCACTAACGTTACTTTAGCCTCCACACGGTGTGTGCTTACCCCATGCTAACTTTGAGGGTGACTAGTTACACATGTCAGAAGTAGCTAACGTAGTGCTTCCTTTCTGAACAAGTAATATTGAGATACGCAAACGTTGCGCCTCTTTCTCAAAAGTAGAAGACGGACAAGCTAATGTCGTGCCTCTGTCGCGTCTAGCTTAAGTTATGCTAACGTCGTACCTATGACTTAAGTAGATGTTAAGTTATGCTAACGGAGTGCTTATGACTTAATCGGTTATTATTTTATTATGTTATGCTAACGTCGTGCCTGTGACTTAGTGAGTTATTATTTTGTTAAGTTACCTACGCTAACGTCGCGTTGTGCATGTGATTTAATCAGTTAATTTGTTAAGCTATGCGAACGCAGTGCCTGTTATTTAATTATTTATTTTTAACCGACTTTAAGGAGGAGGTTCTCAGTTCTGTGTTTTTTTGATGTGTGTTGCCTCGGAACTTTTTTCTAGGTGACCGATTGTTTGAAGGCTGGTGCTTATCATGTGGTCTCATGTGAATTTGGTCAGGATCTGACCTGTAGTTTGTGAGTTGTTCTTAATAATGCGTATTTATTAATAATTGACTTTTAACAAAAATTTTAATTTTACCACTTGTGTTAAGTTATGCGAACGTAGTGCCTGTGACTTACTCGGACGAGCTAACGTAGAGCCATTACCAAGCGCGTCACCTGTAACCTACGTGGTGCCTGCACCTCCCTTGCCGGTGATGGAGACTAATATTTAAAGTGAAAGGGAGCCCGAGGACGGACTCCTGTCAGGAGAGGCCGTGTTGGGATGAGGGCAAAAAAATAAAAAGAAATACGAACATATGAAAGTAGAATGGTAATCTCACTTGTTTTAGCAGTATAAAGTATCGCACAGGCGACTAAGAGGCATCAGTCTGTAATTATAAGAGTCCCACTGTTGTTACTATGCCCGTTGGGGTATTCTACTAGTGTAGGCAAGGAAAGACGTGTTGCTGAGAGGCTGCCCTGTGTTACATTGAGATGGGTAGTGATGCTGTTGGTTTGCATACTTTGGTGTTATCATGTAATTGGGGTCCTGATAGTAAGCAGGGTTTGTTACCGAGTAATGTTCTTTTATTTAAATACTTTTGAGGATAATTTCTAACATCAGAAGTGGAATAGTTTCTTACATCAGAAGTGGGATTAAATCCTTTTCTTGTAGCTCTATATTCTAATTTCTTACAATATATATATTTTACTTTTAACACTAAATGCGTCCACCCAACCCTTTTTGGGTGATTGAGCGTGAACATACAGTATGTAGTAATGACACGTAACCAGAAGATTGAATCTAAACACTTTATTGAAAATTTTCAATGATACCTATAGAAGGAACAAAATTACAATTTACTAAAAACTGTTATAACAATTTATTCCTAGGTCAGGTCAAATTACTATTTTCCACCGTATTTGATCGCATCTATTTAGCGTGTCATTATACCAAGTACAATTTCAAACGCGACAATAATTCTCGGTTTACCGGTATCAGTAAAATTTTGTTACATCCCTAGTACACACTGTTGTTTTTACAAATCAATATTTCTTTATTTTTGATTCTAATATTAACAAAATATAAATAGTTTCTACTTACTTGAAAATAAATTACTTATCATTTTCAGTTTATATTTTTAAAGTTTTTTTTTTATTAAAATAAAATAATTTTTTAAAGATATTAATGTTAAAAATATAATAATTTATAATATTAAATAAAATAAAAATTATAATAATAAAAAAATATAATAATCAATTAATAGGTATTATTTGAGGAATAAAAATAAAAATTACAATAAAAAAAAAATCAATTAGTAGGTATTATTTGAGGAATAAAATCTGGTGAAAGGATATATACCGCTTTTAATTTTGTTGGAATTGGAATTTGTATTTCCACATCCGAATGTTTTTCCGACACGTAATTATCGCACAAATCGGCGTTTTGGAAATAAATTGCGACCAGCAACGCTTGACACAAAAATTGGGCAGTGACTGTGACGTCAAAAGAGATTTGTTGACATTTATACGTGTGAATTCACATGTTTGTAGCTACACGGGCACCGCCCACTCCCCCGTTCTATTGTGTATGTATTATAGTATTCTATTTAATACCGTATCCTTTTCAGTCCAGTAGCTTGAAAACGTCTTCCAATGCAGCGGTGAAGAGATTCGGGGATATAACCTCCCCTGTCTTATACCTCTCTGCAGTTGGATAGGTTTCGTAGTCTGGTTCTGTACTCGGATAGCCATCATAGCCCTACTGTACAAACACTTTAGCACTTCGACAGTCAACTTGGCACCGCTGAAGGGACTGTAGCACCGCCCAAATTTCGACGGCATCAAAGGCTTTCTCATAATCCACAAACGCAAGACAAAGTGGCAGATTCTACTCTTCTGTCTTCTGTACAATTTGCCGAAGGGTATATACTACTCTGTCAAGAAAGTACCGGGAAAAGATCAATAATACACAAAATGTTAGTTATTCATCCAAGTTTATTTTATCACCTTCAAAGTATGCTCCTTCAGAAACGATACACTTTCTCCAACGAATAATCCAATCATCGAAAAATTTTTTAAACGCTTTTTCCGGGATTGAGTTCAGTTCTCGCTGTGAATTCGGTAGAAGGCAATATGTTTCATACCCAAGTGATTATTTAAAATGGTACGGATCGACTCGTGAGACACAGAAAGTTCGGAGGCTATCTTTCTCAAACTTGAATGAGGATTTTCACTCACTATTTCCTTCACTTTTGCGATGTTCACTTCAGTTGCAGACGTTGATGGCCTATCAGAGCGAGGCAAATATTCCATCACATCTCGACCGCTTTTGTACGCTTTATACCACTTATAAGCACGTGTTTTTGATAAAGTCGATTCACGGTAAACCTTCCTCAACATTTTCAGTGACTCCGAACACGAAATTCCATTGGCGATGCAAAATTTAAGACAAACTCTTTGTTCGATGTTTTTGTTCATTGTGAAATTCACAATACACACTAGATATGATATAACTAAAAACAGCACTGCATTTCATCTAAATAACTGATGTAGTAACTCAAACTCCGCGCCAAAATGGAAAACAGTAGTGCCAATCTAATAACAACAAAACGAACAAAAAATTTAATTTGGAACCATAAACAAATCATCCATTCCCGATACTTTATGACTGAATGTATGTGGTCTATGGTACTAAAGCCTTTTCGGAAACCGGCTTGTTTGGGAGGCTGGAAGTCGTCGAGTCTGCGTGCGAGACGATTCGTAATGATTCGAAAACAGCACGTAGACGCGACTAGGAAGGGAAATCGGTCCGTAGTTCTTCAAGAGAGCATTGTCGCCTTCCTTGAAGAACAAGACCACCGCACTTCTGCCAGGCCTGTCACTCTTGCTACCTGCGTGAAATAATTACCTACAATCGCAAGCCAACCCGGTCTACATACGCAGTCGGGGTTAGCGCGTTCTAGGCCGCAGTGGTCACCAAACTACAGCCGCGGGCTAAATCCGGCCCGCGGGCCGTAGTCGTATAGTTGTTACTATTGCTGTGATAAGTTGAAGAAGAAAACACAGAAGGATAATTACTCGATTTTATTTACTTGCAAGGTAAAACTTAACGACAGAAATGATGATGTAGAGAACTTAACTTAAGTATCTAAGCTTAAGCATATTAATAACTAACAAATAATTGAAATGAATCCCACTAACCACATTAAAACAAAAAACACTAATGAGATTTATGTAATTGTGATTTTCCAACGACAATAGTTTGTAGTTGTGGATCAATTTTACTTGTACCAATTATTAAAAGAGATTCAAGATGCTCATCGGTTAATTTAAATCTGTAAACATTATTTGTGTACTTCATCTTGGAAAACGTTTTCTCACAATCATATTATCAATGCACTGTAAATCAATAATTTCCATTTGGACTTCCGGAGCCAGGGTAACAATGTCAGAATCAAAAGAATTTTGAAAAAGCTTAATTTCATTCGCAATGACATCAAAGTCTGAGAAACGAGTATCAAAATTTATCTTTAAAGCACTCAAAGTTTCGGTTGCAAAATCGACGGGAAATTCAGTCTCTGTAGTGTGGCTGAATATTTTACATGTTTTAAAATGTGTGAAACATTTTTTTCGTAATTGCGATTGAAATAGTATTATTTTCTGCCTGAAGGATTTGATATTGGTGTATAAATCAGGGAGAAGCTGATTTTGTCCTTGCAATCTCAAATTCAGTTCGTACCATAGACTTAGAATATACTGGCGTTCTAAGTCTATGGTTCGTAGATATGATTTGTCAAATCGAATGCTAACTTCCACAGTCATTCACTATTTTCTAAAGCGACTAAAAAGTGGCGATGCTTCTCATTCAAAAAAAATTTGATCTCTGCTCGACGTTCAAAAAAGCGCTTAGAACTTTTCCGCAACTAAGCCAGCGTACGGCAGTATGATATGGTAAGTCATTTTCTCCAATCTCTTCAATAAAGTCGCGGAATTGTTGATGATTCAGCCCAGTGGATCTGATGAAGATAACAATGATATGACTGGTTTTAGAACTTCAGACTATATGCAAACATTTTCCGCACAAGGACTGTTGATGAATCATACAATGTAAGACTACTAATGGTTTTGAACCACCCTCATTTCTCTCCTTTATTTTTACCACACATATCTTTGCCTCCATCAGTTGTGATAGATTTCAAGTTTTTCCATCGAAGGTTCTTTTTATTAATGGCATTTTCAACTCCCTTCAAAATATCTGTCGCAGTTGTCGTGCCGTGAATACTATCCATATCAAGAAGTTCTTCATACACTTCATAGCTTTTATCTACTCCGCGAATAAAAATCAACACTTGAGCAATATCTGACACATCCGTTGACTCATCCAAGGCGAGAGAAAACCACTCAAGATGCGCATTTTTGTCAGACAGTTGAGATGATATATTTTCTGCGATGTCTTGTACCCTCCGAGCCACGGTGTTTGCTGATAAACTGACACTTTTAAATAAATTTACCTTTTCCAGGCATATTTCTTCAGCTACTGCAATCAAGCATTCTTTTATCATTTCTCCATCGGTGAATGGTTTTCCATGTTTTCCAATTTCAAGAGCCACATGAAAGCTGGCGCGAGTTGCAGACTCTTGTTCAGTATTTGCTCTGGTAAACAAAGATTGCTGCAATTTCAGTCCGCGTTTCAAAGCTTCAAATTTTTCCGTCCGCAAACTTCCTGTATATTTGGAGTAATTTTGAAGATTTTTCGATTCATATTCGAGTATAATGTTATATTCTTTGAGAACAGCTGTGGTTTCATTACAAATTTAACATAGCGCCTTATTACTGCACTCAAACACAAAATACTGAAAGTTCCATTTATCTTTGAACGTTCTGCATTCACTGTCAATTTTTCGCTTCTTTTCCATACTATTAAATCACACATAAAAAATAATGTTATGCACGGGTGTTACTTTATTTCACAATAGACAGTTTCGCTTTCCTTTCCTACGCAAACTGACGCGCGGTTGTGCCGCTTGCCTTTTTATATTATCGGAATACAGTGTTAGTGGGTAGCTGAAATAGATCATACATAGTACAATACATAGTATCACTACTCGCCACTTGATGTCGTTAAGTGTCTCAATACACAATAGTAATTGAAACGCAAAAAAAGCGTATGTTTGTTTAGGTCGCGCATTTTGCGACTGGTCTAGAAATATAGTTAAGGGCAGAAAAATTAAAACTGTTTTGGCCCTTGGAACATACTGAAAAAATCATTATGGCCCGAAAGGCTTCAAAGTTTGGAGACCCCTGTTCTAGGCTATTGAATGTTAAAGTTTTTTAACGCTGTTTACGTAAATAGTTTTTGTAAATACTTGTTGAAATAGTTTTTGTTTAGTATTTAGTATATTTAATTGTAGGATAAAAGAGTTTAAAAAGTTCTAATGTAATTTAAATATAATATATAATATGTATATTGCCTATCTATTTGATAAATTATAATGAAAAAACTTCGTTCCTACTATAATTGATGCGTGGAAGGATGCTTAGTGATCAAACAAAAGGATTAAGATATATCATTTTTTAAGTTACCGAAGGATAATAAAAGATGATTTTTTTTTGCCGTGGTGAAAATACAAAAAACATTAAATCCTTACCCCAATCTTTAAAATGCTATCAACTAATGCTTATTTTGGTTTACTGTAACCAAAATAAGCATTAGTTGATAGCCCACAGCTTTTTATTTTAAAGATTAGGATTGATATAATGTTCCCTAACCTACGTCTAACGGAAATTTAAGGGATTTAATTTCAAAAACAATTTTAAAGTTGGAAAGGACCGAAGGATTTTTTATTTAATCTCGAAGGACCAAAATGTTTTATTTTTATTTAATTTTTGAAGGAGGCTCGTAGTATGTTTATTTTTAATTTTAATTTAGTCACTATTGTTTTTAGTCAAAAAATGTATAGTCAGATTGTTTTTATTATTTTAGGATCGAAGGACCAAAATTATATTTTTTTAGTATAAGTCACTTTCTTTTTTAGTTACAAATAGTATTTATTTGTTTTAGGTTGTTATTTAATTTAGGTTCGAAGGACCATAATGTCCATTTTTAAGTTTAATTTAAGTTTTAAAGGAGGCTCGAAGTAAGAAAATGTACAGTCAGGTAGTTGTTTTTTTAAATATTAACTTAATTACCATTTAATAGCTCGATTACCTGGCTGCACATGAATATGGTAGTAAGGAGTATTAGATCCTAACTAAGTTCCCTATACCTAGCAGCCCTACCATATAAATATACATACATAAATTAGATAAGTACCTACGGGATGTCTGTACCATGAGACCTAAGGTAGCAGACGGACAGAGACAGGTTGTCAGGGTTAGGTGATGGGATTCTCTCACTGCCAGTCAAGCAGACTCACAAGACTGATCAGAGGTTCTGACGGCTAAAGGTGTCTTGGCCGTAGTGAGAGGGAGGTCTTACCAGGAGTCTCGGCGGTAATAACGAAGACGTCGTCTAGCGTTGAAAGAGGATTTTATTAACAAATCATTACAATTTATATAATTTCATTGAGGTCATTCCTAAGATTATTCAGCAAAACTATTGGTTTTCTGGAGTTCTGGTAACGCGTTCACAGTGATTCTGCGTTGCAATGTTCAGAACTGAACAAGGTCTTTAATCTATAGTAATTTTGTTTGCAATATTAGCAACAATCGACATCGATATACTGTCTAAAAATATAAAGGAAATAGTACTAGACTTATTATTATTCGAACGATCAAGTAAGTTGTTTTCTAAATCAAGTGATGATGATTATTATATTACATAGCATATATTCGTTTCGCAAACTTTAAAAACTTATAGTTAGGGAGGTATGGGTACTAAGTCTTTACAGACACACGGTACATAAGCGAGTTGGATCCCATTAGTAATCCCAATTTTATATGCTGACTAACGATCAGCCCCGACTTCGCACGACTTTTCTATATCCCGACAACAGCGCTACTTACCGGACCAATTGTGAGTGTGAGTGTTTATCAAAATGGGTCCAGCCGTTCTCAAGTGATGATCTTTCATTCATGCGCCAATTTACCACTTGCTAAGCAAAAAACCATCGGCTATATTCAACAAAGCTTAAACTGCTTGAATGAAAATATTTCGAAATCATAATGTTAAGGCAGGATCTTGATAATAGCAGCGGCGTAAAATAAACTACTACCTCCTACCAAATAATATATATTATCAATTAGAAGCCCTAAGATCCCATACCACCCCATAAAGTATCGTAAAAGATGACCTAGGGAAATGAAAGAGGAGATAGGCAACATTATATTCCTGATAACAACTCAAAATAATAAAAAATTGTGGTTGCCAAACCACTTGCTAAGAGAGGGAACTATGACAAATATTCCCCCCAAGTTCAGCAGTGGACTTTTGATAAGCTGGAATTAATTAATTGATGATGGATAATATCTTGAGGGAGCAGAGAGGAAAACGGGTAATACGTTCGTAATCGATATATTGCTAGTTGTGATCTAGCGACAAAAGAGAAGGCAGACCGCGGTTGTGCCGCTGTTATTGTACTATCGTAGCAGTTCCCTCTGTGTATGTTCTGTGAAGCAAAACCAGTGTTTATTAAACAAACACAGTTATTATTCCCTGTGAAATCCATAATAAGTCTAAGGATAATTTGGAGGAAATGTACCGGCTGAATTTAAATAGATTTCATAGTGACCTTTTCACGCTATATTTTAAATTATACAACGATAGTACGAAATTCCGCATAATTTGACTACACGTTTTTGTTATAAGATGTCAGATGAAGCTATAAACGTTCATTGATTTAAATAAGTATTACGAACCGGACTAATAAATATCCCTAATTTTACTAAGTCATAGACTATAGTCTTTGCGTTATAGCACGGTGCGGGTGACAGCTCACGCCTATGAAGTTTCGTATTTTTTTAGAGAAAGTGTCATACAGATATTGTTGTACTTCATGGATGGGTACCGCCCACATACGACAGTGGTGTGCCACGCTAAACTATGCCATGCCATAACGAACAACCACAGACAATCAAAAATCGGTTTTGAAATAAATCGAATGTATAAAAATCACGTAAATATGTATTGGAATTGGAACTAATCGTTCAACAAATTCTGATTTACGGAAAAAAACTCACATTAGACGAATATGCAGTATTTCCGATGCATGGACGATAAATTACTCGTTGGTCAGCTCAGGCAAAAAAAAAAAATTAAAATTACGCATTGTTTCAAAAAGACTTTATCATAACTCATGGCGGCCAAAATGGCTACAAAAAACCTATTTTTTATTTTTATTTCATTAGATTTATAAACCAAATTCTCAACTATTTTTACCTTCCATCCCGATATTTGGCTCATTGGACCTAGAAAAACTAATACACATATAGCAAAAGGCGCTAGCACTCGTACCTTGAAAAGCTGCCGGTGCAGTCTACGCGGTACTGAAAATTACAGTTGCTGGCAGCCATTTGATTTGTTTAAATGTCAATATGAATGTTGCAATCAACATGAAATAGAAGATGATTTTTATTTTCAAATTAATACATAGTATAATCATTGAAGTGTCTCATCAATACATTGAAGTGTCTGTTTGTAATATCAAAATAACAGCCTTTTACTAAATACATATGAAAATATATACGGTATTTATAACAAAAAGACAAAAACAATTCTTAAAATGTTTGTCTTACTGTCTGTTTGTTCCGGCTTATAGCTGGCACTGACAGATAGCTGATGTTATAAGGAGTAACACAGGCTAATTTTATTTTAGAAAAAAAAAATTAGGATTCCGTGCAAAAAATTAAAACCCATGAAATCCAATCATAACAAATACCAAGCGGGCGAGGTCCGGGAACAGCTATTATGTAACTATTATGTCATAATTTGTATTAAATTTTAACTTAATTTTACATGCATTGTAGTTTATAAAGAAATATATGTTTCGGTTTTAATTTTAATATCGATAGCTAATCGATAATTTTTGCTTTGCTTTGTGTATCGTTAATCGCCTTTTTTAAATCGATTTAACAATGTTCCATCTCTAGACACGCCAAAAGTGTAAGCTGTCACCCGCACCATGCCATAACGCAAAGACTATAAATTAATTTACCGACAAAGTTTTTTGTTTCGCTAATGGCACATCAATAAAAGTGTCTATGGAATGGAAAAACGGCAACAAATAATATAGCTATTTTATTTTGTACCATGTTAAACGTCATATGTATAAAGAGTTCAGCTACAAGAATTTTATTCTTATTTTAGGACTCTCTCTATGCTAGTAATTACTCTGAGAATAAAGTCAAGAACAAGAACACCAAGGCAGTATGCTGGCAGTCCATAACGGAACATACCCTTCCGTTATGGACTGCCAGCATACTGCCGCAGTACCATAGGGAAATATATGACGTCATAAATTGCCGCCATTTTTGTACTGTGAGCACTGGCGCTTTAGAGATAAGGTGCTCTCAGTACTTTGATCACGTGATCAAAAAACATAACAGCGCCTAGAGATTTAACAGCTTCCACGAATGATTGTTATTATTATTAATTAATATTGTTATTCAAATAAACTCGGACATTAAGTTTTAAAAGCAACAACATTCAAATAATAAATTTTCTTGTTGTACAGAAAACGTGTACATGATAAATATTTTCATTTGAAAACAGTGTATAAAAATGGGGATGACAGTATACTGGACTGCGTTCCGTTTTAAACAGTAACTGGTATAGTAAACTAAAAAGGAACGGCTTCACAGTACATATACTGAATTGACGTCACACCTTACAGTACTCACAGTGTATATCGGAACACACCCCAACTGTCAGCTGTCACCTGTCAAATATTTGCTACTTTACTTATCTACATATCTATTTATCTATGCTACTTATACTAGAGTTTTGGCGGGAACTTGATCGGCGGCGGTTTGCTGCTCCTGTATTATTGTTTGAATAATAGTTTGAAGTGGATTTTAATATGTAAAAGTGGTGCGATTTTGTGTATTAAGTGTCTGCGCATGTGAACTATTAGTGGAAACGGTGATACAAGTGCTCTGATGGTGATGTGATTCTCAAGATAAGGTGTCTATCTGCTTAGGCGCCTTGAGATACCATCGCCAACTGTCAGCTGTCTGCTGACTCAAGTTGCCGTCAAAATCTCCCAAGGGCTGCACAATGTGACGCATCAACATATTGTGAAGCAGTGTACTATGAAGAAAATTATAATAAACCGAATAAAAATACCTAAGACTTGGCCTAAAGGTCTAGATACCAGGCCATAAACTCCAAAAAAAAAATGCTACTTATACTGTCAAACATCCCTTTAGGGTTATATATGTTCTGTGCTGTCAAATGTTTGCTGCGTTTATTGATTATTGCCAGATAAGTAATTTATTGGATTATTGCTATACTTATTGTACTCTTTGATTATTGCATACAATCAATGAAATATAATTAAAATGGACACCATTGAATCAGGCTATCGAATTACTTTAAAACGTAAACGACCAAATCCAATCTTTCAAAACTGGCTGGAGGAATTGCATGAAGAAGCCAAACAAAAAAAAAGTAAACTTGAAAATATGCTTGAAACTGCTTTGACATCCCTCTCTAAATACCCTTTACCACTGCAGACTGGTGCAGAATGTGCTATTCTTAATGGTTTCGACAAAAGGTTATGTTTGTTCCTAGATAAAAGGCTAGAAGTATATAACAGTTCCCGAAATCAATTGCCTATATCGACTTGCTCAGAAAGCAATGTCACATATGATACAAACCAGCCTTCGACCAGTAAAAATAGCGTTGGCTTCTCTAGTCCAGAAAATCCTAAAGCTAAATCTAAAGTTTATAAGCCAGCATATAGGTCTGGCGGCTATGCAATTTTGATAGCATTGTTTGAATGTGCCAAAATCAATGAAAGAAAATCATTAAATAAAGATACAATAATAGAATATGCTCAGAAATATTGTGATGTTTCATTTACTGTTCGAAGTCCTGATTCTATTTATACAGCTTGGTCTAACATGCAAAGATTAATAATAAAAGGGCTGGTAGAAAAAAGTAACCATAATAATGAGTATTCGTTGACAGAACAAGGACTTGCATTAGCAAATGATTTGATGAAAAACTCATTTAAAATACTTAATGCTAATGATGCAATTTTTATTAGAAAGTTGTCTAGTCTGAATCAATCGCCATACAAAGATCTTAACAATATTGAAGAAAATGGTATTGAATCAGGCAAAAATGGTATTGAATCAGCTAAAAATGGTATTGAATCAGCTAAAAATGGTATTGAATCAGCTAATACTAGCATTTCTTCAAATATACCAGAAACCAATAACCTACAAAATGCAAAAGGTTTACAAATGGATCCAGGATGTTTTGACATTATTTTGCTGATAGATAAAAATGAAACGGGCGGGTACGTATTTTAGTATATGTTACAGTCTAGTACATATACATCAATATAATCATTACTGCCCATCACAAATCCACTGCTGAATATTGACTACCTCTAAAGAATGACACAGCATGGTCCTGAGCTACATCTATCAACTTCCTGCATCTTACTAGGTTGTCAATTCAACTAGTAATTGGTCACTATACACATTGCTTACTGGTACAAGGCTGCCACTTGAAAACCTTTCCTCCCATGAAAGCAGTATATATTATTGCAACAATATTAATATCAATGTATGCTAGTTAGCTAGTTGACAATTGTGAAATTTGACTTTACTTGCATCTGAACCCAAATATATATCCAATACTATATTCCTAAGAAAAATAAAGATCTATTTCGGTGGGGAAGTTGTAATGTGTAAAGTCATTAAAGTCAGTAAAGCCATAGTGTATAAAGAAGACAATATGTGGTTGTGGTGATTGTCGGAAAAGTTATATACACATTTGTACATTTTTACACATTAGATCAGATTTTATATGCAATACTTTTACAGGACTTATATCTTTACTTTAATCCCTGTTCTTTACTTATAACTAGCAACTTGCCATGGCTTTGCCTGGATCTGTTAATGTGGGGTCATTTGAATTTAAGATTATCATCAAAGACCATTTGTTTTATCAAATTTGAAATAAATAAAAAAAAATCTATAATTTTCATTATAATCACTTGAGAGATTAGCCTAGGCAGACACACAGACGGATAGACAAAATTTTTAATAATAATTATTCATGTCTTAATAGCATGCAAATAACACCATCAGCTTAATAAAAGACCACACTAGGATTTTCTACTGTATCGTGGGGGCAGTTTACATACATAAATTGCACAAGGACCAACATCCAGATCCAAAACAATTATTTGTAGGCCATACAAATATCTCTTCCGTGTGGGATTCGAACCTGCAGCCCCTGGTGTTCGACTCATTGCTAAACCACTGCGCCACGGAGCCTGTCGCATTTTATTTATATGTGTATAGGTTACGAAATAACAACTTTGTAAATGAGATAAATACAATTAAAATACATTTGATTTCAGACTCAGAAAGAAGAACGACCCAACTGTGGTTCAATTTAAAAAATATCCCAACTTGCTCCATGAATACCGAAATCTTAAAGTTGGAGATTTTACTTGGATAGCTAGACACAAAAACAATAAGGATCAGGAGTTAGTCTTGCCATATATTGTTGAAAGAAAAAGAATGGATGACCTAGCAGCAAGTATTAAGGATGGAAGGTTTCATGAGCAGAAATTCAGACTTCGACGGTGTGGCATTCAGAATGTTATTTATATGGTGGAAAATTATGGAGGTAATAAAAATTTGGGATTGCCAATACAGTGCCTCATGCAAGCATTGGCCAATACTAGAGTGGTGGATGGTTTCACTGTCCACATGACTAAGTCTTTGGTTTACTCTGCAAGATTTTTGGCGATTCTCACTAAAAGACTGACTGTTAGATACAAGGTAAGTAACAAGTTTCTAATGTGTTGGAAAAGTCCTATTTTACTTTTATATAAAGTTAACTAGCGGTCCGCCCCGGCTTCGCATGGTCGATTTCTGGATCTCGACAACAACGCCACCTACCGGGTCCAATTGTGAATTTAAACTATTCTCTAATCAACTTAATCACACACAAAATTTCATAAAAATCGGTCCAGCCGTTAAGGAGTTCAGTCACATACACACACAGAAGAATTATATAATATATAATATGCGTGTATCATACATATAAACCTTCCTCTTGCATCATTCTGTCTATTGATGGAAACCGTATTAAAATCCGTTATGTATTTTAAAAGATCTAAGCGCACAGACGGCAGGAAGCGTCTTTGTTTTATACTATGTAGAGATATTATTTTCACATAAAGTTAAATGAATAATTATTAAACTAGTTATCTATGCATCTTAATGTCAAAGTATCATAACAGAAAATCAGATATTGACTTGATTAGATCTCTGTGTCATTTCTCACAGTCCTCTTAACAATCAAAAACTGATTTCTGTGAAGACTTTATGTGCATTTTAATAATTTTGATTAGACATGATATTGGCAGATTTTTTTTATAGTAGCCAAAAAATAGGAAGAAGGGAACTCCTATGGCTAATGGAATAAAATAGTGTGATATGTTCTATTACACTGGCAACACACTGCAAAGCCTTTGATTATGCTATTAGAAATGACACTAGGATATCATGAGATTTAATCTTTATGTATAAAGAATTGTCATTGTTTCAGGATAAAAAATTGATAGGAAGCGACGCACCACCAGAACAAAATGTGCTAATGACATTTAATTATTTCAATAAATCATCGGCAAAAAATAAGGGATTAACTGTCACTGAAGCATTCATAAAAATGTTGCTTCAGTTAAAAGGAGTTTCCGTAGAGAAAGCTATTGCTATAACAAACCAGTACAAGACACCTCATTCCCTTATAAACGCCTATAAACTTCATAATCAGAAGGAAGGTGAACTGTTACTTGCTAATTTAAAATATAGTGACTTCACTCAGAATGTAGGTCCAAATGTTAGTAAGTCAATCTATCAATTGTTTTCCAGGACAACATGAAAGATTGCTAATTATAATGCAATCAATACTACCTCATGTTGTTATAATCTTAGACAAATCTGATTTACAATTTAAAAATGATTATTCTTAAGGCTGTAAACTTATACAGGCATGTACCTATATTTACTTATACATTTGATAAAAAAGGGTAATTGTGTGACAGGTATTATAAAATTAGGGTAAAAAGAAATTATGTGATAATTTTTTTTTTATACAAAAGTTTTATATTCAGCAGTGCTGTTGATTAAAGCTTAAACTACTTGTGCTGATAAAGAATGGGATTGGAAATGGCGGCTTGTCGAGCCTGTACTGTCAGCATACACACTACGTAAAGCAGAAGCGGTGTTTATAACATTGCAGTTGTTATATTACAAATAATGATATTATATTCATTATAATGTTATGATGTATTTTTTTGTAGTATTCTAAAATTATTAGTTATTGGTAAAAACTGATTCATCATCATCATCGTCATCAATACAGCCCTTCACAAGTCCACTGCTGAACATAGGAAATGAATGCCACCAAGGAATGCCACCAAGCACAGTCCTGAGCCACCTGCATCCATCGACTTCCTGCATGTCTTACCAGGTCGTCGCTCCATCTATTGGGATGTCGCTCTACACTTCGCCTACCGGTACGAGGCTGCCACTCGAGAATCTTTTTTCCCCATCGGTTGTCGGTTCTTCGAGCTATATGGCCGGCCCATTGCCACTTCAGCTTACTAAACTGATTAGTATATTAAAATTAATTGAATTAAGTACTTAAATAATTAACTGAATATTAAATAGGGATGTAAATTAATTAACAAATAAGTAATATACGAGTATATTTTTGATAATTTGATAACTGATACTTCGCCATCGATCACTAATAAAAAACTAGATACACAATTAGTGACAAAAAATGTCCTTACCGAATGGGCGCCCATTCGAACATTTGGGTGCGCTTTTAATCTAGTAGCATTCGAATGCTCCGACGGTAAACATGCCTCAGTGCTCGTTTAAAAAGTGTAAAAATCACACATCTAAGACGCTAAAAAAGGATGGAATGTCATATTTTCGGTAAGTACTAATATTGTCATTATTTAGTTGTTATCACTGTATTGTAAATACTGATATTTTGTCAAGAAATCATCGTAAAAACAGTTTTTAAATTAAGTCTTAATAAAATTAATTCCTCGTCCAAGCGACGAGCCTCGGTCGTATTTGATTGCTTTTTATTGGCACTTTGTAATTCTGACTTTAGAACATGCGTGTAAGGTTGAATTTGTTTTGATATAGGTTGACCAACGAGTATCGGTCATAAGAATATGTAGAATGTTATCATGATGTATAGAGTCACATGAAAAGGCTTTTAGAATAGAATAGAATCACTTTTATTCAATACTAGAATTTTACCCGCGGCTTCTCTCGCGTGAATATAAATTTAGATTAAATGCTATTATGCTATTATGCTTTAAATTAAATGCTATTCCGTGCCAAATTTAGCAAAATTCGATTACTTTTAGAGTCACCTCGGTGTCTGTGTCTCTGTCTGTCAAAGATTTTTTTGAATTCTAAAAGACTTTTAGACGTAGATGATTTGTATTTGGCACAGATATAATAGCTACAGGAACACGTGCATATATATGTCTAGAAACACCTACTATTTTTTATATCGGACGTGTCTTCCGATGTATCCATAGGAAAAGTAAATTGTCTTGGAATCAAAATGTATTATTATTATTTACATTTTACTCTTTACATTCCTTCATAATTAAAGTAAATTTAGTTTTAACAAAATAATGATGAATTTCAAGATCTTCTATCAATTTACGGTATAACGTTTATTTGAAATATTTTATTCATATCATTGATATATATATATTTTATTCAACAATTGACGACAGTTTTGTGAGAACTTGTGCATGCGATTGTGTATCTAGTTTTTTATCAGTGATTGATGTACCTCGCAAAAAAAAATAAAACTTAAAAAAAGTATATTGAACATTTATGTTTTATTTGGAATAATTTAAATTGGAAGCACAAAAAACGCTTATCGCAACGCATAAATTACGTTATTTTTTTTGTGATTATTACCCGGGTGCAAGCGAGACATGGATCCCATTCTTTATCTGGGCGGCTAGCGGTATTACTGAGGATAAAAATTGGATTTGTTAAATGAGGGTATTTAGCTAATAAGAATTTTGTTTAATATTATATACATACATTATAATCAGTTATTCATATATATTTATCTGGAAATAGCTGAAATAGTTTATTTTTTTAGATCTTTTAATTTATTTTCTAATGTTAAAACTCGTAAATCTTGTGACAAAACTGCCAAAACTAACATAACCAGACTAGTAATAGGGCGCATTGTCTTGGTGCGAGACGTCCACGTTAACATTATGATTTTTCTTGTATAGTGAAGGAGTTTTACATACATAAATTGCACATGGTTCCAGATCCAGACCGAGAACAAGTGTTTTTCGCCATACAAACACTTGTTCCTCGCGGGATTCGAAATTGCGGCCCTGTATCGTCGCAGCCAAATGCTTATGCTTAGCTACTGCAATACCGAGCCATTCATTCATTTCTAGTGACCCGGTCATTCAAGTATTGATTCGTCTTACGAACCGGGTCATTCGATCATTTCGAGTTTCAGTACCCTGTGATCTGTGAGACTCGTTCGATAATGTCGTTCGTCGGACATTACTATACTCTTTGGTCGTAGGTCCTATCAATCGTTTGATCCGGAACGTTCAAATGTAATTGCAATCATCAATACTTTGATGCGACCCGGGTCAAATGAACGAATCATTCACGATTGACACATGTCTAGTCCTTAATATTCATATAATCGGATCGGAAGCGCAGTGGCTGAGGAGTCGGTTGCGGCGCTAAAGATCAAGAGTTCGAATCCCGCATTACACATAATTTGATTCCAGTTTGAACTGCCTGATTGAATAACATTTGAGCAAAACAAATTGTTGGGTTTCTTATTTGGATGTGCATCCTAGTATGACTCCAATTGGGTGTTTAAATATCTTTAGCTTAAATTCATTCATTCATTACAGCTTAACAAAAGTCCACAGTTGTATATAGGTCTCCCCATAGATTATAGGGAGGATATTTGTCATAGTTGCCACGCTTAGCAGGCTGGTTGACAACCGCAGATTTTTTATTAGTTTGAGTTGTTATCAGGAAGATGCGTTTATTACCTTTGCCGCCTTTTACGGCACCCACGACTTGATATGGGGTAGTGGATTTTCTTACACCGCCACTACACGACACAAAATGTTTGAAAGTTTTTTCGCATAATTTATCGTCAAAATTTAGTGATCATAAATGTAGTAGTCATATTTTATTTTATTTCTAATATAATTTAGGCCAAACACTGCACAGGTTAATGTACGTTTGGTGTGATTCTTGGGCAGCCTCACTGACGCAAACATGTATAATTACACAATTTTTTTTTTTGCGTAATTTGATATAGCTTACAGCAGATGGGATCGTGGTGTTTAAAGATTTACGTAAAAAATCTAAGTAGTATGAAAATTTTAGGACAGTTATCCGATATGATCGATTTATACAAACTATAATGGTGAACTACAGAGATGCGCCGCTCTAGCGTCAGTGTCGCTGAGTCAGAGCCACCGCGGCGGAGCCATTGAAGTACTTATAATGCACTTACGTATACACGTATTACTTCAATGGAAGAAGTAATAGTATTAGATTTAAGGGTAATTTTGGCGGGAATTTCACTGTAAGTTTTTTCTCGTATGTTATGGTTTATGTAATCCATCTAATCTATCAAAATCTAGTAAATAGTTTATATTAGTAGCTTTAAGGTAGAGTTATGTGTCAAGTAATGAGCAGCGGCATTATCAGCTTCAGTCCATCGATATTGATGCAGTAATGTTAGTACATGTATTTTAAGTACGCGACGAACCAAAACATTCCAAAGCCTGTATATAAAAAATTTTGCGCAAACCTATTTGTACTGAACGGTTGTTGCAATTTGTTGCTTCAAACACAAAACCAACTGCAAATGCAATCGTATGTAGAAACAGCAACAGAAACAGAAACTTTTTTATTCAATATAGATTATAATATAAATAATACTTATTCGTTACACTTGAAAGTCACTCTTTTGTTTAATAACTACTGGTTCGAAAAAAAACCTCTGTCCTGGGAAGAACCAGCAAGAAACCCAGCGGGACTATTTTTTTAAAATAACAGCTTACAATCATGTATGCTACACAATTAACAACACAAAACAAATTAGAAATAGCTTGGTAGCGATCAACTCATTCCCAGGGGTTATTATCATCCATAAATTCCTTAATATTATAATAACCCTTTTCATACAAACTTTGTTTAATAAAGTTTTAGAACTTTGAGCAGGTCAAATTTTGCATATATATATACATAGCAAAATACCATACGACATTATGCTATGGAAATAGCTAAAGTAAACTAGTCTAGCTGTTTCAACACTGGTAAGATTTCTAATCTTTTTTACAGCATATGCTGCAGAACTAAGTCTGCTTGCTAGTTTTGATATATGGAGGCTCCATTGAAGCTTCGCGTCTAGTGTGATTCCAAGAAAAATGGTGGTATCTACAAGACTCAGTTCCTCCCCATTTAAAATCACATTAATATTTAATTGTTTGACATTTGGAGTCATGAATTTTATACATTTCGTTTTAGTGCCATTTAAATGCAAATTATTAACATTGAACCAATTTAATAATTTAGATATAGCATTATTTACTTCGTCATATTTTATTAATTGTCGTCTTAATTTGAAAATTAAAGAAGTGTCATCAGCAAATAATACTATATCATGCATACATATCCCCTATTATGTAAGGTAAGTCATTAATGTATACAAGAAACAGAAAGGGGCCGAGAATTGAGCCTTGAGGCACGCCCATTTGTACCATCGACCCGGAAGAGCTCATACTGTTAATGACAACTTTTGCGTTCTGTTACTTAAATATGAAATAATTAATTTAAGAGCATCACTTCTTACACCGTAGTGTTGAAGTTTCCTGATTAATGTTTCATGGTGAACACAATCGAAGGCCTTGGATAGGTCACAGAATATACCCAAAGCATCCTGTGAATTTTCCCATGCATTAAAGATATATTTAATCAGCTCAACACCGGCATCAGTTGTTGAGCAACCCCTTGTGAAACCAAATTGATTTTTATGAAGTAAATTATTTATATTAAAGAAATTTAACATTTGATCAAGAATAATTTTTTCAAAAATCTTACAAGTGTTGATAGTACAGAAATAGGTCTAAAATTGGCGGGATCTAATGTACTACCAGATTTAAATAAAGGTATTACTTTACTATGCTTCATTAAATCAGGAAACACACCACATTCGATACTAGTATTAAAAATAATAGCTAGATGAGGCGCGATTGTATCTATTATAGACGCAATAACTTTAACGGAAATCCCCCATAGATTAGTCCCTTCCGACATGCGTCAGTTTCGAGTCTGGATGTGCCCTCCTTGTTTATGCATTTTGGTGTGAATTGCATGTTTATGAAATCAAGTTATTGTAAAGCTCAAATAATGTTGTTTCTTATGCGTGTAATGAATTATAATCATAAAAACAACTTATGATTGCTATTTCATGAAAAAATAAGTATAAATATTTCTGTAAAAATCCTTGATACAATTACATGTTATTAACGTGAAAGTTTTATTCATTTTCTGTCAAAAACTTCCGCTTGATTAAATATTTACTATCGAAATTATTTTCATAAAAGGTTCGATAGACAAAGAAATTGGAAAGTTAAAAGCCCGTAATGTACCTGCGATTCACATGGTCATATGTTAATTGGCGACCATGGTCTTATTATCAGGTAAGCCGCATGCTAGCTCGCTCCTCTGTAAAAAAGACAGTTCAGTTGATTCTCATACTTACTTAGTGTTCGAAGAATCACTGAACTAATGACCGGAGGCGAGACATTAATCTGATATACACTGCCGGCTAAAAGTTTAAGACCACCTTAATTAAAGTAGGAAAATTAAATAAAACTCCAATAAAATATTAAATGTTTAATTAAACTGTTAAATCATCCAATAAAGCACTTTTTGACAATCAATATACTTGAAAAGCGTAAAGAAATATTAACAGTCCATGCTAAAAAAGGCTATAGTTAGCTAAACTGATTTTTCATCAAAAAATCATCTGCATTCTATGACTTTTTCACAAGTCTCGGCATACGGGCAATAAATTCGTTGATAGTGTCTTGTGATATATTGCTCCAAATTTCGCACAAAGCATTCCACATTTCTTCTCGTGAGGATGGACTACAATTACGGACGTTCCTATCAAGCTCTTCCCACAAAAGTGCAATGAGATTAGTGTTGCCCAAAATCGGTCTTGGTCTTGCAGTCTTGGTCTTGTTCTTGCATTTTTGCAAGACCAGGACCAAGACCAAGACCGCCTAATTTTATTAAGACCAAGAACAAGACTGACCGTGCAAGATTTGAGCAAGAACAAGACTAAGCCTGCGAGACTTGCGTCTTGCAGTTAGTACTAAGTGTCGTTTCAGGGAGTATAGGAGTTCGGGTATACGCTTAGGGACTCTATGAGACGCAAAAAATATATTTAAAAAATTTGGAAAATTGGACTTATGTGCATTACGAACAATACCATAAACATACATAGCGAATGAAAATATCCATTAAAAGAAAAAAAGAGTGCATCCCTAGTTTTGACCATCGGCACTTTGATAGTGGGCGGCGTCTTGTTGTCGGCATCATCAAAGGTCGGATACTGACCTGTCAAAGAAATTTTGCAGCTATTCGGAAGTACAAGGTCAAGATACACGCGCCGGCGGCTTCTATTGATATAGCATACAATCGTCGCCGCCGCGCCGCACGCACAACATTTGACACTGTTTGATTGCCGCCATAGAGTACATGTTCCAAAGAATAAAATAAGTTTCAAAATTATGACCACGAAGAAAGTTTAGGATTTTAATAAATAAACGTCATTTCTCGAAATATAACATTATTCCATAAAAATAATTTACCTTTTGTAATCGCTTCCAAACCACTTTTTGAGAAATGTCACTTTTCTTAACAAACGTACGTGGATTCACTTTCGTGTCCGGGTTGCAAATGGCAGAGTGACATTAATCAACAAACAAAATAGCGGATAACCATAGATTACATAAATGACACTTTTGACAATAGCGACTTTGAAGTATAGATTAATGAACTGTCATTTTTCCATATAAAAAGCGGGAAATTTAAAATCGTTTTAGATAACAATCTCATTTTCAACAAATTTTGAGAAATGACACTTTTCCATTTAATCGACGATTTGACACTGTTTGATTGCCGCCATAGAGTACATGTTCCAAAGAATAAAATAAGTTTCCGAGTGCACAGAATGGACACGAATACATTATGCTGATCTCGCAAGGAATATTGTAATTAGATAATGGTAAGGATAGGTAGATATCATAATAATTTATTCTAGTAAGTAATTATTATAATATTAACTATATGGGTTTATAATAATTACTTACTATTATTATTGCCTAATAAATAAACATGTTCAATAAGTTCACTGCAAATCTCGATTTTGGGAAGTGTGTGTTTTTAAAATATAAAGTGCTCGAATATGTCGTTACCCATTTGATAAATATTGTAGACACTTTTAACACACTTGAAACGTCTACACTCGGTGAATAAATCTCTATAATCACCAAGAAATGAAAAGAAAGTATGTGAATATAGGAGAGGGGGCAAACGAGCATGCGGTTCACCTGATGTTAAGTGACTACCGCCGCCCATGAACAACTGCAACACCAGGGGAATTGCAGATGCGTTGCCGGCCTTTTAAAAAGGAGTAGGCTCTTTTCTTGAAGGTCCCTAAGTCGTATCGGTCCGGAAAAATCGCTGGTGGTAATCGGTTCCACAAGGAAGTTGTGCGAGGAAGAAAACATCTAAATCGCACAGTGGTGGACCGCCAATCATCCAGATGGTATGGATGGTATCGCGAGTTTTGTCGCGATGTGCGATGGTGAAATTGAGCGGCTGGAATTAGTCCGAACAATTCCTCAGAGCACTCCCCGTGGTACATGCGATAAAATACGCAAAGAGATGCAACATCTCTGCGCAGTGCTAGTGAGTCAAGCCGATCGGAAAGAACTCGGTCGTCGACGATTCGATCCGCTCTGCGCTGAATGCGGTCAAGTGGAAGGAGCTGGCACTGGGGAGCCCCTGCCCAGAGATGGGAACAGTATTCCATGAGAGGCCGAACCTGCGCCTTGTAAAGTTGCAGGCGGTGTGCCGGCATGAAATACTGCCCCGCTCTACTGAGCACGCCAAGCTTTTTAGAGGCTAATTTGGCCTTCTCTTCCAAGTGACCACGAAACTGCACGTCACTCGATATGTCAACGCCGAGGATTCCGATACTGGCTGAGGCAACAAGGGGAGTGCCTTGAAACAGAGGAGATACGACAAAGGGGTTCCTTTTAGCGGTAAACGCGCAAACTTGTGTCTTCTGGGGATTGAACTGGACTAGATTTAGTCGCCCCCAATCCGAGACTTTGTTCAACAAAGTCTCGACTTCAGACACAAGTTTGTTCCGGTACTCGGCGACGTTTTCCCGAGAAATATTGGCATGGCCGGTGTATAGAGCATCACCAGTGCTGTCATCCGCATAGCAATGAATGTTACCGGTTTGCAACATATCATTGATATGCAGAAGAAACAGCGTTGGTGATAGCACGCAGCCTGTGGAACACCAGCGTTAATAGTCTTGTAATCGGAGCACGCACCGTCTACTACGACCTGATGCTCCGATCAGCCAGAAAACTGGTGATCCAATTGCACAATTTCTCGGAAGCCCATAGGAAGGAAGCTTCGAAAGAAGCGCTTTGTGCCAGACCCGATCGAAGGCCTCGCTATGTCCAAACTAACGGCCAATGCCTCCCTTGACTCGATCGCCTGTGCCCATCTATGTGTTAGGTAAACAAGAAGATCACCAGCTGAGCGACCCCGACGGAAACCGTACTGGCAGTCACTAATCAGCTGGTGCTCCTCAAGGTACCGCATGAGCTGGCAGTTAATAATGGACTCCATTATTTTCGATAACAAGGAGGTGATGGCGATAGGCCTGTAATTGGACGGATCAGAGCGGTTACCTTTTTTAGGGATCGGGTGCACGCAAGCTGTCTTCCATGAATTCGGGACAACGCCTAGGGAGTAGGAGTACCGAAAAAGACGCGTTAGAACCGGTGCCAACTCTGAGCGCACGTCCTCAGCACAATTGGCGGGATTCCATCAGGCCCACTCGACTTGTGGATGTTCAGAGAGAGGAGTGCTTTGCGTACTGAGCACTGTGTGAATCGCACATCAGGCATAGATCACTCACACTGCAGGATGGTCGGCGGTGTGTTCCCCCTGTCATCAAGAGTCGAGTTGACGCAAAAGGAGCCTAAAAGGTCGGCTTTCTTTTGCGTCGTGGGCCAGTGAGTCATCCTCCTGTGCAGAGATGGTAGTGATGGCTTACAGAAGTTCCTTGGACAGCCTTGGCGAGACCAGAATGCACGGGTTCCCGAAGGAAGGCGAACTAGTTTCTCGCCAATTCTGCCTATGTGCTCTGACTTTGCCTTGGCAATAACTCTTTGAAGGACCTGAGGCAAAGTTATACTTCTTTAAGCATGCTGGTGTTTATATCCCGAGCCGCCGAAGCCTCAGCCCAGGCTGATAACACTCCTGCTTACTGCGTAATGCAGTCTTACAGGAGCGACCAAACTAAGGCTGCGATCTGCCACCGATGGGTACCACAGATGATGGAATAAATAGTTCCATTCCCTGTAGCACCACATCGGTGACAGACTCAGCAACAGCGCTGGGATCATCCGGCGAGAAGCAAACCCGCCCCCATGGGTAGGATGCAAAGAAAGACCGCATTCCATCCCAATCCGCCGACCTGTAATGCCAAACACGGCGGCAACCTGCAGAACGCAACCGCGAGGAGAGCGTGAGTGGCACCACACTCCGGATCAGACAATGGTCCGAAGAGCCACACGGGCATCGACGGAAACCTGATATCCGTCCGGATGAGAGGTCAGCAGAAGGTCCAACAGGGAAGGTGTATGATCCTCCACATCTGGAATCCGCGTAGGCGAAGTAACCAGTTGTGTCAGACCATATGCCAAGGCAAAGTCATAAACAGATCTCCCCGCATGATCGGTTAAACGTGAACCGAGCCATTCAGCGTGGTGGGCGTTAAAATCGCCAAGTATCACGATCTCTACGGATGGGATCTGTTGTAGCAAGAAATCTGTAGCCATTTGGACTTGGTCGATGAGTCGGTCTGTGTCGGCATTACCGCTATGGGACCTATACAGGCACCCGTAGACGCGGGGATGGTCGTCGCTGTCTACGCGCAGCCATAGGATGGACAGGTCCGTACCTTCAAGACTGCCGAGGCGTCGAGAACAGATATCCTCTCTGACGTATACGCAAACTCCAGCCCGGGGCACAAAGAAGTGTTCTAATTTGTACCCCGGGTAGGAGAGGTACGAAGTATCAGCCGGAGAGGACACCTGCGTCTCGGTCAAAAAGAGCAAGGCCGGCTTCGCCGTCTCTAGATGGTAGTGGACGGCGTTAAGGTTCGAGTGAAGTCCCCTGATGTTGCAGAAGTCCACGGATAGCGTGGCAGGGGTCGCCATGGTTTTATTGCTCTGTTTGCCCCGTGCAGTGTTAGTATAGAGCGGGATTTTGCCCCCAGAATACGCGGGGCAGCCTGAGCACCCACGCTCAGGAAGAGGGTAGCTTGACCGTGGATGCTCAGTGAGGGATTCTCCATTACCAGGGGTGCTGGTACCCTCCTGGGGGCTGGTACGTTGGTATTCTGTGAGGTCGTGGTACCGCCCCGGTTCGAGCCGGCCCATCCATGCTACAGCAGAAGCTGCAGCGCGGCTCTACCACTGTTAAAATGAATATGATGAAGATGAAGACGTAATATACTTTGAGAAACTGCATGCATGTCCCTTGACGTCATCTGAATCTGGATCTTGTCTTCAAGCCTTAGTTATTGATTGGAGGAGTACCTAAGTAAACCCAGAGCCGCCAGCTTGGAAGACATTTTAGAGTGGTGGAGGACGCATGAGACAGAATATCCGACTTTATCCAAGATGGCCCTGATTTTCTTTCAATACCTGCAACTTCAGTACCTGCTGAGAGATTATTTTCTAAAGCATCATTAGTAATTAGAAAACATAGAAATAGGTTAAGTGATGAGTCAGCCAGATGGTTACTTTGTATTAATTCTTGGTCAAAAGAATTAATATAAAGTAACAGTAATGTCAAAGCTATTGTGTACTGTTATGTAATTAAATTTGTATTGTATTTTATTTTTTATTTAAATAAATGGTAAATTGTATAATTCTTTTATTTCATTTCATATAAGGTGAGGGTCTATCAATCTCTTTCTAGACAGATAATGTTCTTTAAAATACAGTAAAGTTAATGTCATTAATTTGTTTTTAATATGTTTTAATCATGTTTTAGCACATATAAGCATATTAAATGTAAACGTTTATTAAGAAACAGACTGACTCCCGTGGCCGTGGGACACGGTAGATAGCTCAGTTGGTTAGAGCATCGGCAAGGATCGCTTAGGTCGTGGGTAATTACCCCACCCGGTGTCAGTTGATTTTTCGAATTTCTCATTAAATGTTTAGACATCTATTAATTTGGTTGGTCTTTACTATGGCTATGTTAATTCAAGCTCAAAATGTACCTACTCTGTTAAGTTGTTCTAAGATCTAAAGTAACGTTTAATAAATAGCAATAGACTAATAGGTAATTGCGAGACTTGCGAGACTCTTGCTGCAAGACCAAGACCAAGGCCAAGACCATGACCAGGTGTATTGGCGCAAGACCAAGACCAAGGCCAAGACCATGACCAGGTGTATTGGCGCAAGACCAAGACCAAGACTGGCTAAGTCTCGTCTTGTTCTTGCATTTGGGCAACACTAAATGGGATTGAGATCCGGGTTCTGAGGAGGCCAAACCATGTTTTTTAACACCCCTTGTGCCTCTTTCTCTTCCAAATATCCTCTGCATAATTTTGTGCTTAGGATCATTGTCTTGTTGGAAAATGAATCCATCTCCAATTAATCGCAACCCCAAAGGAACGGCATTTTGTTCTAAATTTTCTTTGTACTCTTCCTTTTTCATAAGTCCGTCAATTTTGATCAAATCGCCAGTTCTTTGCCTAGAAAAGCAACCCCAGACCATAATTGAGCCACCACCATGCTTGATTGTTGGGACTACACAGTCTGGCATCGTCTTTTCTTGGTCACTGCGTCGAACGTAAATTCTTCGTATCGAACCGAATAGCTCAAACTTGGATTCATCGGTCCAAAAAACTTAAAATCTTAAATTTTCAAATTTAAAAATCTTCTTCAGTCCAATCTCGATGGGCAAGGGCCCATTGCATCCGTTTTTTCTTGTTTTGTGGCCTTAGCAGAGGTTTTCGAACGGCAACACGACCATACAATTTCGCATCTCTCAGTCGCCGTTTTACTGTAGTCAATGATAAAGGTTTAACTCGGGTTTTGTTTACTTCAATGCGGATTTCCGGTGCTGTTAAGCGTCTATTTCGCTTGCTGGTAACAACAATGAAATGATCTTCACTTGACGTGGTAGCTCTCGGCCTTCCCGAGCGTGGACGATCTTGAAAAGTGCCTGTCTCCCTGTATCGAGTTATTGTGCCATGAACACAAGTCTTCGATAACTTCAATTGTAAAGCAATCTCACGTTCGGATTTGCCTTCATTATGTAAAACAACGATGGCAGAACGCACTTCACTGCTAATTTTGCGTGTTTTTCCCATTTTAAAACGTCTTCACTGTAGAAACCACAAGTTTAGAATAATTGAGATTGTTTGTGAACAAAACCATGTAAACTCAGGTAATAATAAGTCGGAAACACGTGTTTTAGTAGCTAAATAATCCTAATTATTGACCAATGGGAAACAAAAGCAAAGCAATTAGTTATTAGCCCATCATAAAAATATTATTACGACTCTACCACCTGGCTCTAACGCAGCGTTTGTCGGTGTTTGAAAACAATACATGTTTATTGTCCAATAACTTGAATGTAAATAAAAGAATGATTTCTTTAGATATTCGATATTAACAATAGTATATGCAGGTGTACATTTCTTTTATTTATCTTATGGGATTTCGTTACAATTTATAGATCTTTATCTTTATCTTGTTTAGGTGTGGTCTTAAACTTTTGGCCGGCAGTGTAAATATATATACAACGTGGCACTACAATGGTGACTTTAATTTAACACACATATACGGTTTTACATTTTCGTTTCATGAAGAAATTATATTTCCATTAAACGTTTACGGATTAAATTTACGGATTTATTTAAAATTTTAGAAAATAGCATCTTAGAGCAACTTCAGGACTGTCGCGCAGCGGTCATTTGCCGGGGTCACGGATAATAACATCCCATCATTGAAATTAAAACGAATAAGCAATACTATTTAAGGAAAGAGACATCCCTTTGTCGGCGAGCGGGCGGCGCATGCGACGCGCGCGCTTCCACCCCGCCCCACACCGAGATCGAATTCTTTTTTTGCTTTTCTAGTGCTAGCCGAATCCGTGTCCTTAACACACTTCTTCACAGTAGTGGGCATAATTACGTCGACTAATATTTTTGTGAACGTTTCCGCGAAAAAGACGCATACCTATTGTTTTATTTATTATTTTTTGTGTAATTAGGATAGGATAGTAATTAGATTATGGTACTGCGATGAAGACGCTTTATTTTGTTTTCGTTTTCTAATCTAGTAGGTACGTTTACATCTCTTGCGATACGGACGCTTTTATTTGTGTTATATGTGCTTGTGTAAACTTGTGATCGTGATAGCAAATACACATCCGAACTACACAGCAGCTGAATATGCGGACATGATCCTAATTTACGGAGAATGTCCTCAAAATGCCGCCCTTGCGATAAGGACACATCGCGAGAGGTATGGTGATTCAAGACAATGCCCTACTAATCCTCGCACTATTGTAGGAGCTCTTCAGCGCATCCGCGAAAACCGGCCAGTGGATCCTAGGTCTCAACGCCCTGATCGACCGCCTGCACGACAAAACCCAATCCCAAAACTAGCCTCCGCCAGAGCGCTAGGCATTTTCAAGTCCATCATAGAACTGTCCATAGGATATTAAAGTGCGAAAAGTGGCACCCATTCAAGTTTAGAAATGGCTATAAGTGACAATTTATTTTCAAATGTGCGGGAAAACATGAAACGCCGTTTGGCTCTTTGTATCCGCCAACACGGTGGTCTCATTGAAAATAAGAAAATTTAAAATAAAGACAAATAAAAGCAGTGATTAGCGATGTGAATTTTTAAAATAATTTATCACTAAGTATTCAACTTAGTGATAAATTATTTAAATACTGAACTAAAAAAAATTGATGGTTAATTTTAATTCAAAAACCCAATTATACCTGATTACTTAATTATCAATAAAAATACTTACCTCAAACATACAACAAGTCTTTTTTCTGGTTCAATTGGCCTTCTAAATCTTGAGTTTTCCATAGAAAGATATGGTTTTAGTATATGTAGCAATTCTTGAAATTTCTTGTATGTTAAATGGAAATATCTAAAAAAATCGTTCATCATCATCTAATAAGTCTTTAAATAAAGTATATCTCCTTCATATTCTCCAAACAATTGCCTTTTTGAATTAATATTATGAATCCAAAATCTTCTTTTTTTCCGAATTTTATTTTCTTCTTCCTCTGCCAATAAGCAGGCTATTACTATTATTTCTTTCCATAGTGATTTCTAGCGATCAATTTCATTGTACCGTTTCACACCAGTGGTTGGAAAAAACTACAAAAGTTGTTGGTAATACAAAAGATTTGCGTACGGTGCGGACGGTGCGTACGGGCAAATGTGCGAGGCCATCAGTAAAACTCGGCGCGTACGGCGCGGACAAATGTGCGTTCAGCTCAAGACGCGTTGCGCGGTTGCCAGCCCGCGAAGCGACGCGTTGCCGCTCCAAGTTAACGTAAGCCAGCCATGTAAATAATCCCATGAATGAATTTTTGCAAGGATGATCCCAATTTTAGTTATTTTTTATTATTTAGTTTGTTCGAAAAAATTTTTTTCAATTTACGAGTTATTACCTATCAACATTAATATTATGATTAATGGGCACTAGCCCTACCCGTGTGTTAAATTAAAGTCACCATTGTAGCGGCCACGTTGTATATAGGATAGCTGTTTTATAATATTTGAAACACTTGTTTTATGTTGTTTGTTTATTGAACAGGACTTACAATTTAACAGATCAGCTCTTGAGCGTTGCTATACCGGAGAAAGAGAGAAAGAGAGTTGGAATAGACCACACATAAGTATATTTTATAATCGTAGATAATCATAGATTCATATATTACAGCTGTAGGTGTCTGTATAACCCATAGACTATAATGATAATAGCCTGAGTCTGACACTAGTTTACTGCTTACGGGCTGCGTTATGTAATCAATTGCTATCATTACGTTGTAAAAATCTTAATGGGTCGGCTCGACCGGGGTAGGACCACGCTCTCACAGAATACCAGCGTAAAATAGCAGCTTAACGCTGCTGTGTTTCGTATGGTGAGTGTAGAGAACCGGAGACCCTTTTTACTGGAAACGAGGCATTCCATCTTAGTCCTCACGTGTGACAACGCATCTGCATTTTGATTCGTAATTGAGGTTAGATGTAGATGTCTATGGGCCACAGCAACCACTTACCATCAGGTGGACTGTGTGCTCCTTTGTCACCCTTATCTATACTATAATATTATAAAGAGGTAAAATTTGTAAGTTTGTGAGTTTGTTTGTAGGAAGTAATCTCTGGAACTACTGAACCGATTTTAAAATTTTTCACCAGTAGAAAGCTACATTATTCCTGAGTGACATATAGGCTATATATGACTGTGATTAATAATATTTTTTAACGTGAAATATCAATATTTGTCAATCAAATCCGACAAAAACTGGCTGATGCGTTGATTTATCGGCAAGCGCTGACTAAACGATTTGATATAGGTGAATATAATGTTCAACCTCTATTGTGTATTAAATACAAAAGATAGATATGTAGTGCCTCGGAATATGGTGATATTTTTCATACACGTCAGTCTATATTGAAATGAATGACTTTGTCATTTTGATAAAATTTGTTTTTTATAGTATGTTATTTGGTTATAGTATAAGAGATAATTTAAAATATCAAATACACGAGACAATGAAAATGCCGCCCGTTCGGCCGACAACGACGGTTGCTTTCGGGTAATGGGCATGGCCAATTTACGTCTACGAGGTAGGTTGCCGTGCGGCTCATTCGCGCGGTTGGCTACCTACTTAACGGACGTTGACGAAATTTGCTATATCACGAAGTTCCCCAGTATTATAATTAGACTAACAACAATATTTCACGAAGAAAACGTGGAGAAAATGTCACTGGGCATCCCGAAATAAAAAAGTCAGAGTGTTTCTATCTCAGAATCACCAAGCACGTGGTCACACCTCATTCCAGGACTTAAAAACTGAACGGGAACGGAGTTGTCAAAGAAACGTACTAAGCTGCTTGCCGAGACAGAAGTTTGTTAGGAAACGATAACCACTTTTCGGCAAACACTGCCTGTAACAACAAAGGAACATGCGCCGATGTCATCAGAGCATGCTTAAAATCGTCTCCCTTATGGAGTTCCGTTGAAACTCACAATTTACGAACAAATATGAGAGCCCATTTAGCAACAACTACGACAACGACTTTCCGCAACGTCTACTCAAACTTGGAGAAGGAAAAATTACCTCTCCTAGCACTAAAAGTACCTAGTAGCGCTAAAATTGAATTTGAGGATAGATTGGGCCACATAGTCCATAGATTAGAAAATCTAATAGACGCATAATATCTCGGTCTTGAAAATTTATAGGAAAGAAATTATTACTACTGGCTTTGTTTAAGGGCAATAGTGTCACCCAGAAACGATACAGTGAATGAAATAAATAAACTGATTTCACAGAAAATTCCCGGTCAAGTCAAACAGTATAAGTAAGTTGAGACGGTGTGTAATATTTAGACCTTATGTTGTAAGTTGGCATTCCTATCATGCTGTTGAAACTTGAGCCCTCCCAACATGTGTAATGGCACAAGGCCACTGATAAAAGAGTTGCGGTACAATATAATCGTGGTGACCATCCTCACGGGGCCAGCTGTGGGACAACTTGCTCATATTCCGCGGATACCCATGATTCCGACGGATTTGCCAATATCGATCAAAGGCTGCAGTTTTCAGTCAAAGTTTCATTTGCCCTCACGATAAATATTCATGGTCAAACATTCTCTCTGGTGGGCATTGACTTGAAAATGAAGTATTTTTCCCATGACCAGTAATATGTTGGCTTTTCTCGGGTTGTAACTCCAGAAAACCAATACATTTTGCTACCAGACAATAGCACAACATCAAACATAGTACCAGGTATACAGAGAAGTCTTAAACAATTGACATACTCGCCCAATACATTCTAGCAGCCAACAAGAAATAAAATAAACATAAAATAAATTCTAAACACTCAGTACTTAGAACCGCACAAAATACTTTCATCACAAGTAAAAATGTTTGACGCCCAACGAAGTGGGCACGGGTCGGCTAGTCAAAAAAAACCTACTTCCAGACGTCGGAATTATTTGAAAGCAGACAGTTTCTTTTTGTATGGAGAATGGGCCCACCACGAATTTTAGAGAAACTCAATGAAATGTATGTCGATTTATTCCTTATAATCTATAGATTACAAAATTAATATTAGTTTTATCGCATCTAACGGGAATTCTGAGAAATTAAAAATTAAAATATGAATATCACAATAACCTTAAAACAAACTAAAAGCGATTTTCTAGTAGTTTTCACTTATATTATGAGTTAGAATAGTGTATATAGAATAGAATAGCTTAATAATTAATAGTATTAAACAAAGTTTTAGGTACATTCAGCAATTATAGATACTTTAAGATTGATGGAAAATCCTTTTAGCAGTTCCGGCAAAACAATGCACAGACAAATAAACGTGGTGTGGAGACTATTTTTTAAAGGTATTAATTGATTAGTGAATATACATCACAAGCACCATTACAGTAATTAAATAAATATGATTAAAGCCAAGATGAATAACGGATAATATATCTATTTATAATATTACCTTTAAATGCTGTATAGTAAGAAAGCTGTTTTGAACTGGTTGTGTAAGGATAAAACACAAAGTAAAATGCCACTGCATATATTGTTGTAATTATTTTCAAAGCAGTCTATTAATAGTGGAACAGACAGAGAGACAGGTGCGGTGTCAAGACTTTGTTTTAAAATATATTAACTAATTAGTTATCATACCCCAAACACCATTAAAGCCAAAATGACTAGGTAATATCATGTTTATCTATGTTATTACATACTGATATATATGAAGTAAGATGTTTTAAACTGGTTGTGTAAGGATAACAAAAACATGTATAATTTAATTGTATTTATTATTGTCAGTCATTATCATTTCAAAATAACTTGATAATAACATGAATCAGAAGGATATTTTCAATGTTATGAGATATGATATAAGACTGTTGTATTCAATATCCATATACTTTTTTGTCTCTGCCTACGAGCAGCTCTGCAAGATTTCAGCCTAGAAGACATACACATTTATTCTAAGCGATCCATCTGAAAAAAGTTAATGAATATTGTATAAGACTATCTATACTTCAATTTCAATAAACTATATTCCCATATCTCTGTCAGTATTTTGTTGTCTCTGCCTGTATGTTAAATAAATAAGAAATTATTATAAATATACATCATTAATCAGCTTCATATGATCAAATACACAAATAGGATATACATCAACAATATTTGGATTTACATCAACAATATTTGACTATGTAAAAGTTGTCTGATTTCTTATTTTCACTAGTTTCATGTAGGGGAAAAGGATATTATTTTTATATTAATTATCTGATAGTAGATGACAAAATAATATTCCTTTCTGCAGAGTTAACAACACATCAGTCTAAGGGTAATAGAAGCATCTGATCAACAAGGATATAACCATTACACAAGTTAAAATGGCTTAACTAAGTTACAATACTTATGCAAACTGTATATTTGCTTCTAGTACAACTAATAAGTACTTATTTACACATAAATATATGTACTATCTATACTGTCTATCTACTATGGCTGGCATAAATTCAGGGTCCATGTTTGATGCCATTTGGTATTGTCAAGTTTATGGAGCAACTTGCTGAATACATAAGGTATTTATACCTAAATGCAGTTAAATGAATCGCTCTTCAAAGCCGATGAAGCTACATCAAATAGAGAAATCTATAAATTCCTCGACCCATAGATTCCAATTTTCTTATAACATACAGAAAAACTTAATTTGTGTATTTATTCTATCTATTATTTAATTTAGATTTTACTAATAACAAAAAAACTTTTATACTTTGTCACATTTAACAAACTAATAAGGTTCTAAGACCTGCGTTTGTCATTTTTTTTAGGTAATTCATCAAAATTATAGATCTTATTTAGATTTTCCAAAATTCTAGGTGTAAAAGTAAACTCTTGTATTACATACATACCTTAGAGAGTAATTGTGTTCTGTGATACATACTCTTATATTAACTAAACTCATTAGTTTTCATTTTCCAATTTCGAATGTCATTGGCAATTTTACCAGGCGACCACAAAAAAATAAAAAGGAAAAATAGATATTATCCATATTATGTTAAACACTTGTGCATCGATGAGACGATATTTATTTTATTGTCTTGTAAACAAACAAGTATAAACTTTTTTGCTATTAACTAATTTTGCTAGTTTGCTACCAAAAATTATTTTAAAGTAAATAACAATTAACCACACACCTTATTCTTACAGTATTGATGCAACTCGAACTCTGTTTTTGCACACGATTCAATCGAGTGAATCTGTGTAACTCGGTACTCGAATGAAAATAAATTTTACTCGAGTCCGCTTGCACTCGAGTTACAGAGTCAACTCGACGCACTGTGTGGATTCGGAGAGCGCTAGATAGATGTCAGCTCACTAATGCATTAATTCATTAATTCTATCATCTAATCAACTAATTCACATAGTATAAGGCGCCGCGGGCGTGAAACTTGCATCTGGCATGTTGTAGTCAAATATGAACTTAGTTTGATTTATAATATCGTGATTGTGCTATCATTGTTGTTTTGTTCGTATAAGTAGTGCATAACATAAAAGGTGATTTAAATATACTTGTTTGTTTAAAGTATGAATGATAACAATGAAACAACAAAACAAAAATCGTCAGTGTGGCATTATTTTGAACAATGGAAGCGATTTGTAACATATGCGAAAAGCAGTTTATATATTTTGAAATACTACACATGTCTGTAGTAAATAAAAAACACGGAAATACTACAAATAAATAAATAATAAATATTTGTATTTTATTTCATATTGCCACATATTACTTATGTAATAAAGGTACCTATTTAAAAATACTTTAACTAAGGTAATCGCTATTCTCAACTCGAGTGATAAACTTCAATCGATGCAGGGACTGTAAATAGTTAATTCGCATAAATAACTCAAAAACGAGTACAACTACAGTGACATGATAAAACCCGAGTGACTCGAGTCACAAAATTCTACTTGAATCGCATCTTTATCTTACGGTCAATGCAGTGTCTGTCTACAATTTAGTGATGAACCCGACTTACTAATTCGAACAATTTATTGATATATTATGTAATATCAATAAGCTGATTAAGTATAATACGTGATAGTTAAATTATTAATAACATTAACTATACGCTACGTCATAAAGTTAGAGTGATATTATTTTATGAAAATTGTCTATACACAAACCAATAAAATATAACTACCTATTAAGTTAAGTAATAATAATTATCTTGGATGGAGGAACAAATATAAAAATAATTTGTAACAAACTGACACAGCTTCGTTCCGCCAATTCGAGTTGTGTAACTAAAGTACTATTCGAGTTACGTGAATTTCAACTCAAGTTAACTCGAGTCGAGTTTTATCCGGGTTGGCACATCTCTACTACAATTTTTTTAAATATCTGACATGAACACAAATATCAAAACAAATCTTTTTTTCAGATTTCTTAATTCCGTTTAGATTTTCGTAAAATCTTTATGCTATTTACAATAATAAATTGGTATTTTTTTTGTATATAATACCATTGGGGATCGCGAAAATTTCTAGTGGGCCCAAAAACGATTGACTCCTTTTGCAGACTTATTAAGAACTGTTAACAATACAATTATTATTTCATAAATACGCAGCCAAAGATGTTAAAGCGCACTGACTTAGCTTAACCACAGAATAAATAATAGGCTTAACAAAAGCCTATTAACTCTTAGCTTGAAGACACCCACATTGTAATCGGATGGCAAACGGACGAATTCCATTTCGTCCGTTTGCCATCCGATTACAATGTGGAATTGTTCGAAAACACATAAAGCTGTTGGCCCTGTATCTGATCGCTTTCCGGTCATGTCGGATTGCCGTTCCATCGGACTATGAGTAAGGGAAAACAGAGTGCACCTTTGCTTGCGCTTACAATTGTGCACTATATAATCCTGTATTCCTCAGAAGGCTAGTCTTCGTTGAGACTGGCCGCCGTGATCGATTTTTTTTATAGGAGAGGGGGCAAACGAACATGCGTCTCACCTGATGGTAAGTGACTACCGCGGCCCATGAACAACTGCAACACCAGGGGAATTGCAGATGCGTTGCCGGCCTTTTAAAAAGGGGTAGGCTCTTTTCTTGAAGGCCCCTAAGTCGTATCGGTCCGGAAAATCGCTGGTGGTAATCGATTCCACAAGGAAGTTGTGCGAGGAAGAAAACTTCTTCTAAATCGCACAGTGGTGGACCGCCAATCATCCAGATGGTATGGATGGTATCTCGAGTTTTGTCGCGATGTGCGATGGTGAAATTGAGCGGCTGGAATTAGTCCGAACAATTCCTCAGAGCACTCCCCGTGGTAGATGCGATAAAATACGCAAAGAGATGCAACATCTCTTCGCAGCGCCAGTAGTGAATCGAGCTGATCGGAAAGGACTCGGTCGTCGACGATTCGAGCCGCTCTGCGCTGGATGCGGTCAAGTGGAAGGAGCTGGCAGTGGGGAGCCCCAGCCCAGAGATGGGAACAGTATTCCATGTGAGGCCGAACATGCGCCTTGTAAAGTTGCAGGCGGTGTGAAATACTGTCCCTTATTTGGAAATTAATTACAGGATAATGTATCAAATATGAATGATGTGCCAATTTCAATAAAACTCTAACTAAACCATATCTACCTATATTATTGTTATACCTATGTATCCTTAGTCCTTAGTAAGTCCGGGGTAAGGCAGGACAGTAACCTTGGCCCTTTGGTGTTCTTGCTGATGATAAACGACCTACCAGAAGTGGTGAAAGACGCTAGGTGTTTATTTTTTGCTGACGACCTCAAATTTCGCGCTATATCCAATTTCAGACCAATTTCTATCCTGCCTTTTCTCTCTAAGGTTCTGGAAGCTGTTGCTCATAAACAGATTTCTTCTTTTGTTTTCTCAAATAATATTCTTTCCCCTTATCAGTCGGGTTTCCGTCCTGGTCATTCTACAACTACTGCTCTTCTCAAGGTGACGGAAGATATCCGAGAGGGAATGGAAAAATCAAAACTGACCGTCCTCATCTTAATTGATTTTTCTAACGCATTTAATTCTGTTAATCATGATATCTTGTTAGCTCTTCTTTCTCATTTGAATATCTCGTCTTCTGCTGAGGAATGGTTCTCTTCATATCTTCGAGGGCGCCAACAGGCCGTGCGCACTGGACATATATTATCTGACTGGTGTAATGTGTCTACTGGCGTTCCTCAAGGCGGTATAGTCTCTCCTCTTCTGTTTTCAATTTTATCAATCTCATCACATTAAATCTCAAGTGCTCTTACCATCTGTATGCCGATGATCTGCAGTTATATGCGCAAGTGGAACCCCCAAATATCTCTAATGCTATCTTATTATTAAATGATGACTTAAAATATATCTGCGAATGGTCCTCTGTGTATGGCATAAACGTGAACCCATCTAAATGCCAAACCATAATCTTAGGTAGCCCACGATTATTATCGAAACTAGATATGCCCACTCTACCATCAATTATGTTTAAAAATAATGTCATACCATTCTCTCCCCATGTAAAGAACCTTGGTCTGTATATTGATGGTTGCTTTACATGGAACAAACATATACAGGAGGTGAGTCGTAAAACAACTGGAACTTTGCGATCTCTATATCGATTAAAAAACTTTCTTCCCACCAATACTAAGATTTTACTTGTCCAGTCACTTATTCTACCGATTATTGATTATGTCGATGTGTGTTGCTCAGACCTGTCTCAACATCACCTTAATACATTGGATCGTCTACTTAACAACTGCATCAGATACATTTATAATCTTCGTAAATACGACCATGTATCTTCTTTTCGTGCCCAGCTAAATTGGCTGCCTATCCGTCAACGCAGATATGTTAGAATACTCTGCACCCTTTTCACAATTATGAACGATCCATGTGCTCCCGAGTATCTGAAATCCAAATTTCAATACTTGGGAGATTCTCATAATCGTTCTCTCCGTTCTTCGGCTAATCTTAAGTTGCTCACTCCTTTACACCGTACTGGTTATTTATCTCACTCTTTCGCCCTCACGGCCATCAGACTCTGGAACGACATACCTCTTGACATTAAAAAAGTTCCCAATAAGTTTGTTTTTAAAAATCAAGTCCGAAAGCATGTGAAAAAATCGTTGCAAGTTTGAACTAACTCAACTCTTATTTTATTTATTTAATTATGTATATTTGATATTTGTTCTGACATAGATAATATTTATATATATTGTGTATATAAAATGTACTGTATGTATGTATATGTGTATCCATATATTTATATATGTATATATTGTGTGTATTTAAGTATATATGTGTATATAAAATGTACTGTATGTATGTATATGTGTATCCATATATTTATATATGTATATATTGTGTGTATTTAAGTATATATGTGTATGTATGTGTGTGTATATGTATATTTATATGTATATACAATTTTTTTTTAGCTCTTTTTCTATTTTGATTATTGCTGCACCGCCTCTTGTTTGTCTATATCTGTTTAGCCTAATGGTTGACTGGGAGAGAATGCCCTATGGCATTAAGTCCGCCATATGTACAACTGTGTGCATGAAAGCTTAAATAAATAAATAAATTTCTTACCTTGCCTCCCTTGTCCCTTTTGGTAAAAAATGGGAATGACTGTGCTAGGCTACAAAGAGACATAGACAGGGTTGTGAGTTATATAGAGTTATTTATATGAATAACAGCTCTAAGTGTGTGTTAACTACTTACTTTTTGTCGCGCGCACACTCCTATTTTAAATAACTATCACATTGATAGGCTGTCGATGACAAGGGTCAGAGAAGTTAAAGATTTACGAGTAAGTTTTAACACAGCTTACTTTCATGATCACATCATGAGCATCTGTAAAAAAGCTTATAGAAATCTAGGATTTATGCTTCGTACGGTTCGAGGATTCACAAACATAAAAGCGATTATCGCCTTGTATAAATGCATTGGTACGGAGTCAACTTGAATGTAATGCAGTCATCTGGGCTCCGCATGAAACTAGTATAGTCTCATGCCAGAGCGAGTACAGAATAAATTTATTAGATATTTATATATGCGTTATTATGGTGTATACCCATTTTATCCTTTAATGTATCCAACTTTGTTTATCTTAGGTATGGTAGGATATAATGAATTAAGAGTTAGAAGGGAACTTGCGCTCACCTCGTATATTTTAAAATACTCAGAGGAAAATTGCATAACGCTGAAATGTTAGGGCAGTTGAACCTATGTGTTCCTGAGCGGTATGTGTGGCATCGACGGCAGCCGCGACTGTTGATGGAGCGGCGTGGTCTGACCAAACTTCTGGGTAAGGCGCCTCTGACGCGTGCACTCCACACGCTCAACTTAATAGCTAGTGAGACGGACCTGTTCTGTTGTAGTCTGAGTGAATTCACAAAGACAGCATTGTTTGTAATTTGTTACAAAAATTAAATCAGTTAGACAGCTACACTATCGCATTAAGTAATCCTGTAATGATAGTTGTAAGTTTCAGAAATAAATAAATAACATTTTATGTTTTCTTTAAGTTTTTGTTTTACCTTAAAATACTTTAATTAATTGGTTAATCAACGATATTTATTAAAAAATTGAGTATGCAACTACTCGTGTCTTTTAAAAATGTACCTGCTAATCCACGCATAACCCAAACTCGACGTCCCGTCAAGGCCGTCAAAAACCGCTGTTTTCCCATTGTTTTCCCTCTTGTTTTCCTTTTGAAATGTGTACGATTCTTTAAATATTAATATTATAAGCAATAAAGAGCACTTTTGTGGGAAATTCGACGCTGGGGGAGTCGCCTGACGTGCTACAACATTTTTTTCTTTTAGCATTATCGTTGTAAGTAGCCCTTGGGATTAATATAATGCGTAGAAAATTTCCCTGGACGTTACGTGTGGTTTATATTTAATGAATACACTTTGCACGTAGTAGCTCGTACACCGGTCGCAAAAAGACAAAGGGCTGATCATAGACAATATTAAAAGTTATAAATTATAATCCAGTTATAATACAAATATCTAGTTAAAAAAATATAATTACCGTCTGCCATTATCTTCGAATCTGGATGAAATAAATACGGGACCATCGTAAGAGTGTAAGTCTATCGGTTTTAAAAAATAACAGCTCAATCAGTTAATTGGCCTCGTAGATAATATCATGTCAGGCTTATACACTAAAAAACTGACCAAGTGTGTACCATGTACCACGCACAATGTAGAGGTAGGGTAGGGTTCCGTAGTTGTCCGTCACAATACGTAGGCTTTCTTGATAATGAGCATATTAAGTGAGTTCGCAGTTTGACCGCTATAACGACTAAAAATAGGCCTAAATAGGACGATGGTGACTGAAGGACTAATTTTCCAATCATACTTATAGGGAGTGATATTCAAAAAAGATTAAAAAACTTTTCGATTTTGAAAATAATACAATCTACCTACATCAAATCATTCAAATGCCAAGTCCGTACAAAGATGGTCATAGTTGGACTATCTGTCTATATATTCCCGGCAGTGTAACCCTAAGATATATATGATCGTCACGAACCTTCCTGTAAACCATCTCTGCCCTAAATTATCCTGAGGGTCGCCCGCGTAAATCAAGAGTACCACGAATGAAACTGTATGAGGTTATATTTTTCTTTTTATAGGAGAGGGGGCAAACGAGCGTGCGGCTCACCTGATGGTAAGTGACTACCGCCGCCCATGAACAACTGCAACACCAGGGGAATTGCAGATGCGTTGCCGGCCTTTTAAAAAGGAGTAGGCTCTTATTTTGAAGGTACCTAAGTCGTATCGGTCCGGAAAAATCGCTGATGATATATGATTGTATGAATAAGTACTTTGAATGAGTACCAACTAAAAAATAAGCGAAAGTAGTAAGTAAGAAAGATCTACCCTGCCTATCACCTATAGGAAAAAGTAAAGCTATTGTAGTAATGCATATACCTAAGTCGTTTTCTTCATAAAATGTTTATTTCTTAGTTTACAATAACATTACAAAGTTATAGTGCAGCTAGTTTAAGGTCATTTTCTATGCAGTTGTAACGAAATTTTTACTAATCCAAGTGCATTTTATAAGTTGGTCGACTATTACTAGTTAACTTGTTAATTCTACTTAGCTAGTTAGTTACTTGTTAGTTTTCCTTTTAACTTCATTATATATACTACTATCGTGTATACTTTTCACATTTCCAAAAACAGCTCTTTAGTGGGTAGAGGAGGGGGGGGCATATAGCTCTAATGAAAAATACCACTTTAAAGCTAAATATTTAGCAAACGGACCCCTGAATCGAAAAGATGTTCGTCCATACCCCCAGTGTTTTTAAAAGACCCTGTCCAACGATACCACACACTGAATAGACGGGTAAAAAAAATCATCCTTTAAAATTTACTTGCATGGGAGGTACCCAAAATAAAAATGGTTTTTAAGGTTTTATTTCACAGTTTTGTAGGCGTGATTAATATCTATAACTATGCCAAATTACAGATTTGTAGCCCCTAGGGTCTCTGAGTAAAACCACGGACGGACGTACAGACGGACGGACGGACGGACATGGCGAAACTATAAGGCTTCCTTGTTGTTTAACTACGGAACCCTAAAAAAAGAACATATTTTAAATGTTTCGGGCGCAAAGACAACGCTCCGTCCCCGAGCTCGAGCTCTAATCCAAAATCCCAAAACCTTTCAGCTCGAGTTACAAAGCCGTTTTCAGTGCCTAGAATATTGCGATGCAGTGGACGATATGAATTACAAGCTTGTGGAAACTGTCCATGCGGTCTGAGCTAAGTTCTGCAAGACCCGCCGCAGAAGAACACAAAAACTCTCCGATCACACTCTTAATCTCATGGCTGTTAGACGGGAAATGAAGCTGCATTCTTCAACAGATTTGACAGCATACAGGCAACTGAAGAGACGGATCTCCAAATGCATGCGGCGGGACTTACGCAACTTCAATACAGCTCGTGTTGAATAAGCGATCGAGAGGAACCAAGGCTCCAAAGTCTTTGCCAGAGATCTGTCTGCCAGAAAGAGCCAACTGTCAAAGCCGAAGACCGAGTGTGGGAGCATCGTTTCCGGGACAGCTGTACACATCATCGTTGGAGCCACATGCAAGTGTGAGTAACGATCCAAAAGCAAGTCTTATCCGACACTATTCCGATGATATCCCGGACGTCAGTCTGAGCGAGATTAGAATGGCTATCCAGCACCTTAAAAACGGCAAAGGCCTCAGGCGAGGATGGAATTACAGCGGAGCTTCTTCTTAATTAAGCGGGTGGAAAATCGGTACTTGAAGTCCTTCAGAAGCTCTTTAATTCCGTCCTCCATTTTGGGACTACTCCGGAGGCGTGGAGCAGAAGTGCGGTGTCTCGCACGCAGACTCGACGACTTCCAGCCTCCCGAACAAGCCGGTTTCCGAAAAGGCTTTAGTACCATAGACCACATAAATACACTTCGGTAAATTGTACAGAAGACCGAAGAGTACAATCTGCCACTTTGCCTTGCGTATGTGGACTATAAGAAAGCCTTTGATTCCGTCGAAATTTGGGCGGTGCTACATTCCCTTCAGCGGTGCCAAGTGGACTGTCGGTATATCGAAGTGCTGAAGTGTTTGTACAGTAGGGCTACGATGTCTATCCGAGTACAGAACCAGAGTACGAAACCTATCCAACTGCAGAGAGGTGTAAGACAGGGTGACGTTATATACCCGAAACTCTTCAACGCTGCATTGGAAGATGTTTTCAACCTACTGGACTGGAAAGGATACGGTATTAACATCAATGGCGAGTACATTACTCACCTTCGATTTGCGGACGATATAGTCCTTATGGCAGAATCGCTGGAGGACCTAAGCACTATGCTCAATGACCTTAATAGTGTCTCCCAACGCATAGGTATTAAGATGAACATGGACAAAACAAAGATCATGTATGATGTCCATGTCACACCTATGCCGGTAGTTGTTGGGAGCACTAAGCTCGAAGTTTCTCCCTAGATAGAAGATATCTATGGGGGAGGTCTATACTCATTTCATCATTAATTTATAGGCTGTGATGATGATGATGATATGCCACATCTAAAATATGTGGTGCAAGATGCGCTGATCGGTATCCAGGACCAATGACTCGATAGTCAGTTAGTTAGGTACTTTAACTACTAAGCCTCAAGGACGCAATTGCAATAAGTTTTTGCGTAATCGTAATATAGTATTCACACTATATTACAAAAACTATTGTATTTAATAAAGTATCTAAAGGCTTTCTTTAGTTATTTGTTGGAGTCTCCGTTGAGCCTATTATAGAGTAATGCAAGACCTACCTGTAGGCAAAAAGTATACCTGTAAGTACAAGATAATAATATATCGTGGAAACCTATACGATAAACATGTGCCATCGACTTTTCCTCTCGACAGTACCACAGAATAAATACAGTACTTACTCATTCGAAACAACTTTAACGCGCAAGTCCACAGCAGAACACGGCAACTCTAGCACGACATATCGGGTTCGCGGCTCTAGACGATCGCACGCGGCAACACTTTATGGCCAGAATATAACAGAAACCGACTTCGTAACTTCTGCACGTAATTCTCAAATAAAATGCCTTCCATATGGGACTATCTTCACTTTAACCGTCAGTATTCGAACAAGAGAAATCTAGAAGAAGGCCTTTTTCAAATCGCTTCGCAGACTTGCAATATTCTAGTGAAGGTTAATAACACAAACAACATAAACTTGACAAGGAATGATAGGAGCGACGAGTATGGATGTGCCGGGCCCCCCACGGGAAAAAGTTCGATGCAAATTTGCGTTCCGAAGTTCAGAAAAAATTCTATCACTGCGGGCTGCAATCCTGGTCTGTCGGTAAGTAAAGTTTCTTTCATAAATGTCTGAAACTAACTTTTATTCAACATTCGAAATAATCATACCTATTCGAAGTTTTATCTAAAAACAATAGATAATCAAGAAAATTAGAATTACCAAACTATTCCTAAGGAATAAAACCCGAATCTGAATTCGTACAAACATTTATTTATTTATTCTTTATTGTAAACACCTCAATCTAAAGGTACAATGGGTGAGCGGATTTAAAGCCATAGTGGCGTTGTCTTTCAGTCAACCTTGGGTCAAATGAACATTTGTTTTCTTTTTTAAATAAAAAAAAAACTAATTTATTAGTCGCATACAGTTTTCACCAGGTTTCAAGACCTTGTTATAATTAATTACAATTATATAAATGAAACATACGATATTAACTGTAGTCTGTGTATAAACAATATACCTATTAAAAGCGAATAATCACTTCATTTAGTCTCATTATGCGAAATAAATTAAACGGTGCTTATTAATGATATTTTTTACGCATAATTAAGCTTACAGTGAGTCGTGGTAGCTAAATTATTACGATAGACGGTAAATTTCACAAAACGGGAATAACCAAGGTTCAATTCCCGGTGGCGCTAATGAAATTGTTAATTGCAATTTTAATCCATTCGCTGTACCGTGTACTACATATACATTATTTTTATATTGGTATAGGATTGCCGTCCCATTGGATTATGAGATTGAGGGACTAGATAATCTTGTCTTGATCGCTAGTTCTTTACTCATGTGATGGCTAGTCTCCATTGAGACTGGAAGCCGTGGCCGAAATTCCAAATTCTCATTATTACAAGAGCAGGTGTTTGCCATTTATCCTGAACACATTTTTTTTGTTTGAGACTGATGCGTGCATATTTTTGCCCATTGCGTTTGTATATTTCTTTGTTAAAAAAAAATTAATTTTGTCTCATAATCGGACAGTGAAAGTCTTAAGTGCTGATTTACAAAGTGCTCGGCGGTGAAAGGTTCGCGAATCGGTAGGAACCCTCATGTCTGGGAAAAAAAATTTTGAGTGAATTTGATTCTTATTCGAGGATAGATGTAGATATCTATGGACCACAGTATCCACTTACCATCAGGTGGTCACACATTCCACTCAGCTAGTTTGCCATCCTTATTCTATATAAAAAAACGTAAAATGTTATTCGTTATACGTCAAATAGAACAAAATAGAATAAGCTTATTTAAATTTAATGAATAATACACATATATAGAAATAATATTACGTATTTTTTCTGATGTTCAATAGAGAAAATGGCTACATATGCATATCATCTGCTTCGGCTTTCAATTTAATTAATAAAAATAAATTGAAGCCCAAGATACTGTAAGGTCGTTCTGCGTAGATCAGACCAAAAATTAAATTAAATAGTTGAAGGTTGCCATCACAGTAATAACTTAAACAGTTGCCGTCCCTATTTAACTATGACTTCAGGGCGTCTAACACCTTAGCGTCCAAAACGCCGGGAATTAAAAATTAAAAAGTAAAGATACGCGAAATAAATCGTAAAATTATTTTTATTTTTATTTGATAAAATATGGTTCAAAAATTTTGTTGTTAATATTATACCAACACCCCCCGATATTTTACCATTTTAAGGGATTTATTTAAATATTTAAATGTTATATTGCAAGAATAACATACAGTACAAATAGAAAAACATTAATAAAATTTATACTAAAGTACTACTAATAAATACTACTACTAAAGGTTACTAGTAAAGGGAAATGTCAGGAAAGTCTTTGGAGAAATTAATTGGAAATTTTTAGTTGGAACTCGTAAAAGTGGCCATGGAAAATCATTCGGCATCGGCATTGTTGGTTATGAAGTGCGACATAGCCTGCCATTTTGATAACAAAACATTATATGATCCAGTCTACAATAAATACTTTTATTCAATTTGTAGCATTCATGTCTATATTTCCTAAATTCATGCGAACTTTTTGACTTTGGTGCTACTATCTCCTTGGAAAGTGCATTTACAATAATAAATTGAAATCCAAACCCAAACATATCCTTGCAATTCACGTAAAACCTGTGAAAATTAGTTTTATACAACTTTATAAATCGTGAACAGCCGTGAACAGTTTTAATTTAAAATGTTACGCCGAGATTATGGCGACGTAAGACTCCAGCAGCACTATCCAAGGTTTAAAGGTGCGAGACGTCTACTACTGTGATCGTCAATCCGTCTACTATGCGTGAGGAATACGGCAAATACTCCCGACAATAGAGCTCATGTCCTGCTGTGGACTTTTACGGGCTTATAGCATCGATCACTATTAGTGATCGATGGCTTATATAGAAGAAGAAGACATTAACACAGACTACTCAGTAATGATTAGTTTAATCAGGTCGTGAAATTAATCTATAACTATGTTTAATTTTTTGTCTATCTGGACTAATCTTCATAAAATATGGCCTATGGCGGAACCAATTCAGCTATAGGCCGTTTTCGTAAAATGTAAAAATTATAAAATAAATGGTCCTTGATGATTATCGTAAACCTAAATGACGCAATATTTAATAGATTCAGGCCAAGCGAAGCCGGGGCGGGTCGCTAGTATTAAATAAAAAATGGGTGTGGTTGCGATTCGGTCTGCCTTCTTTTTTTTAACTTATTATAAAAAGAGATTTTTACATATTATAAGAAGCACTGGGCTTCACTAGAATCCCACTTGTTGGCAAGCGATAATGAAGCCCTAGACCTAGATGGTAAATCGTATTGTATTGGTGTAACTGGTGTAACTAAAACTTATCTACTCTTGCCTTGACTCAGATTGAAATCGAACAGAAAGACGCCGTCGGCAAATTATTCCACTCCTTTGCTGTACTCATTATGAAACACGAAGCAAACTGTGTGGCTCGCCTTGTTGGTCTAGTGGTGCACGTGGCTCAGAAAGTAGATAGAGACGTTGGTCCTACGATTGATCTCTCTCCGGTTGTGTCGGACCGCCGTACCACCCGACTATGAGAGTGAGGGAATAAAGAGGATGCACATGGGGCTTGTGCACACACTATTACATTATATTGCTGTCCAGCGCAGATGACTAGTCTCCGTTGAGATTGGCCGTTATGACTGAAATTGGGTCTAGAGGACATTTTTACATTGTACATTAATTGTAAGTTCGACTTAATTCTGGATGTGGTTGCTGTGGCGCATAGATATCTACATCTGTCTTCGATTAAGAATCAAAATTCTATATGCGTTATCACCCCTGAGGACTAAGATGGAACGCCTTGTTTCCAATAAAAGGGATCCCCGGAAAGAGTAGTATCATGAAATTTAGAATTTTAGATATCGGACTCATTAAAACACTGTAATTTCAAATTACTTTTCAATTTTTAAAGAAATCTCTCTCTGGAACATGAACCTCGATATACTTAAATTAATAAGATTTTATTCTTATTACTTTAAATATATTAAGAGAGAGAGAGAGAGAGAGAGAGAGAGAGTATGTTAGGGCTGAATCAGAATGACAGGGTGAGAAATTGTGTGATAAGAGAAGAGTGTGGTTTGCAAGATGATGTTGTGACCAGGATTGAGAAAGGAATGCTTCGGTGGTTTGGTCATGTAGACGAATGACGATGAAAGAGTGACAAAGCAAATTATTTTGCAGAAGTGAACGGCAGAGTCGGGAATGGATGCCCTAGGCGAAAGTTTATCGACCAAATTGGCGATATATTGAAAATGGGCCAAATTAAGAGTAGCCTTAACCCAAGAGCGTGTATGCGTAGGTATATGGATGTGGAGGAGGCGAGGTATATGGATGTGGAGGAGGCGAGAGAGGTGTGCCAGGATCGTGCCAAATGGAAATCCGTATTCTCTGCCTACGCCTCTGGGTGACAGGCGTGAGTATTTATGTTATGTAGATCCTCCCCCCTATTAGGTAATCTCCAGCGGAGGCCTATGTTCAGCAGTGAACTTTTGAAAGACTATAATGGTAATGGTAATAGTCTAATAGTAAGAGATAAGGGAAGTTCAAACCGCTAATCCTAGCCTCACTTTATTCTTTTTAGGTAACGATTCATTATGTATAATAGTGTCTCCCAAACAAGAATATTCCTGAAGAAAATCTAAATGAATATGAATACGTAACAAGAAAGATGCATATTAGACACGTAAACGTTCAAAGTTTTCAAATTACTGATGGTTCATGGCAACCAATTTCCTGGATACCGCCCTTTATGTGTTAGTTTCTTGAGTTACATTTGCTTTAAACACTTTTTCTGTATGTAAATATATGCATATATTTTTCAGTTTGTGTATATCAAATTTTTATTGCCATAGCTTTTTATTTTTAGTCGTTATTAGGAAGACGCTGCTCCAATAAATCCCAACGGCCAAATATTCTGAGCATGATTGTTCACTGAGCATAATTTCTTGCAAAACAGTGACCATTGCGTAAAGCAAGGATCCAGCTAAGCATAGCATATCACCCACAAGCTGATTTTTACCTGAAAAAAGTTTGCATTTTTATACTAGACAGTTGCAAAATGATAAAATCTATAAAATGTCTAGTAAATCTCTAGTATTTGTGGTACTGTTACAGCCTTTTAAAGGCCACTGCTGAACATAGGTCTCCTCCAAAGATTACTTCATAAGGGGGATATTTGCCATAGTTGCCACGCTTGGCAAACGGATTAGCAACTGCAGTTTTTATTAGAAACCATTACTAGAAATATGCTGCTGCCCATCTCCTGATTTGTTTCCTCTATCGCCTCTTGACACCCACGGGACGATATGGGTTAGTGGATATTCTTACACCGCCACTACACGGTAAATATCCCTCATAAGGCAATCTATGGGGAGGCCTATCTTCTGCAGTGGACTTTAATAGGATGTAACGGTAAAAAATTTATTGAACATTATAGAACACTATAAATATTTACATATTATTCTATTATGGATGAACTTAAAATAGATACTGGGATATACGATGAGTTTATTTGTGGTAGAGTCACGCTGCAGCTATATCATGACTGATTTACACAGGGACAGTAATTCGCTCCAAATTCGAGGCAAGTCAGTGCTGACCCGCTACTGGCATAATGTAAATTGATTTGAAGTCAGTACAGCACTGTCTGCGCAACTACTGACTGCGTGTGAACGGTGCAAGTCAGTCTTCGGCGCCAGCACTGGCGCCTGTTACTGACCCCGTGTAAATCAGCCTTTATGGTTGTAGCACTAATGGGTCGGCTCAACCGGAAACGCATTTACAGAATACCATCGTAAAATGCAATAATGCTGCTGTGTTTCGTATGGTGAGTGTAGAGAACTGGAGACCCTTTTTACTGGAAACGAGGCATTATTCCACCTTAATTCTTAATCTAGGATAGACGAAGGTGTCTATCCACACAACATCCACTTACCATCAGGCGGACTGTGTGCTCGTTTGTCACACTTATTCTATAAAAAAATACTGTATAGTAGTTTTTAAACGAATGCTAGGTGCCCAGCTACTCACCAAGTATAAAATTATATCAATAAAAATAAAGTTAGATAAAACTAACGATACAGTCCATAATACATCCTACTGCTGGGCACAGTCCTCATCTCATTTTTTAGAGGGTTACGAAGCAATTTATTTCATATTATTAGCATTTAAAATTAACGATTTCATTGGTGCCGGCGGAGATCGAACCCAGGTTGCTCACGTACTGTGGAATTAACGGCGAGCGTTAAGCCCCCACACCTAAAAGATATAACCAAAGTAAATGAAAATAATTGTTAGTCTTTTGCCGATAACCCCACATTCAAAGCTCCTATACTCAATGAATTAATCAATTCCTTATTTGCTAAAATATGCGTGTATACATGATATTAATTATCAATTATAGTCCGGTGTGCCAACATATTGATCACCTTTGACATGCAAATTATATTAGGTGTACAATTTTGTTCAATGCTCAAGTATTTAAATGATTATGAATAAATAGTATTAAATAAAATAATTCATCATCATCATTACAGCTCTTCACAAGTCCACTGCTGAACATAGGCCTCCCCCAAGGAATGCCACAAAGCACGGTCCTGAGCCACCTGCATCCATCGACTTCCTGCATGTCTTACCAGGTCGTCACTCCATCTCGTGGGGGGACGCCCTACACTTCGTCCGCCGGTACGAGACCGCCACTCGAGAACCTTTTTTCCCCATCGGTTGTCGGTTCTTCGAGCTATATGGCCGGCCCATTGCCACTTCAGCTTACTAATCCGTTGGACTATGTTGGTCACTCTGGTTCTACTGCGGATATCCTCATTTCTAAGTTTACCACGCAGAGAAATTCGTGATAAACTGAGCGACCTTGAGCTTCCTCATCCGGCCAGCAGTGAAGGACCACGCCTCATTTCCATAGGTCATCACTGGCAACACGCACTGGTTGTACAGTCTCGTTTTCAAGTTTTGAGGTATACCTGACGAGAAGATGTGCCGTGATTTCTCGAACGCTGCCCAGCCGAGTTGAATCCGTCGATTCAATAAAATAATTATAAATAAAAAATAAATAAATTAATAATAATAGGTCTAACTAAGTTTTTTGTATTACTTGTTACAAAATTCAGTATCAGCTCGTACTTTCGTCTTATCTTTCCTTCAGCTATAGATAAAATGACGTCATTTTGGAGCTTCTGTGGTTGCATTGATATATTGTACAAAGATAAACTATAGAACTTCTCTTTCTTAAGTTTCTACTATTTGATTTTTAGAAATCAAGTAGTAATAATATTTTTTTTGTAGATGCATAGATGTTTAGTAGGAATAAAGTAGATGCTTTGTAGAGTCAGAATGAAAGAACAGATGAGAATACACAACAACATAGTAGGTACACAAATACATAGCCTTCTTAAATCGTAACGATCAATTTGGCTTGGCCGTAGTCGAGTAAAAATCTTAGATCATCTTCATCAAATCAGAAGACACGAATATTCTGGATTCGGTATCGTTAAGAGATGGAAAGATTAAAGTGTGGAGACGCCTGGGAGAGAGGTACGTTCAGTCGAACATAATTGGAAAAGAGGCATATGGTGGAGGGTCAGTTATGGTTATGGTATAGGGAGGTATTTGTATTGGTGCACGTACGGGACTCCGCGTCATTGAGAATGAGTCGTAATAGCGGCACGATATGTAACTGAGATTTTGCACGAAATTGTAGTGTCATTTGCCCCTTTTATAGGAGACAGATTAGTTTTTATGAATGATAATGTACGTCCCCATACTGCGGCCTTAGTTGTCGAATACCTTCGAGACGTTGAAATCAATGCTATGGGTGGCCAGCGCGTTCGCCCGACTTAAACCCCATAGAACATGTATGTGATAAGATTTATCTTAAATTAAGAAAAGAAATCCTGCCCCTGCTAATTTGAAAGATCTTAAAAAGGGCATTGCAGGAAGAATAGAAGGCAATCTATCAAGATTTTATTGATAACTTGATTAGGACTATGCCAAAAAGGACAACACTAAGTACTTACTGATTATAGCCCAAGTTATAGCCTTTCATAAGCATTTGCAATTTTATATTAACGAATATATAACCAAAATTCAAATTAATAAACTTAATTGTCCCAAATATTCTTGAAAGTTTATTTTATTCATTTATTCACTTTTTTTTTGTTTAGTACCTACGAGTATATAGGCGAAAGTTATTTCGACCGTTTCATTTCAAAAATGCCGCACCTAGTCATATTGCAATTGCAAGGATTATAATAATTTTAGAAGCTAAAACATCGTCCGATTTAAAAGGGTTTTAATTAAACATACCGTGTAGTGGCGGTGTAAGAATATCTATTTTAATGGAATAAGGTTGACAAACAAGCATACAGTCCACCTGATGGTAAGTGGATACTGTGGTCCATAGAAATTTACATCTATTCTCGATTAAGAATCAAAATGCAGATGCGTTGCTACCCCTGAGGACTAAGATGGAATGCCTCGTTTCCAGTAAAAAGGGTCTCCGGTTCTCTACACTCGCCAGACGAAACACAGCAGTATTGAGCTACTGTTTTACGCTGGTATTCTCTGAGAGCGTGGTTCTTCCCCGGTCGAGCCGACCCATTCGTGCTACAAACATAATATAGCTGCAGCGTGGCTCTACCACGTATACGCCACGCTGTACCCCATATCGTCACGTGGGTATCGTAAGAAGCGACAGAGGGAAACAGAGTAGAAAATAAAAACATGCGGTTGCCAACCTGCCTTCGGCAGGCGTGGCAACTATGGCAAATAGCCAGGCTGTGATGCATTCTATCTTAGTCATCTGAGGTGACAATGCATCTATAGCCTTCTTTGTTTAAAGTTGGCTGCAGCTGTCCATGGGCTCCCCCCCCCGTTCGCCTTGTGGCGGGGGGGCTTAGTAGCCGTGGCTTGGTCACCCGCGGTGAACAAAGAGGAACCCCTTGGCTGGCCCGTAGTGTAGGGCCGGCCCGAGGTGGCTACTTCGAATGGGCTTGGCGAGCCCACTTCGGATGTGTGTCAATGGGCTGCGGCGAGAGGGGTGTCCACTTCCCGTACTGCTGCAGCCGAGGTGGAGTCGCGGAGGAAGAGGAGTCTCTTGGTATGGCGATGCGCCACTCGCCCCTATCCTCCGCGACTCTGACAGGGCCGCACCGTTTATGCGGTGGTGGTGGAGCTGCGGGGGGAGAGAAATGTCGGTATTGCGAGACGCCGCTCTCCCTACCCTCCGTGGCTGAAACTTGGTTGGCGGCGAAGCCAGAGACCAGATCCGCCGCTTGGATCGGGAAAGCGGGTGCTACTGAGCGCTCAATTTTCCTGGCCCCATGGCCTCCGCGTATCGGACTCGGGGGGGCCCGTTACGCAGGTGAAATTGGAGGCTGTGGAGGGAGGCGTGCCTTGTGTTCCTGGTGCGCCTTGCCTGAGAAGGAGAATGGGAGGATAGGTCCTCCCCCGAGAAGGGGCTGCCATGGGGCGGCCGGCGCTGGTGGGGCCGCGGATGTGTGCGAAAGCGTTCCCGTGGCCCTGCCAATATGCGGCGAAGGTGGAACACCATGGGGTTTTAGTCGGTGCGAGTTCGACTTAACCCGTCCTTGCCCCCGCGAAGCGGGTATGCGTAGGCATTTCCCCATGTAAAAAAAAAGGTGTCCATGGGCTGAAGTAGGCGCTTACCATAAGGTAGACTGTAAGTTCATGTGTCACTTTACTTTGATAAAAAAATTATTAATGGGCCTCCCATTGATTGCCTCATAAGGGTATTCCCCTTATGAGGCAATCAATGGGGAGCAAAAAAGTGGACTTTAATAGGCTGTAACGATTGAATACTTACATTTATGAAAATTAAAAATAACCTACTCTTTATGACGTATATGAGTCACAGTCATGAAGGTAGCTATTGATATAATGATGTGAATGCAATTGCGGAAATCATAAAGCTTTTTATACACGTCAAGCGATAACATTACGTCCTTGCCGTCAGTGTTAAAGATGCATAGGCGCGGAGGGCATGTGCAGTTCACACCCATCGTCCATTGACGATAAGCGATACATCCGATTGAGTTGTGGAAACGATCACGCGTGTTAGTGCTTCGTGGTGTTCGTGTGGTGTTGCCACCGTGAAAATATCTGCAAGCTGATTCAATTTGAGGTGAACGAACTACATATTACATGTTTTATCATATCGTCGCGACCAAGCAATGCTGCCGCCATATTGATTTGACACGTAAAGAAAGACACCGTGGCCGCTGCAAATGCCGTAGTCTGACCTTGTTCCAGTTATTCACTATTAGCGCGACTTTGTGGGTGTTTTTTTCGGCTATCGTTTCGGCTTTTATTGAACCGATATGGAATGATGCAAAACGTTTCATGACTAAGCGCTATTAAACTTTAATATTTTTAAAACGTTCATAAATCGCTTATATAAGCGCACCTTATACATAGTTAATTGGATCGAGCTGGGTAAGCTGTAAACTTCGTATATATTTTTATACATTTTACAAATATGCCGACAAATTGAATATAAAGAAACAACTTTATTATTTTGTCTGGTATTATTTAAATCTAAGTTCAAATTTTATTTTATAAATCTATCATCATCATTAAAGTTTATCAAAGTCACTACGGAACAAAGTAGCAAACATGACTTGCCCGCGCAACATTATTGATAATTTCGCTTTTTTATTTCCCAGTAGCTAGAACGTAGGTTTACCATGACGGAGTGCGCAAGTTCAAATCCTAAAATGCGGCCCCACAGCTGGTCAATAAAAAATTATTATAGGCTAGTAAAATGTTTATTTTATGTCGAAAAATAAGGGAATTATAATTGTTAGTAGATTGTGGTACTCTTTAGTCTACTCAAAGGGGTAAAAAAATAATTTGAATGAAAAAGTAAAAGTCGACTTCATACAACTAAAAATTAATAGAACCAATAACACATTCTGAAATAGAAGTCGGCTTTTACTTTTTATTAAAAGTTAATTTTTCAACCGATTTCAATAAAAGGAGGAGGTTCTCAATTCGACTGTATTTTTTTATGTGTGTTACTTCAGAACTTTATTCTAGGTGAACCGATTTTAATGATTATTTTTTTATTTGAAAGCTGGTGCTTCTCATTTGGTCCCATATAATTTGATCAATATCCGACCAATAGTTTTTCAGTTATTCTTAATAATGCGTATTTAATTGACTCATTTTATTTATATTGAAGTTGGTTCTACAAAATTTTAATTTACCACTTTTTAACATATCATATCAATGTTTTAACATTTCCAACTAAAATATTTGAATATTTTTTTACAGAAAATCGTTGTTGATTCAATATAAAATGTTTAGATGAAATTTTATACTTATACAATGTCCAAGCTTTCTTGACAGGGGTAATCCCTGAGAAAACAATATTTATTTTCTAACGCCGACCAAAGCTCGGTCGCCCAGGTACTAAATTCTATAAAGCTCTACACATTTTAAGCTTTATGAACCTCAAATACAATGCCTCTTATTTAAATGGTATATTTACCTAACTTAATAAAATATTTACATTAAAATATGTTATATTAATTTGAAAATGTCTATGTGTAGGTTTATGGTAAATTCAGGTTTTTGATCAAAAACCGGAAGAAGACCAAAATAATTACTTAATCTTTCATTAACTTGGAAAAATCCTGCTTAACTATCAAAAATCTGAACTTGTTTAGATTTATGATAAGGTTAGGTAATTGTTTTATTTATTTAAAGAAATAACAACCGATATAGATTTTATCATAAAACTAAATCAGCCTAGGTTTTTTAGGATAAAAAAACTGGATTTTCTCAGGTTTATGATAACATAAAGTAGTAATTTTATCGTCTTCCGGTTCTTGATTAAAAGCTTAGGTTTTTGATCAAAAACCAGGTTTTGTCATAAACCTGCGACATATATATCGCTTCTTAGGACGCTCACCGGACGATATGAGGGAGTGGAAAACTCATGACACGATGGAATCCCCATGAGTTCACTGTCGGCTCATATTTTTGTATAGTACATTATTGGCTCTAAAAATTTAGCTTGATATGGAATAACCTGCGCTACGTAATGTCAAGTTACGATTTTTATTTGTCAACTAAAATATTTGTAACGATTTGGCGTGATATTAAAATGGAGGTGTTAGAGTTTGGATTAGTTTGAAAAAATATACCTGTAATTATACTGGCTCTCGTAACTTTCGGGAACCAGAATTACAGTAGAGGTAGCATTGCTGCTTGGTGCCAGAAATAGGAGGGCGTTAACAACCCAGATGGACTCCAAGGCAGAAAAGAAGCTGTACCACCCATTGACCTACTAAAAGGTCAATGGTACCGCCTTATGTATTTAATGGGACAAATCTTTTACTTATTCATCATGTAATTTTAAGTTATTTATAACCAATCATGGTAGATAATAAGCAGATGGTATAACTTTAATACAAGCGTTTTCCTGTAATCAGTATGTTAATTTAGTTTAAATACTTCGTTCGTACGAGTCTGCGCCAGCCTCCTACGTACGGACCACTAATAGTAAAAATAAAACAACAATAATTAAAAATTAAAAATTTTGTACAACCGACTTCAATATAAATTATTAAGGATAACTCAAAAACAGACCTTGATCAAATTTTTATTAAGGGACCACATGGGAAGCACCAGCTTTCAAATAAAAAACGAATCATCGAAATCGGTTCACCTAAAACATAGTTATGAGGTAACACACATAAAAAAACATACAGTCGAATTGAGTACCTCCTCCTTTTTGAAGTCGGTAGAAAAATAGGTTCAGTTCATAGAAGGATATACGTAGACATAGACATAGACATAGACATAGACATAGACATGCATTTATTCAGCAACTTACACTCATACAGTTTTGATACAGAAAATAAAATGATACATAAAAAACATCAAAGATAAAAGTAAATAAGAAAAAACAGACATAAAATTATCCGATTGCTTGAGTGATGTGATGCTGAAAGGGGCACTGACTCAACATAATGCTATCGCAGAATTGCGGTAGCGTTGGTTTTCAGCAATGCCCATTGAGGTTGGACTCGCCCGCGAGGATAGTGTGTACGCTTTATTTCTATTTTCGAGAAAGATGTTATCAAAATAATAAAATAAAATAATGGAAATGAAAAAGGATGGGAACTTTATTTATGCTGTAGGTATATATAAATGTATATAATAAATAATATAATGAGTATTTACTATAAAACAATGGAGATATTTATATTATGCTATGAAAATAAAATAAAATAAAATGCAGCTATTTTATCCGCCCTAAAAGTTAAACTGACAAAAGTATTCTTTTAATTTTACTTTGAAAAGGCTGATGGTATTTAGTTGACGGATAGGTGGGGGCAAGTTGTTCCAGCATTTAGTAGCTGCATATCGGAAACTACCGCGGAATGCTGCCGTTGTGTGTTTTGGTATTGAAAGGACACTTGATTTTGTTCGAATGTTCTTAAAATTACCGTCCTTGCGCCATTTTAGTTTTTCTAACAGATACCCGGGCTTTTTGTTTTGAAAGACACCGAACATTAGTGTTGGAAGATCGTGACGGAAGATCTTTGTGGCAGTTTGGGAGGGCGTATCATCAGCAGTGTACTTTTGATGGGTTGCATAAAAATTTTATCCCTTGCAGCGCATCCTGTTACAATCTAAACTTCTGTCAATTTTTGTTTTAGATTTGTGACCTTATTAGGTCCATTTGCAAAAAACTAAGAGCCGTGGTAGCTCAGATGGTTAGCGTTCGCTGTAAGTTTAACAGTACGCGAGCAACCCGGGTTCGATTCCCGCCGGCACCAATGAAATTGTTAATTGCAATTTTAAGTGCTGATTTACCACGTGCTCGGCGGTGAAGGAAAACATCGTGAGGAAACCTGCATGTCTGAGAAATAAGAAAAAAATAATATTTCGAAGACATGTGAAGTTCGCCAACACGCATTGGGGCAGAGCGGCCAACACTTCCTTGCCCTAAAAACCCTCTCAGAAATGAGCCTGTGCCCAGCAGTGGGACGTATATAGGTTGTAACTTTTGCTAAAAACTATGGGGTGACCGACTTTGAAATTAAATTGCGAAAAGCCGGGTGCGTTAAAAATTCTTCGGGATTGTAGTAATAAGCGGAATTTATTTCATTAGATACCATGTGTATAGGGAGTTTGCATATTATTCTTGAATATAAGTCATTTAATTTGGATGTGTTACTATTGCCTGAGTGCCTGGTTTTCCTTTTTCACTGAAAACAGCTCGTTCCCATGAAAAAAGTTTTCAAGAAAATTTTCTTATGTTGGGTCACCATAAACATTTTTGTCAGGCTAAATGGGTCTTAGTAACTTTTCCTTCTTCGTGTCGTTAATAATTATGGTTGCATTTGGCTTCTTGCGTCCTCACACACTAGAGTTCCTAAGATTGAATCCAGGTTCCTAATGGAATTAAAAAAAAAAATACCTCATACGTGGTAGAGCTATGGTGTAGCTATATTATAGTTGTCAACCGGGGTAGGACCACGCTCTCACAGAATACCAGCGTAAAATAGCAGCTTAATGCTGCTGTGTTTCGTATCGTGAGTGTAGAGAATCGGGTACCCTTTGTACTGAAAACGAGGCATTCTATCTCAGTCCCCAGGGGCTACAACGCATCTGCATTTTGATTCTTAATTGAGGATAAACATAGATGTCTTTGGCCCACACCATCCACTTAAACATCGGGTCATCAGGTGGACTGTGTGCTCGTTTGTCACCCTTATTCTATAAAAAAAATTAGGTTCTATTTACAGTTTCCATAGAGTATGTAAGCCATAGAGCATATTTAAACAAGTGGTAAATTTAAAATTTTGTACAAACGACGCCAATATGAATATAATTTGTTGATTTTGTAAAAACCCCTCGACCGATTTCGATAAAATTTAAATCGGACCACCTGGGAAGTATACCTTTTGAAGCAAAAAAATAATTTTCCAAATCGGTTCAGGCGTCTCTGAGTAATCGGTAAACATACATAAAAAAAAGATTCCGACGAATTGAGAACCTCCTCCTTTTTTGAAGTCGTTTGAAATATAACACATTCTCAGATAAGACCTAAACCTTGTTTTGTCGCTGTTCCTGGAAACATTACAGATTCCGATCAATACGGAAAGCGCAACCTGTATGTAACCTGTAATGTTTGAATCAATTATTGGAATTGTAAATACAAATTTGAAATAAGTGTATAAAAAAAATTAAAATATTAAGTTTGCTTCGGATTGATCGAACCGATTAAGATGAAATGAAATTGAAAGTTCTTTATGTCTTCTGAAATGTGCATACGGATTGGGTTAGTAGTTTTACTTTTTACAACAAGAACTTTTTAAACAAACAAACGAACAAAAGGAGGATTCAATGTCCACCAATAGACTGTTACAGTTACGGACGATATGGGAAAGTGAAAGTAGAAAATAAAATATAATGTTTATCTCATTATTTCATGAACCCTTCTTTCATGAATACAGAATTACAAAAGACTGTATTCGAGCCGGTAACTAGAGAATCAAAGCTTGTGTTAGATTGGTCAGGTTTATCTTGAAATGAAATATTTATTTTATTTCAAACTCTGGTATTTTCCAATGTTTCCAATAGTTTAATAGAATTTATATATTTATTTGTTACTCTTAAATTTTTAAATACTTACACTTTTTACAAATAATTATTTTTGTCCAGTACTTCAGGTTGTTAATAAAAAAAAACTTCAAATTGAAGATTAGGGAAGGAAAAGTTGATGAGTGATACATTCTCATGAAATTTATGTAGGTAGAGCTATAGAAAGCAAAGAAATAATTACAGGTTGAGTCATCTTAGTCATCAGAGGTGACAACGCATCTATAGCCTTCTTTGTTTGAAGTTGGCTGCAGAATGCTGGTGTCTATGGAGTGCGGTAGTTTTATTGCAATTTATCCAAAACACAATTTTAAGTTTAATTGAATACATTTTTAAATTCCTAAAGGTCTTTTGATACTTCCTGCTGAAATACATTTCTTTCACTTTGTTATTGAGTAATTCTCCAAATTCTCCAATCTTATAAGCACGCGGTGCAGATTGACGAACAGGGCTCTGGCGATTTAATGAAGGCAGAAAATCCATCTGGAGGCTGCGGAAAACTATACTCAAATTTCACAGATTTCACACATTAAAAAAACTATGATATCGTTAAATAGCCGACACGTTATATATATTTGCATTTATTACAATTCGATATGTTACAATTAGTGAATTAAAAATTTTGTATTGTACAATTTATTCTAATTCTCATCTGTAACATAAACTTTGTAATCTTCGCAACGGTCACACGTAAAATAAAAAAAAACGGCACACTGACTCATGCACTCGCTCTTTCACTCCCGCCATCTACTGACGTAATCGACAAGTTTTGTGAAAGCTCAATAAGCATGCTATTTCATGAACCCTTAACAAATCGATGTCATAACATGTTATGACATCGATTTGTTAAGAGTAGCATAAAAAAACGTGGAACGCTTCACGCCTTAATCGATTTGGAAAATTCTTAGTTTGTTTTTGTTTCAAGGGTATACTTCCTAGGTTCCATTTAAATTTTATCGAAATCGATCAAGCGGTTTTAAAAAAATCAACAATAAATTATTTATATTGAAGTCGGATGTACAAAATTTTTAAATTTTACCACTTGGGAGTAACACCAAAACATTTTCAACTTATTGTAATAACACGCACTCACGTACATATGCATTTAAAATCATTTGCAACCAACAACATGGTTTAGTTGTATATGTGTGCGTCCAGTTGTGGTCTTTTACGCGCTGATAAATAAAGAAAGATGTGTGCGTGAGTGCGATCCAAGAAGTTGAACATGGTTTCGGTTTCGGCATCACTTGAACTATACATCACTACGTGTACATAGTACATTTATTATTTTACAATTACACTAAGCACTTTTGGTGTGAGTGTAAATGATAAATATTTACTCGTAATTAAAGTAGAAGATAAAGCAAAATGTTGCCATGCAACTATTCAAGTAGATGTTATTGTTTGTAAACTTTGTATACAGTGCAAAATAGCTTTCCTATTCTAAAGTTGATTCTGACTTGTAGGTGTAAGGAGTAGTTATTTAGTGGAGTGACCTAGTTTTAGGACTATCGCGTATAAACGTAGCGCGGTAAATGTGACCCACTTTAGAAATTAGAAATAACTTTTGAGAATGCAAATATAATCAATTCTTTAAATTACCTGAAATAGATTTAACAGTAATATTTCTGGAAGTTTAAAAATGGAAAGTGTATAAATAATATAAATCTCTGTACCTTGTAATATGCTGACATATAATAATATAGATATTCACGTTCAATGAGCTTCCAAGGGATCTACCTCACTTGAGATACAGTCTGCATCCGCGAATGGGCGTCGCCTCATGTGATTAGAGGTCTGTTTCTTTTCTCACTCCAGTGATAAGTAATGTATAAACTGGTCAAGCGGACTGTATGCTTGTTTTTCACACTCTTTGTTTTATAAAATCAGAAAAATGATCTCATATATTATGAGTTGCAGCATATATGAGATCATTTATTAAGTACACGTCCATAAATACTTACAAAAATATTTATGTAATTGGCATTGAGGTCTCATGAGACAAAACAATGACTTTTTATTGATACACTGGGACCATTATTAAACAACACAGTCCGAATGAAATACTCATTGCTCGTTTACGGTGCCGCCCCTAGGTCAAGGTCAAAGTTTGTCTGGCCTGCAGAAGTCTTATTAATTAAGGCCTAAATGTTTTTTTTTTATATTAACGGCATTGAAATGAAAAATTAAAACAGTCCAACAGATGATAAGTGGACGCCTTGGCCCATAAACCTATATTTATCCTCGGTTAAGAATCAAAATGCGGATGCCTAGTTACCACTGAGGACTAAGATGGAACTAAGGATCTTAAAAATTAATTTGCTTAAGATTAGACTTCCGCAAAGTAACGCCTGATTCCATTATCTAAGATGGAATGCCTCATAAACAATGAAAAGTTTGCCGGTTATTAACACTCACCATACGAAGCACAGCAGCATTATGCTGCTATTTTACGCTGGTATTTTGTGAAAGCGTGGTCCTTCCCCGGTCGAGCCGACCCATTCTTGCTACCATAATTTAGCTCTACTACGCTAAAAAATATAAAACAGACGGTCGAAAATTTGTGTGTGAGTTCAACATTTATCATAACGCTACGCTTTAATTCAACAACTTTTTATTTAGGTGTGATATAGATTTATTAAGGGGGAAAATTCATACATAATATATTATATTTATAAATTATTGTTATATTGCTGTCTTGGCTACCTCGTTGGTTTAGTGGTTGTAGTGGTGCGACTGCTGACCTTGAGGTCCCACGTTCGAATCCCGGGTCGGTCCAAAAAAATCAGTTATTGAACTTTTCCATCAAGAAATTTTCAGTAGCTGCCCGGAGTCAGTAACTTGGTGGTGTCTCATACCCGTGCCTCGGCAAGCACGTAAAGCCGTTGATCCTGCGCCTGATATCTCTCCGGTTGTGTCGGTTTACCGTCCCATCGGACTATGAGAGTTAGGGAATAGAGAGTGCAACTGTGCTTGCGCATAAACTTGGGCACTATAATCCTATCCTGCGCCAATGGCTAGTCTCCGTTGAGGCTGGACGCCGTGACCAAAATTCGATCTGGAGGACATTATTATTATTATTGTATAGTTAATGCTTTGGGGATCTGCAGCTGATGTTAAAATATATAACTGCAAAAAAGTGCCATTCCTGACATATACTACAATAAAACTAGTGGCTCTGATTTTGGTTGGATGTATAACTATTTAATAACAAGATTCCCTGTAATAACACCGAGTTCCTTTGCATAATTTTATAAGTTTATTACAATTTAGATGATTATTTAAAAGATAAGAGAGGTTTTTTACACTGTACAAGCACGCCGCTGTGAATATAAAAAGAAAAGAGAGAAAGAAATGCTATATTTCGGCACAAGCCATTGTCGTAAACAACAGTATACAAAAACTACTTAAACATAAAAATCGACTTTGGTACGTCGTAAGTCATGCCAAAAAGGTCATTACCCAATATGAATTGCCAAGCCTTGGACAATACAGACTCTATCTCTATAGACGGCTCCGTGGCGCAGTGGCTTAGCAATGAGTTGCAGCGCTAAGGGCCGCGGGTTCGAATCCCGCACGGAACAAGTATTTGTATGGCCTGCAAATAATTGTTCCGGGTCTGGATGTTTGTCTTTGTGAAATTTATGTGTGTAAACTGCCCCCACGATACAGGAGAAAATCCTAGTGTGGAGGCAACGTTTTTAAAAAAGAATAAAGAATAAAGAAATTAAGAGGTGTTTGTCAGCAAGCCTGGCCGTCAGGCGCGTAGGCACACTTTCCTCCCATTTAATATTTAAAATGAATTGAATATAATATGAGGAATCATTATCAATTTTACTTTATTCTTTATTAATAAGTTTCTCATATGTGAATAATACCTTACTGGATTAATAATGCGATTTTTGTTTTTGTTAGATAACTCCAGTTAATTCTTAGCTACAATTGCTACTGTTTTTGCTACGCTCCTATTAACAATCTTCTACGAGCCTACGACAAATACAGGGCAAAAATCTCTTACAATTCAAAGGTTGATATTTATCAGCACAATTGTTGTTTGCTTGTCATTATGGTTTAACGAACCGTGAAGTAATATTTACTACACTATACAGGGTTATTTTTCAAAGAATAGCCAAATTAAACTTAAGTTCAAATATATAAATAAATATATACCGTTATTGCATTTTTTGAAAATACGAGTAAATAAGGCTTCTACTTTTATTTGAAATTATCCCAAATTGAATGTGATTTATGGGCAACAACTACGCGTACGCGCGCTCCTCTGTGTGCGATTCAATTCACTATGTTTTTGCCGACCGATCGACTCTTACGAATGTGTGCGTGCGTAGTAAAATAGTAGACGATCAGTTAAAATAATGCATTACCACGCATTTTGAATTTAAAAGATAAAAAGGACAGAATGGTGTTTTTTTAATTAATTTTTCTTCACCATTTGGCTATACATATGGCTATTTGGCCCGTTATTACAAAAAAACCCTGTATAGTCTCGTGGATGTCATAAGAGCCGACAGAGGGAAACTGAAACAACTCAAAATAATAAAAAACCGCGATTGCCAAGCCGCCCGCCAAGAGTGGCAACTATGGCAAAATCCTTATGTGGCAATCTACGTGGGGTGCCAATCTTATCTATTATGGTCTTTTATGGGCTGTAATGGATGGAAGAATGGATGGCCTCACGGCTGGTTAATCTGCAATAGCCCCTCCGATTGTAGGGAGAGTTTACCTCAATCGCCACGTTTGGCAAGTGGGTTAGTGATTTCAGAACCAGATGCATACATACATCATTAAAGCTACTCGCGTCGCTTTATAGCATACAAGGCAAAGCAATATCCTCTCTTTAAAATGTTCTTAATTTTATCAAGTGCGCTCGCTGGTTCGTTGTATCATTCATAAGTATTTGTCTAGCAGCTTTTGATAGCTTTTTAACGATTAATAGGTTTTAATCGCGAGCGACATTCGTTTAAACGAGTATCGAAACGTTAAAGCTTTATAGTACATTATATTTTCGTTGATGTGTTTCAAAATTGAATATTTAATTTAATATGTTATACGAGTATTTGTCCTTCAGACCGAATTTCAATCACGGCGGCCAGCCTCAACGGAGATAAGCCATCTGCGTAGGACAGGGTTATAGGCCCAAGTGTATGCAAAAGCACAGGTGTACTCTCTATTCCCTCACTCTAAAAGTCCGATGGGACGGTAAACCGACACGACCAAAGAGAGATCAGGCGCAACGGCTTTACGTGATTTCCGAGGCACGGGGTGAAGAAACAAAGCCAAATTTCTGACTTCGGGCAGCTACTGACAATTTCTTGACAGAAAAACCGAGACTTCATAATAAGCAGTCACGTTTACGGCCACTAGACCAATGAGGCAGTCAACGAGGTAGGCAAGTTATGTTATATGCATTTTACATATACCTACCTATTTACCTACTCTCGTATCCTTTCTCGTATTACAAAGAAAAGTTGAAGGAAATAATTAGACCAGAGAAGGCCAGTTAAATTTTAAGGACTTTGAATATAAGGGTTAATATTACACCTGATGGGATAAAGCTTCTGCAATCGTATGATTTGTCACGTCAGGTCTACGTAACTATACAAAAAAGCTTCGTATTGCATCAACATGACGTCGTAAAAGTCGATGAGTGAAAATATCGATAAAATCTCGTGACCAGCAAAAGTTGGTGTAAATAGTCAAACCTCAATAGTCTAGGCAGCTGACGATGTAATTCTAGTTGAACTGCGGTCACATACCCTTCTACCACTGAATACATAATAACAAGGCACTGTCTATGTCTCGAAAAGATATGTCTCACAAAGATATAATCAACTTTTATGAACACACACACTCACGACATATGCATCTAAAATACCTAATTTGCAACCAACAACATGATTTTAGGTGTATCTGTGTGCGTCCAGTAGCGTACTTTTAGGGGCTACTTAAGAAAGAAAGTAAAGATGTGTGTCATCGTCACGTACTCCCGACGTGTCAAGAAGTTAAGCATGGTTTCGGCGTCACTTAAAATGTACGTCGTGTACGTACATTTAAACGTCGTTTACGTAATATTTCTTTGTTGTCTGAGGTCTGAGGTCTATATTTTTATAAAATTTGAAATTTTTGATTTCCTTTGGACATTTCCTTATTTGGTAAAGCCTGGGGTTCAATATTTTTTTTATCTAGGAATCTAAGTAAAGTTACATCTAGAATCTAATCACTGGTTACACGCTTTACCATCAAATAATCTTGCCACATTACTTGATGGGGAAAGGTTGCGCATCGCCGTAGAAGTCCGACTAGGAGTGGCGATTTGTCAGCGTCGACGAGTTTGGGCTCCACGGACTTTCATGTAAGAAAAATGCTGGAAGCGGCATTTTCTTTGAATGATGTCATCCGAAGAGCTCTTGTCTCTATAAATGTTCCCTCGGTTTTAGAGCCTTGTGGAATATTTAGAGACGATGGGAAGAGACCCGAAGGTACGAGTATGACATTAGTCCCTTGAGAGAGAGGTAAAGCCCTAGTGTGGGATGCTACTTGCGTAGATACTTTGGCAGCCTCTCATCTCAGGGGAACCTCGTTTAGAGCCGGGGTGGAATCAGAGGCAGCTCAACTAAGTAAGTGGCGCAAATATGAGTCTCTGAGAGATAACTACATATTTGTGCCATTTGCTGTAGAGACTATCGGTTCGTGGGGTCCACGTGCGGTGAAGTTCCTAAAGGAACTCTATCTGCGACTGGTCGTCACTACTGGTGATAAGAGGGCTGGTTTTTTCTTGTTCAAAAGCTAAGTATAGCCATTCAGGGAGGAAACGCAGCCAGCGTTCTTGGCCCGATAGCACGGGGAGTAGGTACTGTATGATAATTAAAGTTATTAGTTTTAGGTTTTTTTTAATTATAGTTTTTTAATATTGTATATTTATCAATGTTATGTAATAAAAAATAATATTTGTTTTCAGTTACGCCGCCAATACACGGCCTTTTATGGTATTTTTAATTTTAAATATTGTCATTATAATATTAATATTTAATATTTTTTAAATATTGCTAATATTAATTTATTGCGAGAAATTTAGATTTGTAAGATATTATTAACGAGTTCGGGACGATAAACTAGGAATATAACATAAATAAATCAAAAATTATAGTTGTATGAATAAAATAGTTCAATTGTTTCACTTTTGTATTCAGTCAAGTTATAATTTAATCGATGGATAATTTAATCGATGGATAATTTATCTGATGATTGAAAAATCGTCCCTAAAACATAAAAATATTGCTGACCTTTAATAATTATTCCTAACTTTTAAGCGTTTTAAGACTGAATTTCCTAAGCTTAGATTATTATCATAGAAATGAATCACTAATACAACGACATCGCTCGTGTACGGCAGTGACATTAAGTTGGTATCAGCTATCATTCCTTGTAAGTCGGCTTTCTGTTATTTTAAGATATTGTAGCCTAATGCTAATTCAAATTCTTATTGCGCTTTTGCATGAAAAATAAGCCGATTATACATATAACTTGCGTGTTGAGCAGAACGCTTTGTAATTTTTTTAAGACTGCATTCTTGACTGGCATTCCTTGGAGGAGGCTTATGACCAGCAATGGACTGATGAAGCACTGTAATGGTGATGATGATAATGATATGGCTTTCCGAATTCAAAATCCGAATCCAACCTCGCTGGAGAAATATAAAGTTACAAGTACATCAAGTATGTAGACGCAGAAGCATTTACATCTCCTTATATAATAGCCGACCGACAACCGATGGGGAAGAAAAGTTCTCGAGTGGCAGCCTCGTACCGGCAGGCGAAGTGTAGGGCGTCCCGCCACTAGATGGACTGACGATCTGGTACACCATGCAGGAAGTCAATGGATGCAGGTGGCTCGGGACCGGGCTTTGTGTCGTTCCTTGTGGGAGGCTTATGTTCAGCAGTGGACTTGTGAAGGGCTGTAATGATGATGATGATGATATATCCGTATCTGATGCCTGATATGGAGTTGTTAAAATTGGGTGCATAATGCACGTGTGTGATGCAGTAGTAGACACGATGACAAATGACAAAAAGACATAACTTTACAATTATTTTAATTATTGCTTTTGCACATAATATGTTTTTGTTCTATATAATGTACAGTTGCTTTAAAAGAGGAAACTGTATTTTCTGTTATAAGTACCAGTAACGTTCTAGATGGACATAAATATAAATGCCATAATATGTTAGTCCAACTTCGACTGAGAGGTCAATCGACATGTTCAACTGGGTTGCGCAGCGTTCGGGAGATCATAACACATCTTCTCACCTCTATATCTCAAACCTTGAAAATACGAGTGTACAACAAGTGCGTCTTACCAGTGATGACACATGAGACGTAGTCCTTTACTGCTGGGTATATGTGTGCGCTTAAGATGAGGGTTATGCTCTCTGTGTGATAGACTTCGTAATTAGGATATCCGCAGTAAAACCAGAGTAACCCACATAGCCCAATAAATCAGAAGGTAAAGTGGGCAATTGGCCGGCCACATAGCTCGAAGAAGCAATAACTGCTGGAGAAGAAAGTAAAGAATTTAAAAAAGAGTCCGTCTCACTAAAGAATCCCAAAGCCGCGGCGCCAGTATTTGCGAAATTTGATGTTTGCTATAAAAATCTATACTTTACATTTAAAAAAAAGTGACGTTTTTCGTGAAACTTCCTTACTTTATAATTATAATTATAAGATGGAAAGTCTTTTACTTAGAATTTAAAAACATAATTCCTTAAATTCCATAATAGAACCATCCTACAATGCTGCTACAACAACATAAATTTATATCTATTCTATCTACTTATTTAGTACGCCCTTTAAAATAATAATGATGTACGAAAAGCAAATTAACTAACCGTTAAAATTTTAAATTGGCTTCATAACTCACAGATTTAGAAACCATTTTAGTACTTAATAAAGCTTTCGAATTAACCCGTTGTGAAAGTATAAAATTGTTTATTTTATTTTCCCAATTGCCTGCCGTACGTAAGCCGTAACGGCATTATCGTACGACATTACATCTACTATTATAGCATCGTCGTAAGAAAATTTATAAAGATGTTCGTTTATATAAAAGTATAAAATAATAGTAGTATTGCGTGAGCTAGAACCCTCAGTTATGGCTACAAAACCGTCAAAGTTATTTTATGACGATCTAACGTAATCATTTAGCTGGGTCCTAACGCACGCAGTTGTAATATTATGCCGTAAAATCTTGTGACTGATGTACTAGGTAACTTAACTGAATTACATTTCAAATAACGTATTATTTACAGTGATCTGATTTATTCTTTCATTAATATTATGAAATTACTTTGCACAGCTTTCATATATGTCTAGTCATAATAAGTTTGAATAGTAACTTCCTGAATTCCTAACCTAGTTTTTTTTATAATCATCAGTCTGTGACAGTCTACGTCTGGGCATGAGCCTTTTCCCACCACGCCATCCGGATGCTTGGTGGTCCACCACTGTGCGTTTTACTAGGAGTTTTCTTCATCGTACAATCTGTGGATTTGTTTATCATCGATACGACTTAGGGACCTTCAAGAAAAGAGCCTACTCCTTTCTAAAAGGCCGGCAACGTAACTGCAATTCCCCTGGTGTTGTTCATGGGCAACGGTAGTCACTTACCATCAGGTGAGCCGCATGTTCGTTTGCCCCCTCTTCTATAAAAAAAGATACATCATAATAGTATCGCTCAGTGATAGCGATAACTCGGATACAGACTAGGACCAGTCGCTCGACAGACTCGAGTTGGTAAACAAATCCGTAACAACACGATCGTTTATTATATTATAATTTTTAAGTTTAAGAAGAAGTAAATAGCAATAATTTAATTTAAAGAAATTTAATTCCGTCCTCCATGGTGGGACTACTCCGGAGGTGTGGAGCAGAAGTGCGGTGGTCTTGTTCTTCAAGAAAGGCGACAAAACTACAGAACGATTTCCCTTCTGAGCCGCGTCTACGTTTTCGAGAGCCATTACGAATTGTCTCGCACGCAGACTCGACGACTTCCAACCTCCCGAACAAGCCAGTTTCCGAAAAGGCTTTAGTACCATAGACCACATACATACCCTTCGGCAAATTGTACTGAAGATCGAAGAGTATAATCTGCCACTTTGCCTTGCGTATGTGGACTATGAGAAAGCCTTTGATTCCGTCGAAATTTGGGCGGTGCTACAGTCCCTTCTGCGATGCCAAGTTGACTGTCGGTATATCGAAGTGCTGAAGTGTTTGTACAGTAGGGCTACGATGGCTATCCGAGTACAGAATCAGAGTACGAAACCTATCCAACTGCAGAAAGGTGTAAGACAGGGTGACGTTATGTCCCCGAAACTCTTCACCGCGGCATTGGAAGACGTCTTCAAGCTACTGGACTGGAAAGATACGGTATTAACATCAATGGCGAGTACATCACTCACCTTCGATTTGTCGACGATATAGTCCTTATGGCAGAATCGCTGGAGGACCTAAGCACTATGCTCAATGACCTCAATAGTGTCTCCAAACGGATAGGTCTCAAGATGAACATGGACAAAACAAAGATCATGTTTAATGTACATGTCACACCTATGCCAGTAGTTGTTGGGAGCACTAAGCTCAAAGTTGTTGGCGAGTATGTTTACCTAGGACAAATAGTCCGACTAGGTAACCCCAACATCGACCGTGAGGTCAATTGACGGATTCAACTCGGCTGGGCAGCGTTCGGGAAATTACGACACATCTTCTCGTCATGTATACCTCAAAACCTGAAAACGAGATTGTACAACCAGTGCGTGTGAAGTGATGACTTATGAATCTGAGACGTGGTTCTTCACTGCTGGCCATATGAGAACGCTCAAGGTCGCTCAGCGAGCTATGGAAAGGGCTATGCTCGGGGTTTTTCTGCGTGATAAACTTAGAAATGAGGATATCCGCAGTAGAACCAGAGTGACCGACATAGCCTAACGGATTAGTAAGCTGAAGTAGCAATGGGCCGGCCACCGATCTCGAAGAACCGACAACCAATGTGGAAAAAAGTAACGTCCTGGTAAGACATGCAGGAAGTCGATGGATGCAGGTGGCTCAGAACCGTGATTTGTGGCATTCCTTCGGGAGGCCTATGTTCAGCAGTGGACTTGTGAAGGGCTGTAATGATGATGATGATGAAATAGCAATAAAGTGATTAAAAATTATATATGAAAGATACCCACCATCTTTTTGTAAATTTTAGAACTCTTTTTGCACCAATAAACTGAACAATTCGGTATTTTTGTAGGACGTCGATTCAGCCGCGCAACAAGATTTAGTCTAGTGAGCAGAGCGGCTGCAACTAGTTTTATTGTACGCATAGTACCGCGTAGATTTATACTTTGACAAAGGGGAACGCCTGCGTATAGTTACTCCGCTCCGAACCGACGGTGGCCCGTGTTGCTCAATTGCTCTATGATGTTTTATGAGTAAATGAAACTATAACTGTCATTATCATGACAACTTGGCGTGTAAGAAGATGTAAACTGACTTGACACTGGCACAATTCTATCAAGAGAAACCATAATTTAAAAGAAGAAGAAGATGTAAGAGAATCGATTTTTTTAGAGAAGAGTGGACAAACGAGCATGTGGCTCACCTGATAGTAAGTGTCAACTGCCGTCATGAACAACTATAACATCTGGGAAATTGCCGGCTTTTAAAAAAAGAGAAGGCTCTTTTCTTGAAGGTTCCTAAATCGCATCGGTAGAAAACTTCTGGTAAATCGCACAGTGGCTCTACCACATAAAAATCTAGAGGCAACAATGTACCTGTAGCCTTCTTTTTTGTTTGAATTTGGTTGCAGATGTCCATAGGCTACAATAGCCACTATCACCAGGTGAACGGTAAGGTCGTTTTTCACTTTAGTTTTATACAAAATGGACATATTATAACTATTTGACCGTAAATATAGTAGCAATTTGATCAAATTTTTCTGGAATACATAAAACTTATGCAGTAAATCTCGCGCGGTCATTATCTGTATTTCCGATACGCGTTTTGAAAATCATCGTTTGTGGTCGATATTTCTTTTGTTAGTTTACCTATGCAACAAGGAAACATTTCATTTCTTTTCATTCTCAATTCGATTATATCTTCGACAATTTTACGTTATATCTTCGTCAAATAGGGCTAATAATCTCACGCTTACCTGATATCTATTTATTTGTTACGCAGATGGTCACACAGTGTCATCATCATTGCAATTTAATTAAAAGTTTTTCGGTTAGTTGTGTATGTGTATACACGAAACAATGCCTCAGAGCTCTATTCTTTAATTTTTTAATTTTTCTACGTTTAGGAACATCCGTAGTTTGGTTTATCAATTTATAATCTAATTTATATAAAATATAACAAATATTTCAGAAACAAACATTAATCTCTACACTTTTCTAACGAATTAACTTCATAGCTATGAAATATAACAAATATTCACCTCATTCCTGAGTGGCGCCGCCCTATGTTTTTTTATCATAAGGCTATTCCACAAGAGCATTATTATTATTATCATTTAAATTCGAAGAAAAAATTCCACCTCTAAGGGTTGGATTCTGATGAAGTTTTTAGTATATCTGTTTAGATTCCAAATTCTAGTTGTTACCTCGAACTTGTAATATTGCATCTACTCAAAAAGGTCGAAAAATTACTTTTTATAAAAAGTAAAAATTTATTTCAAATACTAAAGGAATAAAATAAAATCATTTTATTCCTTTAGTTATTTGCTGCTCACAATTAGCGTGAACCACTCCTAACACAAGCATTTAAGCTTACCAGGAGTGGTTACAGGGGATATTAGTAATGTTAACAGCATTGCTAGTATTTTTAAAAAAAAACTGCGGTTGACAACCCTCCTGCCAAACGTGGAAACTGTGGCAAATTTTCATACATTATAAATTTACATCATTGTTATGAAGCAATCTATGGGGAAGAAACAAGAAAGAAAAAAAAATATTTATTTTGCCACATAAGTACAACGCCATATTGTACGTTTCCTTATTTTTAACGTTATTATCAATAATAATAAAGTATAGACGTTGCCGAACGTGACGAAAAGGGGTCGCACTCAGCATTTGGTTTAATTTTTACAGTAAACATTGTATACAATGTTTTGTAAGCTAAGTTTCTACACTTGCCGTATATTTTGTTGACGTTGTTGAAGGCTGAGCAAACAGTGAGTAAGCTCCTTTAATATAACACGCGTGTAACAACAATGTGTGTAAGATATGAAAAAAATATTTAAAAAATTACATGAATTCTAAGATTTTTTTGTCTTTTTTAACACGCTTTTATTAGCTTCGCGTGTATCTATCTTTCTATCTATGTAGCGGAATCTTTTAATGTCATTTTCACCAACTTGTAGATGGCCGATTGACTTGAAAATTTGCACTCGTATAGGACCGATGACAATACAATAATTTAAAAACTTTACCCTAGTATCCAGATCAGTATCACCAGGACAATTCTCTCTAGAATAATCACAGCTCATGATCAATGAGTATTTTTTACGTTTTCTTAAATTTTAATATTATCTTTATTTTAATATTATTTTTATGAGCCCATTTACGTATATTAATATTATTGCAAAGTCTTTTGTCATAATCGCCTCGCTTGGCAGGCGCTTGGGCGATCGTGCGATCTTGCACCTTCCACGCTGCTCATCGGTGCTCGTCTAGGTATTTTATCTAGTATACTATTCACCTAGTATATTATACGAGATGGTTATTCTATCATCTATCGGAGGCTTAATATCTTTCTGGCAATTTCAATACTCGCCTCTTCCGACACTCGCGACTTGTAATGGTAATGGGAATTCTCCACAGACAATTCATATGAGGCCTGTGGCCGCACAATAAGATTATTTTAAATTAAAAGATTTTTAATAATATTGTAAATTAAAAACAAAAAAATCATGGGTGCTGGCGAATTCGTGTTGCTCGCTTACTGTGAAATTTACAGCGGGTGCATAACCTCTGAGCTAGGTACCACGACTCTTTTTCTTTATTTTCTTCAGGTTTCTAGTTAATTCATCATCGATGATTTGGTTGTTTCTGATTTTGAGAACTATATAAGATCTGTGAAATTTTTCATCACATCTACACGGTGCTATTGTCAATCTATAATGTGTGAAAATCCGTCTAAATCTAAATATTATCTTAACTGTCCTACGGCGGTGATTAGCAAATAAATCTTAAATAATTAATACGAATATATTAATTATTAAACGAAATAAACGAAATAACAAATATATAGATCAAAACGAGGTTCATCTTTGCCACTAAAGAGGTTGGCTAGATCACCAATGAATTAAATACTAGGTATTTTCCTAAGTACTAGGTTATTATATCTCTATGATAGTATCATTTTATTACAAAAATATCTGGAAATGGCTAACGGAATGACATATCTGTTAGGGAAGTTATGATTATACTGTATTATAACGCAAATCAATTTGGTTTCTAAATTTGTTGCGGGGTCGTCTGTCGCCGTCTGGATTACGGCTGTCCACAGCTGTTTTCACGACATATTTACGGATCTTCTGCAAAAAGCGAATGTATCGTTGTTATTTTGTTGTAATATTGTAAAGTACTACAATTTCTCACTTGGATTGTTGTCCAGGCAGACATTTTCATACACCACTGTAGCAAGTGCAACTAGAAATTTATCAATTGACCTGCTGTAATTTTTTTTTTATTTCCTTAAAATAAAGAATTTTCTCCTGTATCGTGAAGGCGTTTTACATACGTAAATTGCACTAGTAGAAACATCCAGACCCAAAACAATGATAATAGTCAATTTGCTATTAGCTATTTTTAATAGTTTAACATAGTCTTTATCTGTAGTCAATAGTAGCGATACGCTGGTTACATCTGTCCTACAAATTAGTCCCACAAGAAATACCCGTTGAAGTGGGCGTGTCCGTAGAGTGAAAAGAGACTATAGGAAAACGGAAAGTGGACAGGTATAAAACGGTTATATTATGCTAAAAAACGTATCTTGATTTCTTGAAACAAGCATAATATGCCTAGCAATGACTACCTCATTCAAAGAGAATATAACCACTAGACCTCATTTATGATAGTATATCCCTCTTTCTTCTTTATTAAGCTTTAACTGTATTGGGTTAATGTTAACAATTTTACAACGTATGCGATCTGTTTTCAGTCTTAAATATTGGCACCACAGAAACTGTAGTAAATTGATGGCAATAAAAAACATTAGGAAATCTGAATGTCTAGAAATAATAATATCACGAAACAATATAAAGTGCACTAGAGTGCGATTTTGGCAGAATCTCTTACCTCACAGAAATGAGAGTATTTGACATTTATGTATAGGCCTTCCTTTTACTATTATTTGTTTGGTCTGCCTGTAGAAAATGTTAGGTCACGTATTACTAATATATCATCGGGTGAAAAACAGACGTGTGTGTTATTTATACATGTCTCAGGAAATTTATTTGAGTGCGATGAACTCCGTCGGGTAAACGTCCGGTCCCAGCGAAAATGAATTGTTTTTTAATCGAACTCCAAAATGAGGAGGTTCTATTATTCGACGCGTGTGATTTTATGTTCGTTCACCGATTTCTCGGAAACGGCTGAACCGATTCAAGTGATTATTTTTTAACCGACTTCAAAAAGGAGGAGGTTTGATGATTATTTTTTTATTAAATAGGTTATACTTCAAGAGTAGTCCCATATAAGTTTGGAGAAAAAATTCCACCACTAAGGGTAGCAAATAAATAACTGGCCCATACAAAAGCACTGAGTGGGCATAGTCATAGGATTAAAATGATGTGTAACTACTTACAATGCTAACATAGTTTTAAGTCAATTTTGTACTAACAACATTACTAACAATATATGACTCATGATCTGAAATAAAATTATTATTATTATTATGGGATATTTCTGAAGTATACTCATTTGGTTGGGCTGAATAAATATATAAAAGAAATATAGTAAATAAATATACATAAATATAAATGTATATATATTAAATATACTAACACAAATAATACATAAATAAATAAAAACCCAACCAAATGGAAGACCTCGGCAGGGGAGACCAAACGGCCGAGGTTAGGGAAAGGAAAGAAACCGGCGGACGATGCGGGCGGTGTCGAGGAGCACCGCCTTCTGCATTTGAGCACGGAGCGGTCCTTCACGGAGTCCCAGTCGCCTCAGATGACCCGAGAGGCTGACCGGGATTAGGCCGTTCGCAGAAACGACCACAGGAATAATTTCGGTCGGCAGACCACCCCACATGTCGGTCACCTCGTGAGCCAGGTCTAGATATTTTGTCAGCTTATCTGTTTCGGCTTTCACGAGGTTCTCGTCATAAGGAATGGTAATATCGACCAAAAATATCCTTGACTGTGCCCGGTCCATCAGCACAATATCAGGCTTATTCGCAAGAATAGTCCTGTCTGTGATGATGGCCCGGTCCCAGTAGAGCCTGGCGCGGTCATTTTCGAGCACGGCTTCCGGCAAGTACTTATAATATGGCATTTTCCTATCCACGAGACCGTATTTCAGAGCGAGCTCCTGGTGTAGAATCCTGGCTACTAGGTTGTGCCTGTGCAAGTACTCAGAGTTAGAAAGCGCCGAACAACCGGAGATGACATGCCTAAGTGACTCACGGGGATGGCGACAAGCTCGACAGATGTCGACGGCGCCATCCTGAGATGTATCTCCGATAATTGTTGGTCTTAATAACCTATATTATTATTATATTATTATTATTATTATACATATATAAATTAGGTTAGATGAGAAACCATTTTGTAAAATTGCATGCCAGGTTCTTATGATACAGCTTAGTTTAGGATAGGGATGGGCAAGTGCAAAAATATAGCGATATATATATATATATATATATATATATATATATATATATCGATATTTTTAAACAGTATCGATATATTATATCGCGTGATAAGGCCCAAAATTTAATTAGTGACAGTTGGACGATGAAAAAAAGAAACGCCAACCGCACATGAATGCTTTTGTAGCTGCTTTTGTTGCTTCATGTTTTGTCCATTAATACAACATTTTAAAATATATCGAAACTGATACGAATTCGATACTCTTAAATAAATGTCGATATATCGCGATTGAAAATATCGATATATCGAAATATCGATATTTTCGCATAAAAATATCTATATTTCGATATATCGATATTTTTTACCGAAGCCCAATTTTATAATGTTACTTTTGTTGTATTTAATGTACTTCGACTGCCTCGTTGGTCTAGTTGTTGTAAACGCGACTGCTGATCAAGAGGTCCCGGGTTAGAATCCCGGGTCGGGACAAAAAAATCAGTTATTGAGTTTTCCATCAAGAACTTCTCAGTAGCTGCCCGGAGGCAGGAATTTGGCGGTGTCTCACCCCCGTGCCTCAGAAAGCACGTAAAGCCGTTGGTGCTGCGCCTGTGATCTCTCTCCAGTCGTGTCGGTTTACCGTCCCATCGGACTGTGAGAGTGAGGAAATAGAGAGTGCGCCTGTGCTTGCGCATACATTTGGGCACTATAATCCTGTCCTGCGCAGATGGCTAGTCTCCGTTGAGGCTGGCCGCCGTGACCGAAATTCGGTCTGGAGAACTTTTGTCGTTGTGATTAAGTAAATAAATATCCTTCCACTTCCACACTCAGCCCACTTAAAAGGGTAAATAAAATTAACCTTTAATAAAATGTAAAAGAAAGCCGACTTCTAAAAATTAAAAAGTCTCAGCCATTCCGAAGTAGACAATTTTTTTTAAATATTTTTAAACAGTTATTTTGATATCTTTTTATACAGATATATAGTTATTAATTTTTAGTAAATTTTGACACTTCCGTGGCTTTGTGTGTACGGGCAAGCCATCGTACATTCAACTTTATTTTGCGCTCACGTTTGCAACCTACTTTCGGGGCGAATGTTTAATTAGTAATAATTTTATTATATTTAACTTGAAATCATTACGTCACGTTTAGCGTTGAGTTGCGACTTTGAGGGCCCCGGGTTCGAATTCCGCATGGAACAAGTATTTGTACCGTGCGTGGCCTGAAAATAATTGTTCCTGTTATGGATATTTGTCCTTGTGAAATTTATATAATATGTAATATGCCGCCACGATACAGAAAAAAAACTAGGGTGTAACTTTTTTAAAACAAATAAAATAAATTTTAGATAAGTATATAAGAGGTTGACTTTAGATACAACGACGACCACAATTCACCACATCATTAGATTTCCGATTGCTGGGATTACCTCCGCTGCCCATCTCGTAAATATGAAAGCTATACATTATACGTCCGCTGGGCGCAAGGAAAAGTCCGCCGAGCTGCCCCAATGCGTATTGGCGAACTTCACGTGTTTTTGAAATATTTTTTCTTAATATTACTCAGAAGTGCAGGTTTCCTCACGATATTTTCCTTCACCGCTGAGCACGTGGTAAATCAGCACTTAAATTTCAATTAACAATTCATTGTTGCCGGCAGGGATCGAACCCGGGTTGCTCGCGTACCGTGAAATTAACAGCGAGCGCTTAGCCCCTGAGCTGTCACAGCTCTAAATAATATGTCAGCGTAAAATTATTTTATGCTAAGATCCGAATTAAGTTTCAACCAAAATGAAATATATTTATTTATCGACAGACATTGAGATTGTGATATTCCTTAGTAAAGTATAGTAAAGTTATAGCCTATACACGTCCCACAGATGGGCACAGGTCTCCTCTTATTTCTGAGAGTATAAGTAGTTAATGTCCGCCGCGCTGCCCCAATGCGCGTCGGCGAATTTCAAATGTCTTCGAATTGTTTTTTTTTATTTCACAGACATACAGGTTTCCTCAAGATGTTTTCGGGTGACATTCCTTATTTTATTGCAGGCTTGACGTCAGCTTTTTATCTTGTCTGGAATCTTTTTGGTTTTCCAAAGCTGAACGTGTTGATATTGTAGTGTTTACATTGAACAAATATACCCATAGGGAACCGATATAATCGAATCCTATAGTACCGGCTCTGGCGATCATTTTCTGGCCAGCTTATCAGCTGCGTCATTATGGATCTACTGTGGCCCTTAATCCATTATAAGGTCACATTGTTGTATTTACATACCTCATTTAAGCGTAGATGGCATTCGTGTATTAGCTCAGAGTTTGTCAGATTATATAGGTAAGTATTCGGATGGAGTACTTAGTCATTTACCTTCCTAGCGACTATTGCCAAAGCCGCCTGAATAATTACCCAAACATTCAGCCTGAAATACCATGTTATGGGTACTTATAATAATATATGGATGTTGAGATCTTTTGAAAATGTTCCAGATCCTGTACCTGCATTTGTTTTTAACCATCCGTAAATATTCTAAGTTCATAAGTTCATGGTGTTAAGGCCCTCCAGATAGTTTGTTTCGCGGGATCCCTAAACAAATTGTTTGGGAATCCTATCGTACTTAGTTTGTAAGATAGGTAGGATAGAAGTTAGGAAGATAGAAGTTTGTAGGATAGAAATTTTGTTGTAAATTCTATCGATCATACCTATATGTGAGAAACGTCAAGGGTTAAAACTACCTATGTTAAAATAAAATCCGACAAAGTACATTTATTAAATGTGTACCCAGTGTTCGCGTAATATAAGAAATGATCCATTTACTGGTATAATTTCATTCCTCTTGTTCATTTTCATTTAGCCAGTGTTTCTAAATGAAAATGAAAAGTGATGTGTTGTGAGTGGAACAACAAAACAAACTCAACACCATTTGTATATCCATTCATCAATTTATCACCAATTACAGTTGGTAGTATTCTAAAAGGATTATAACTAGCATTCCATATTATTGCAAAGTAAAATGTGAGCTGTGAGCTGTAAGCTGTGTCTCGCCAGCAACGCAAAGTTAGGAATTTGCATTTAGAAAAACCCAAAATTAGGGGCTTTTTAGGTGCTAATTAGGTGCCAAGTTTAAAAATTAGGTGCTCTAAAATTTTCACCGCATCGAATTGTTAAAATTTGCGTAGCTACAAGTAATACAATCTCTTCAGTACTATAGTCGTCCATTACGATATCCACGAAAAACTATAAGGATTTTCTAATATTATAGGCCACTACTAATATTTAGTTCATTATATAGGTCACATTATTATAGGACGACACCGTGGTGCAGTGGCTCAGCAATGAGGTGCGGCGTTGTGGGCCGCGTATTCGAATCTCGTAAGAAAAATATTTGTATGGCCTACAAATAATTGTTTCGGAACTGGATGTTTGTCCTTGTAAAAAAATTAGACAAATTAGTCAAAATAAATAATAGGAAGGTATTTCTCTTATTAACGATTGACCACCACGCAATTCAGCATTATGGCATGTACTGACAGAACCAGAACGTTCAATATATTAAATGATAGGTATTTATGTGAAAAGTATTTTTATATATCACACATTAATTTTAACAAAAACCGCGGTTGCCAAACTCCTGCCAAGCGTGCTAATTATGACAAAATTCTCCCTATGGCAGCAGTGAACTTTTGATAGGCTGTCAAGATTAATGAATTAATTTAAGAACATTATTGTAAATTATCACACTCTTTGTAATTCAAAGTGAATTTTCTTAATTATTGTATACTTATAATATTATCAATGTTATTCACAGCTGGGCACAGGTTTCCTTTAATTTCGGAAAGGAGTTTAAAGCAACGACGGCTCCGTGGCTCAGTGGCTTAGCAATGAGTTGCAGCGCTGGGGCCGCGGGTTCGAATCCCGCACGGAACAAGTATTTGTATGGCTTAGAAATAACTGTTCCGGGTCTGGATGTTTGTCCTTGTGCAATTTATCTCTGTAAACTGCCTCCGTGATACAGGAGAAAAACGTAGTGTGGGGTATCTTAAAAAAAACAGATAAAAAAAGCGGGAAATAGTTCACGCTGTCCCGCTGCGTGTGGACATTGTTAGTAATATGTCGTTGAATTTCATTTTAGTTTTTCAGACATCAGATTTTCCCACGGTGTTTACTCAGAATTGCTGAACACGTTCTAAGTCAGTACTTGAAATTACAGTTAACAATTTCATTGGTGCCGACGGGGGTAGGATAGGATTTGTTTTGCTCCACATTCTAGAAAAGCGGAAAAGTATTTGTTTTATTATTTTTAAGTTAGATCATTAGCACAGATTATTCATTAAAAAGTGAGTGACAGAGTCGGCAAAGGTGCCCTAGATGGAAGTTTATCAACCAAACTGGCGATATAAAAAAGGATAAAATTAAGAGTACTCTCAGAGTGATAGCATGTATGCGTACCGTATACATATATGGATGTGTAAGAAACGAGAGAGAGGCGTGTCATGATCGTTTCAAATGTAAAGTCCATTGTCTCTATCCCTCTGGGTGACATGCGTGGGAGTTTATGTATGTATGTATGTATCATTAACACAAGGTTTTAGTAAAAGTTTGTATTTATTAAACGTTTTTTTATTTACCAACATGTTAATATGGCGTCCAAAGTCAAAAAATTCGATTCAACCGGGACAGGGTCTTTTTAGTAAGTTTTGTAAATATCCGAACGGGAAAAAAAGGTATAATAACTGGGTCAACGACCACGAGCTTTTCATAGCATATGTCCTAAGTAATTAATTGTGTTAGTATGTATTTGCCTAATTGTGTTATTACACACGTTGCTATGACAACGGTCGAAATGAGCATGTTGTTTTACCAAGTAATATTTACAACTTTGCATATGACCTTGGGAACGAAGCAGGCCAAATTAAGGACGTTGTATAACTATACAACTAGCTAACTAACTATAGTATTATTGATCAAATGAGAGGAATCTTTGAACTCAGAAAAATAACCAGTTACTGGTAATGAGGTACTGTGTCTAAAACTTGGGCGATAACATTATAATGCATCTGATTATTTATGATATCTTTAGTAGTTTTTACCAGCGGCTTCGCTCGTGTAGTTATTGAAATACAAATACTCCATATATTTTCCTGCAAATTGATGTTCTAACGCATCTACAACCACATACCTCTGCTTTAGTAAAACTAGTGTTTCGAGTTCTTTGAGCGATCGTCAAAAACATAACATGTCCAAAAGTGTAAAATATTTAGGGTTACTGTCCACAAAAATCTTCATTGGGCTCACATATAAATAAAATATAAAATTATAAAACAGGATAAGAAAACTAATATTATATGTTTTGAGTAATTGGGTCCGATTTTAAATTACTAATACCATATTATTTATTCTGTGTTAATACTAACTTTCAATGCACTTTGTCAATCTGCCATTCCTTATAGCAAAATGTGCTGTACTCCAAGTATTACTTTATCTCCTTTATAGAAATCCCATAAACTTGTGTATAAAAATCATAGATGAGAAAATTATTTATAATTATCTACCCTGCTTCGCCTGGATATGATCTGTTAATGTAGCGTTATTTAGATGTAAGATAATAAAAGGTCATTTATTAAATCCGTGTAGTGGCGATGTAAGAATATCTACTACCTCATATCGTCCCGTGGGTGTCGTAAGAGGCGACAGAGGGAAATTAAAACAGATGATGAGCAACATAAAGACAGACAAACTTTTTATTATGTCCTTATCTATCCATGTAAGTATGTATATATAAAAGATGTCCTGAGTGACTGACTCATCTTTCATCGCACAGTCTAAACTCGCTGCCTCTTATGACGTAGGCATCCACTAAGAAATTATTTTAGAAAATTCAACCCCTATGAGGGTGAAATACGGCGTTACAGTTTATTTGAAACTTTTAATTTTACGGGACAGTCGACTCGAAACTTAGTTTTCATTTTTTAAATGCCATAGGCAAAGCAATCACATTTAGTTTTTTTTTCGACAACTTAAAAACAACTAATTAATATAGGACTATTTATAATATTAGAGGTGTTTAAAATAAGTGATGGTGTTTATTTTATTAAAAATGTTGGAAATTAATGGACCTTTATTTCACCTACAAATGACGTCATAAATTGGGTTAAAGGCAAATATCTAGTGATTTTAAAATCCCATAGCTTTTAAAGAACTAACGGTATTGTATAAAATTGTTGATAATTGATTACTATAATTAAGTATAAAGTATATTTATATACGTGTCTTGTGAAAAGAGAGAATTTCTTCAAAAAGATTTAATTTTATGAGTCTACTAGCGATCCACCCGGCTTCGCATGGTTGATTTCTCGTCACGGATCTTGAGAACAACGCCACCTACCGAGTCCAATTATGAATCTAAACCATTCTCTAATCAACTTAATCACACACACAAAATTTCATCAAAGTTGGTCCAGTCGTTTGTGAGGAGTTCAGTCACATACACGGGGACAGAAGAATTATATAATATATAATATGCATGTATTATAACATATAATACAACCTTTTTCTTGAATCATTCTGTCTATTGATGAAAACCGCATCTAAATCCGTTGCGTAGTTTAAAAGATCTAAGCGTACAGACGGCGGGAAGCGACTTTGTTTTATACTATGTAGAGATTAAGAGTATATAATCACTATGTGAGTAATATTTTTGTTTGTCAAGTTGTCAAAAGTCAACGTCTCAGATTATTCTTAAAATATGATTATAAATATTCAGATTACTCCAGACCACCTTTTCTTCATTTGTCAAAATCATCCAATTTCTTTATATGATATCCTTCAAAAAACAATCCCTCGACCAGTGAATATTAATTCCCTCTTAACTATCCCTGATTCCATATTTGTCAATATGATTTCAAAATATATTCAAATGTATAATATTAAACTCTAATTATTGTGTACTAACTTTAAAGTAAAAGTAAAGTAAAGTTACAGCCTATATACTTCCCACTGCTGGGCACAGGCCTCCTCTCATTTCTGAGAGGGTTTTAGGGCAAGGAAGTGTCCGCCGCGCTGCCCCAATGCGTGTTGGCGAACTTCACATGTCTTCGAAATATTTTTTTTTATTTTGATTTCTCAGACATGCAGGTTTCCTCACGATGTTTTTCTTCACCGCCGAGCACGTGGTAAATCAGCACTTAAAATTGCAATTAACAATTTCATTGGTGCCGGCGGGATCGAACCGGGTTTTGCTCGCGTACTGTGAAACTTACAGCGAGCGCTAACCATCTGAGCTACCACGGCTCTAACTTTAGCTTAACCTAATTCTCTATTCCCTGCTCAGGCTATTCCCCTCTTTTTATTGCAATCACATAGACATGTTGCTTAAATAAACAGTTTTTAGGGTTTCGTAACCAAAGAGTAACAAACGGGACCCTATTACTAAGCCTCCGCTGTCCGTCCGTTCGTCCGTCCGTCTGTCTGTCAGCGGGCAGTATCTCATGATCCGTAATAGGTAGACAGTTGAAATTTTCACAGAATGTGAAATTCTGTTGCCGCTATAACAACAAATAATAAAAATAAAAAAAAAACATGCGTGAGTGTCGTGGAACACTCAGTTGGAACGAAGTTCCTTTCGCAGTATATTACTATTGATAAACGTATTATATTATTGATTAACAAATACAAATAAATGAATTACTAACGTCTATTAAAATGAAGCGTCATTTAAAATAAAAATAATATTTCTTTCATGGCAAGATAAGAAAAAGTGCGAGGAGATGCATATTATTCCACCGCTTCTTTATAGCCGCCAAGGCCGTCTACACTACGTCAGAAGGGTCGTGACGGAAAAATCTTACACTTTTTGTCGCCTAGCCCCCATTCGTCAAATCCGTACCGTGCGATAAGGAACTTCGTTCCAAAAATAAATTAAAAATTAAAGGAGGCTCCCCTAGTAGAAACGTGTTTTACGATGATGGTACGGAACCAACTCGCACTTGGCCGGCTTTTTTATTATTTTACTCATAGGAGCTTATTATTATTATTTTTATTATTTATGCCTGAAAAAGGTAGCGAATTGGTAGCGAACTCTTCAGTCTATTCTATAACGTCATTGTTAGTAAGAGTTCGAAAAGGTATTAAAATTAACTAAACTAATGCTTAAAAATAAAAAATAATTAAAATTGGTATTAATAATAACAATATACATACAATATATAAAGCAAAAATATAAACGACACCTTCTAAAAATTAACATACCAATTTTGTCCCTGTTTTGCATCAAAGATCAAAATTTATTCAAATAGTGTCATTACTTAATTTTTAAAAAATATTCCAAATAAATCAGCGTCCAATTATTTTGAACATGCAAACATACAAAACATTTTTCTTCTGTACCTAAAATCGTTAAGGTTTGTTGATTGTGGTATTGTTAGAAATACGCTTTTTGACTTACGCTAATGCCTACATGGAAGATCGCATAATCAGTATTTCTCGAACCGAAGGAGCACCGAGAGTCGATCTTCTGGATCTGGTCAATAATTAGAAGTAGAAATAGACTCACCGCGAATCAAATGCGAGAGCATTACTGTAACATAAATGTATCTTAAATGGCTAAAAATTTAATTTTACCAAACGCTGGGCAGGCCGGCTTGCGATCGCAGAATCGTTTCCCTCGCAATACTCCTGTACTTGTATGTTTCTGTGGATATTTTCTGTGAGATTTAGGTTCAACGTTTTGTTTTTCTACCTTCAGTCGGTCGCCTATCTTTTCCAATAGAGTAGCTTCATATATATCATTTTTAAATTTATAGCGTTTGTAATTATCTGTAGCTTGTGCTATAATATTTTTATTGAACTTAATTTATTAAAAGTTGAAATAGACACTGCTTAAATTCTAGCAAATGACTCCTCTGCGTGTGGACAAAAGCAGTTAAAAAGAGTCCGATACAAATTCTACAATCGATAACCATTAGTAGTGAAATGTTTATTTACTAGTCGTTGTCCGCACGCGAAGTTAGTGACCTTCCGGGAACAATATTAATCTAATCCATTTTGCTAGAATAAAGTGCTTTTAAAAAGGTAAACTTAACGAGAAGGTATCGAATGCATTTTTTCTTACACACTTAAAATGGTATTTTTATTATTTTTGAAAAAGGGTTACCTTTCAAGCTTACGGTAAAAATGAAAGACTGATTAAATTACTCGCTACGCTTGCTACGACGTAGCGTTTTGCTACGAAGTGATTAAAATTACTATTTAAAAGTCGTAAATTGGTAGAAGTACTTAGACCATTGTGACAGATGATATAAAATTTCCCGGATTTTCTAATGAGTTGCGAAATTAGTTTGATTACTTTGCAAACTGCTGGATATTTTAATAAAATATTTGCGTACCACACCATAGAATATTATAATACATACACAATATAGTATTCTATGGAGCACACAATCAGTTATGGTAAGCGAATGCTATGGTCCAAGCAAACTTATATAGTATTGAGAGAGAATGTCTCGCTACGACTAAAAAGGGGCTCTGGTTCTCTATCATTTACCATACGAAGATAAATTCCAAAAAGAAAATAAATAATAACGCGTATCGTGTGACCTGACTGACATGTAGAATGTGTTTAGAATATCTATTACCCCATTTCATTCCGTGGGCAGTAACGTCTTCTTTATAAAAACTAAAAATTAAAAAAACGGTACTCAACCAGCATACCAAGCGTTTGTGGCAATTATGCCAAATATTCCCCTTATGAAGCAATTTATGAGGAGGCCTATGTTCAAGAGTGCACTTTTTCAAATTAAAATAAATAAATGAATGAATTCTGTTAAAGCGTGGTCCTTCCCGGGTAAGCCCACTTATTCTTATTGAATATTACACAACTGCGGGGTGGCTTTACCACGTGAATGTTGACAGAGACAGTGGGTAGAAAATAAGTTAAATAAATATAAGCGAGAGTAAAACTACGCGGTAGTTATTCGTTAATCTGTGAAAACTTCCAAATATTTCCCCACTCGTTAATCAGTTTAAAGTTCGAAGCAGGCGACGGGTTAGGTGATTCCGTCAAAAAGGATACGATATATTAATTCGTTAGTTTCGTGATCCTGTTTTTTTTTTTTGAAGCTGATCAGTGTTATGTTGTGATTTGCGATAAGCAGTGTTGCTTTTGGTTTACATTAATCTATTTTTGTGTTATCATCTCCGTTCATGACGTTATTGTGGTTATAACTACACTGTGTGATTGCGCCTATTACATTGTATAACCTATGATTGCGACTGGCACTATTTACGGTGTGGTCGAATCCAAGGGTCAAAGTGTAATAGCACTTCGCTGAATGTGAAACGCGTCAATTGGATAAGCTTAGAGTAATTACATACATATGTACATAAGCAAGAGAGCAAGTTTGACATCCGCTCTTACATTATTGTATTTTGAAAACTTCTTGACGTGTGTACAGTGTGAATTTTAATATTTAATCATATATCATATTCAATCCCCCAAGGTTATGATTTTATAATATTAAATTAACAATATGTATACAAAATTATAGCTTTATATCAAATGCGAGAGCATTACTGTAACATAAATGTATCTTAAATGGCTAAAAATTTAATTTTACCAAACGCTGGGCAGGCCGGCTTGCGATCGCAGAATCGTTTCCCTCGCAATACTCCTGTACTTGTATGTTTCTGTGGATATTTTCTGTGAGATTTAGGTTCAACGTTTTGTTTTTCTACCTTCAGTCGGTCGCCTATCTTTTCCAATAGAGTAGCTTCATATATATCATTTTTAAATTTATAGCGTTTGTAATTATCTGTAGCTTGTGCTATAATATTTTTATTGAACTTAATTTATTAAAAGTTGAAATAGACACTGCTTAAATTCTAGCAAATGACTCCTCTGCGTGTGGACAAAAGCAGTTAAAAAGAGTCCGATACAAATTCTACAATCGATAACCATTAGTAGTGAAATGTTTATTTACTAGTCGTTGTCCGCACGCGAAGTTAGTGACCTTCCGGGAACAATATTAATCTAATCCATTTCGCTAGAATAAAGTGCTTTTAAAAAGGTAAACTTAACGAGAAGGTATCGAATGCATTTTTTCTTACACACTTAAAATGGTATTTTTATTATTTTTGAAAAAGGATTCTACCTTTCAAGCTTACGGTAAAAATGAAAGACTGATTAAATTACTCGCTACGCTTGCTACGTCGTAGCGTTTTGCTACGAAGTGAATTAAATGACTATTTAAAAGTCGTAAATTGGTAGAAGTACTTAGACCATTTTGATAGATGATATAAAATTTCCCGGATTTTCTAATGAGTTGCGAAATTAGTTTGATTACTTTGCAAACTGCTGGATATTTTAATAAAATATTTGCGTACCACACCATAGAATACTATAATACATACACAATATAGTGTTCTATGGAGCACACAATCAGTTATGGTAAACGAATGCTCCAAGCAAACTTATATAGTATTGGGAGAGAATGTCTCGCTACGACTAAAAAGGGGCTCTGGTTCTCTATCATTTACCATACGAAGATAAATTCCAAAAAAGAAAATAAATAATAGCGCATATCGTGTGACCTGACTGACATGTAGAATATATGTAAGAATATCTACTACCCCATTTCATCCCGTGGGCAGTAGCGTCTTCTTTATAAAAAATAAAAAAATAAAAAAATTCGGTACTCAAGCCAGCATACCAAGCGTTTGTGGCAATTATGCCAAATATTCCCCTTATGAAGCAATTTATGAGGAGGCCTATGTTCAGTAGTGCACTTTTTCAAACTAAAATATATAAAAGAATGAATTCTGTTAAAGCGTGATCCTTCCCGGGTAAGCCCACTTATTCTTATTGAATATTACACAACTGCTGTAGCTGGGTGGCTTTACCACGTGAATGTTGACAGAGACAGTGGGTAGAAAATAAGTTAAATAAATATAAGCGAGAGTAAAAACTACGTGGTAGTTATTCGTTAATCTGTAGAAAACTTCAAAATATTTCCCCCACTCGTTAATCAGTTTAAAGTTCGAAGCAGGCGACGGGTTAGGTGATTCCGTCAAAAAGGATACGATATATTAATTAATTAGTTTCGTGATCCTGTTTTTTTTTTTGAAGCTGATCAGTGTTATGTTATGATTTGCGATAAGCATTGTTCCTTTTGGTTTACATTAATCTATTTTTGTGTTATCATCTCCGTTCATGACGTTATTGTGGTTATACAACACTGTGTGATTGTGCCTATTACATTGTATAATCTATGATTGCGACTGGCACTATTTACGGCGTGGTCGAATCCAAGGGTCGAAGTGTAATAGCACTTCGCTGAATGTGAAACCGTCAATTGGATAAGCTTAGAGTAATTACATACATACTCGTATGTACATAAGCAAGAGAGCAAGTTTGACATCCGCTCTTACATTATTGTATTTTGAAAACTTCTTGACGTGTGTACAGTGTGAATTTTAATATTTAATCATATATCATATTCAATCCCCCAAGGTTATGATTTTATAATATTAAATTAACAATATGTATACAAAATTATAGCTTTATATCTAATACGTTAGTCAAAGTGATGGCTCTTAGACTACAAGTCATATCGGTTTGGAAATCTTTTGTGGTAGTAAATTAATTGGAGTAGTCGTGCTTTGCAGAAAACTTGTGTAAAATCACACAGCGTTTTCTACATCGTACGTCTACTCTATTTATCGTTTCGTGAGATTCGTAAGTGATAAGAAACACAATTCTGGTTCACGAAACTTTTAGCTTTGGTTAGCAGGCATTCCGTCTCAATACTTAGGGGTGACTTATTATCTTGATTTGATTCTTAATTGAGAATAGATGTAGGTGGTGTTTGCGGACTGCATTTATTTACCATCAGATGAACTGTGTGCTTGTTTGTCACTTTTACTTCTATAAAAAAACGGTAACGGTGAAATATGACGGCAGGAATAAATCTGAAGTATTTTCATAGCTTTTCACAAATTTAAATCATTGAAATAAAATAAATTTTAAAATCGGTTATGCGGTTCTTTATGTAGTAATTACCGGTGGGTCGATTATAAAATCGGTTTATGAGTCCCACTACCGTGCACAGGGTTACTATATTAATTATTTTGGAGCAGGGAACAGTCCACTTTGCGGCCCCAATTGGTGTTTACAGATTTCACATGACCTCGGAATATCTTTAATTTCTCAGACATGCAGGTGTGAGTAAACTCCTATACTGTCTTCCTCAACCGCAAAGCACGTGGTAAATCAACATTAAAAATTGCATTTAATAATAGTGCTAAGGGCCTTGAAGTAGTATGTACTTAAGTACTAATACTTATTACTTCAATGACTGTAGGGGAACGCGGCGTACTCATGTTAAGTGATTTTTTAGCTAAAGTTAGCCACGACTCTAATGCAAAAATACAAAGTATACTTACACGCAGATAACGATTTTCGTTATTTACGTTGTAATGTTTCAATTGAGAGTGTTTCACATGAAGACTAGGGTAATTTGAATGTAAGACTAGCACCAATTTTCACATTATATTTTTTTATAGTATAAGGGTGACAAACGAGCACACAGTCCACCTGATGGTAAGTGGTTGCTGTGGCCAATAGACATCTACATCTATCTTCGTTTGCGAATTAAAATGCAGATGCGTTGTCAGCCGTGAGGACTAAAATAGAATGCCTCTTTTCCGGTAAAAAGGGTCTCCGGTTCTCTACACTCACCATACGAAACACAACAGCGTTAAGCTGCTATTTTACGCTAACCTACTTCTATTGTACCTACTTAGATGCTATTATAGAGCGATCGAGTGAAGACTAGCACTTAAGTTCTCAACATGACACAGTGCACTTTTATATCCTTGAAATAAAATCACAAAACGAGTTTTCTTATAGCATCAAATTACAGTCTCTCCATTTTATTATTTCTTATTTGATCTATTAAAATTTCACTCCTATATGTGTATTAATGTTACAAATTGCATTTGATTTATTTAGTAATGATTGTTTAATCTGAAACCAACATACATTTCTAAATCCCACAAATAAGTCATACCAATACAAATAAGGTCCTCACAAATAAGTTTTTTTTTTGGTAAAACTTGCTTCAAATACTATGCAACGTATGAAAATATTTTTTTCAATCTGCGCTGAATAGTGTAATTTTCAAAAACTGAAGATGTAAAAAATATAATTTATTTTCTTTTATTTCTAAAATTATTCAGAGCCAGCACTTAATCATGTGTGGCTTCAACACTTTTAAATTTGGCACTGCTGAATCTGATAAAATATTCTATTTATGTAGTAACACAGCTGCTTTAAGGATGGATCGTATTTATTCTAAAGCATGTTTTATTTGCTCAAGCTTATATTATATTTATTTAAAAAAAAAACGAAATTGTCAAGTAGGTACCACTTATATCTTCGCCCTACGTTCATCAGCTGGTAACAGTCCACTATTGGACACGAGCAATTTCTATTGTAAAAAGGATTTTCTGTAATTGCCACCCTTCGTGGTCTTGGTAATTTACGTCTGTGATATATATAAGCAATGATATCCCTCTTACAACCCCCAGGGGACAATATGGGGTGATGTATTGCATACGGCAAATATTAAATTACAAATACACTAGAATATAATTGTGTACAAGAGAACACTAATTCTGCGCAACGCATGTGTATTGCTGCACCAGTTTTAAATGGAACTGTACCGAGGAGTCGAAGACCACCACAGTGCCTGTCTGTAAAATCAAAATAACTGCATCAAACTGCATGTTACTGAGATGACATTTGCCATTTGCCAATTTGACATTTTATTTCAATGACATTAAAACATGAGTAACCATTTTAAAAATTTTGTCTGTCTGTCCGGGTTAATCTCCGGAATGGCTGAACCGATTGTGATAAAACTCGGTAGAGTCATGCTGCAGCTATATTATGGTAGTAGCACGAATGGGTCGGCTCGACTGGCTAAGGAGCACGCTCTCACAGAATACCAGCCTAAAATAGCAACTAATTGTTCTGCTATGTTTTGTATGGTGAGTGTAGAGAACCAGAGACCCTTTTTACTGGAAACGAGGCATTCCATCTTAATCCTTAGGGGTGGCAGCGCATATGCATTTTGATTGTTAATTGAGGATGGGTGTAGAAGTGTGTATGGACCACAGCATCCACTTACGTGGTGGACTTTGTGCGGTTGTTACCCTTATTCTATACAAGAAAACAACACTTAGAGAGCAATGCCAGGAGTGTTCTAGTCTACATATTTTTTTGGGTAATCGAAAAATTGATTAAATAAATAGTCTTTGATGATAATCCTAAATCTAAATAACGCCACATAAATAGATCCTGCCCAGGTGAAGCCAGAGCGGGTTGCTTGTAATAAATTATAGTACTAACGTAACGTTACGTCGCATGTTTTATACACGTGCTGCAACTCACAGGTTGGTGTGCGATCCAACATAAATACTTTTCGTCTAACAGATTGATACGTACACAAACAGAATTTGAAATTCGTGGACGGTTGACAGTAAAATCATTTTTATTTGAGACTTAATCGTTTATGTCTCAATTTAGTAATTATACCTCTGTAATGATTAGTAAATTATCAGCAAGCTATGGAGAGCACTCCATAGCTTGCTAATAATTTACTAAACATAGTGGTCTATGCTCCGATGTTCTCTGCGTGATAGTCTACGAAATTAGAAGGGCTTATGCAGGGCTGCAATGATGATGATGATAATTAATCATTAGTTTGCTTATCATAAATAATAAATTTGAAATGACAGGCATGACATAAGAATTGGAGACAAAAGAGATTGCAGCACAAATTAAAAGAAGAACTTTAGGTTCTTGCAGTGTGCACCTCGTCAATTCGTCCCATCATCATAATCATTACAGCCCATCACAAGTCCACTGCTGAACATTGGCCTACCCCAAGGAATGCTACAAAGCACGGTTCCGAGCCACCTGCATCGATTGACTTCCTACTTCCCTTACCAGGTCAAGAAAAGTCCAAGAAAGTTTCATTGCCTTTTTGGGTAGATATAACAATGACTCCATGTAAGATTGGCGATTTTCTTTTGCATAATATTAATAAATTATGTGTACATGTAATAATGCGTAGACATGGTGAGCTTCCTTAGGACACTTACTTTTTTCACTTGTGCGTAGTTATATAGATTATAATATGATGAAATTTTAACAGTTGTAAGAATTATAGTCTACTTTTAAGGTCTTCCACAGATGGCGTATCTTTGTTGACTTTCAAAAAGTGTTTCGTAAAGGTCATTTTTAATTAAACCTACTTAAAAAAATTAAGTACTAATATTTAGACTTTAAACCCTTTTTAAAATTGCTAAATTAAAATAGACTAAAGCTGTGATAGGGCTGGTAGCCTGGTAGTGCTAAGATGGCTAAACCGCATATGGACCAGACCAGATTGCATCTATTTTTTTTAAATCAGGGGAAGCATACGTATGTATATCCTGTAGTAATTTATAAGAATAACGTAGAGGTACTTTCAAATAATGTCAACAATTTAGAAGCTTTTTGTGAATTTATGTATTTCATTGACAAATACACAGTTATTTGTCGATATTGATGTTTACAATATATGAATACCAGTCGTTATATATAATTCAGAGTGGTAAAGGACATCATCAAATATTAACACGCCCACGACCCCGCGATGAATTATTTTCGTGTTCAAATGATGGCTATTATAGCTATAAAGCAAAAGAGCTTTAGCTAGTAGAAGATATATGTCAGCAAAAACTATTTTACTAAAGGGATTATATAAATATTTAACTTAAAAATCTTCAGCTTTTTCATCATCGTAATAGTTCACTGCTGGACATGGGCCTCTCCATTGTCACCATTGTAAAAAAGATTTGCTTGAAATTTATAATCATTATTTAATTAATAAAAAGGTAGTAATATAAAAATAATCTACGCATTTTAATCTTGACTTAAACATTAAATGCACATTCGTACAATTCAATAACTGTAACATGTAGATTGTTGAATATTATTTCGGAAGTAGGAAAATATTATATCTACTTTGTTTGTAGTAATTTTTGTTTGAAGAATTTGAATGGCTCATAAGCTGTATGAAGATTACAATGTCTCATTTTTTCTTTCATATCTCAAAACTAGATGGAGTAGATAAGTTGAACCGATTTTCCAATACGGATTCGCCTATTTTAAAAATCACACCACGGCACCTCGTATTTTTCCGCTAACGAAAAATCTGTATAATATCTTAGATAAAAATCACAAAATATAATATGCAAGTATCTGTACATATGTAGCGCCGTGTGGTGGGGGCGTAAGACCCCATTTCGTCCCGTGAGTCGTAATGGAAATTCCAGACAGATCTCATGGTTTCTGATATATGACGGTGTACGACAGTATAACGTTTGCATATCCCGTTTAATATTTATTCACTAGGTGGTAGGACTCGTTTTCTGGCTAGGAATTCGTCTTGGTATGTGCATGCACTGCATTGTTCCAGTCTAAAGGGTAAAGAGAGCCAGTATACTTACAGATTCTATCTTAGTACTCAGAGCGGAAACCGCATCTGTAGCCTTCTTTGTTTAAAGTTGGCTTCAAGTGTCCATGCTTTTGTCTCAATTTGTTGATTGATGACAAAATGGATAAGTTAACAAATTTCATTTTGCTAAGATTAAGTAGGGAGTTGTAGTAAACTGAAATTTTAGTTCGTTCATCGGAGTAGAATTGGCTCTACATCAGATCTCAACACTTTTAAATTTTATATGTAATGGGACAGCTTTAAAAATATAAGCCGATTTCAATTATCGCCGATCTATCTTTCGGTGCCTTTCGATTAAAATTAGCAAAATCGATTGACTCGGCGCAAATGCTGTTATTTAGACATCAGGCTACTAATTGAGGCAGTTTTGACGCTTGCGCCGCTGCTCTCCCAATATGTGTTAGCTGTGTCTCACCAGCGACGCAAAGTCAGGAATTTGTATTTAGAAAAACCCAAAATTACTGGCTTTTTAGGTGCTAATTAGGTGCCAAGTTTAAAAATTAGGTGCTCTAAAATTTTCACCGCAACGAACTGTTGAAATTTGCGTTGCTAGCAAAACGTATCGCTAGCAACGCGATGAAGTTATTAGATATACGATAAATATTAATAGCAAGGAATTAAGTGCTAATTAGGTGCAGCAAGTATAGGCAATGACAAGGCGCCCCTAATAAAAATAAAGTCGTTATTCAGAACAAAGCAGATGCAAAATTCAGGTTTTCTGAAAATCAGAATAGAATCAAAATTGCTTTTAGAAAAAGCCCAAATTAGGGGCTTTTTAGGTGCTAATTAGGTACCAAGTTTAAAAATTAGTTGCTCTAAAATTTTCACCGCAACGAACTGTTGAAATTCGCTTTGCAGGAATATTGACATAATTACTTCCGCAACGGCTTCGGCGATGCGGGGAGTGCAGCCCCTTCGCCCTTGCGTAGCAAATCACAAACACCCATGCTCACCTCCGCAGCTTCTACTTATTGGTCAACACTAATACAATTTCAAGAACTTGGGTTACTCTGTAGCTGTGAGATTTAATTTTTTCCGTCGAATTTATAACCTAATATTTTTTGAAATCGGTAAAAGAAGTTAAGAGTCACGAGATTTGGCTATTTTTATAATTTTCTTTGTAGTGGTTTTTCTGGACTATAGACTTATATTTCGCATTTAAGTCCACTATTAAAAAAAACTAGTAAAAATTAAATAAGGTACGTGAGGGTAATATGGTCACCTTAAGATTTGCCGCCTTATAAAACCAAAACTAGGAGGAGGACAGAGACAAAAACACAAAGTCGTATACTATAACCAATATATACTAATAAGAAAAAAATAGCAAATAAGCTTTGGCAATAATTAGGAACACTTTGAAAAAATTACTTAAAAAAATTTAACTACACTACCCAATACTGAAATCGACTAAAATATTTGTTATAAAGTCAACAGTTGAAATGGCGTCGATAAAGCAGCGCCCTTTTGATCCTTTATTATTTGGTTGACTGATGAAGAGCTATCGTATCATAAAACTATCCATGCAAACAAGGCTGTAGTTTTTGAGTAATGAGAAAGTGACCATATTAACCGGATGACCATATTACCCTCACGGTGTAAGAATATCCACTACCTCATATCATAACGTGGGTGTCGTAAGAGGCAACAGAGGGAAACAAATCAGGAGATGAGCAGTTGCGCCTTCCTGATACTAAAAATAAAAAACTGCGGTTGCCAACCCGCTTGCCAAGCGTGCCAACTATGGCAAATATCCCCTATGAGGCAATCTATCAGGGAGGCCTATATTCAGCAGTGGACTTTAATAGGCTGTAACGGTAACGGATCAACAGCAATCAACAAAATTACGACGTGGTAGCTCAGGGGCGAAGCGCTTGATATATATATCACAGTACACGAGCAAATTGGGTTCGATCTCCGCTGGCACTAATTAAATTGATAATTACAATTTTACGTGCTGATTTACCACGTGAAAAAATTGTGACAAAACCTACATTTCTGAAGATTAAAAATATATCGAAGACGTAAAGTACTGGAGCAGCGCGGCGGATTAATTGCTCTATAACCCTGTCAGAAATTAGAGGTTATCATACGTAGTAGTAAATCGTACGTATATATATATATACCTATATATACACAGTACAAAATTCATTACACAGTAACACATGCGCTACGGTATAGTAGATTTCCTTGTTAGTCGAATTATCGAAATCATATTATACGATTTAAATTTCGGTATAATTTACTTTATCGGCAGCTCGATACTGGCACTTCAAAGCTCGCCTTGTAGTCTTTGTCACTTGTAGTAGTACAATTTGGACGGTTATCGTGTTCACACGACAGGGTTGTGGAATTTTTTATGGACGAGCTAGATTTGAGTGCGACAAAGCAAATTAGGGTGTAACTGAAAACAACTACGCTACGTTGTTGACGAATTGCGGCCTTGGAATTAAACGCAGTGTCCACACGGACGCTGTTTATCGAAGGTTAGTCGATTTGATTGTTTAAAAAAAACCACTCAATTAAATCGAAGGTCGGCTATGTAAGGGTTCAGCTCGTAAATTAAATAAGCTTGCCTTAACATATTGTGTTTTTTTTTATTTAACTGATTTTATGAAAACTTTGTTGTATACCTAGGTATTCTCAACAAGATATATAATAGAATTAGTTTTAATAATACATTACTATGTGGAATTTACGCGTATATGTACTTTCTAATTTTAAATATTATAAAGATCGATAAGTAAATATTTTAACTTTCAATATATTTTGTTTACGTTAAAAGTTAAGTTAAAGTTAAAGTTACAGCCTATATAGTCCCACTTCTGGGCACAGGCCTCCTCTCGTTTCTGAGAGGGTTTTAGGGCAGAAATGTCTGCCGCGCATCCCCAATGCGTGTTGGCGAACTTCACATGTCTTCGAAATATTTTTTTAATTCTTAAACATGCAGGTTTCCTCACGATGTTTTCCTTCAACGCCGAGCACGTGGTAAATCAGCACTTAAAATTGCAATTAACTATTTTATTGGTGCCGGCGTGAATCGAACCCGGGTTGCTCGCGTACTATTAAATTTACACTTTACAGCTAGCGCTTAGCCCCAGAGCTACCACGGCTCTATATTTTTTTTACATTAGATTACATTAATTACTTACCACAAAAATAAGTTAACCATTAAGTTTCTTCTTATTTTACCTTGTCCCTTTCCTGTCTGAAACTTATTTTTAACGTCAGCTCCACACTGGGAATTTTTTCTGTATCGTGGAAATGTGTAATGTGTGAAACGAGTAAAATATTATTTATTATGCGCATGTTCAAGCTTCTAGATCCCAAATATTTGTAGGCCATATAAATACTTGTTCTGTGCGGGAATCGAACCCGTGTCCCGCGGCGCCTGATCTCATTACAAAACTTAGTTTATTAATAGACTGGGTTATAAAGGAGTCTTTATCACGAAAGAAGTTCTTAGCCGCGGCGCTACTCCTCGCGAAACAGCACATTTGCTTCCTAATTTCATACCACCCATACATTTTAGTTGGCATAATTTCCACGGGGCTTCTTTATTAAAACAGACCAGTTTAAACCTGAGACTAATTATAAACTTCGTTTTGTACTGTTAGGCACGATACCGAGCCGTTAATCATTTCTGTTTTTACTAGAGGATGATGTGACTCCATTTCTGACTATGAATGCGTCTGAGTACGTAAAAGTCTCTTTCCTATTTCTGCCACCAAACAAAAGCTACTGTTGTGTTTCGGCGAGGCATTTCATCTTGGTCCTCAAGGAACACACACATTTCTGTAACTTTTATTTATTTGACGTTAATTTTTGGTGTCCACGGGCTGCAGTAGTCACTTATAGATACCATCAGGTGGTTTGTAAGCTCGTTTATCACTCCAATGATAAATAAAAAATTAATAAGTAATGCAATGCCCGATATAACGATGTAAAATTTAAAAAATACGTTGTGCAGGTAAATTGTACCAATTGCGTGATATCATAATAATGACTGTGTTTTGCCCTGAATAGTTTTACGGTCTGAACTAACCCAGTATTTAAAATGCACATGTACAATGCGGTGGTTGCCGACGTCATCCACTTTGCACCTTTGCAGTAATATTTTTGCTACTATTGCGCCTGTACGGTTTTTAAGGGAGGACCAGGATACATAAAAATGCAGTTTTTAACGTATTGTATTAGTGATTGCGTATTGAAAAGTTTTCTCAGTGAGTTAATATTAAGTATTGGTTTTAGTTGTTTAATAACATAGCTGCCGCAACTTTAGATAAATGGTTAGTGTTTATGTTTTAATTTATTATCTACTGAAATAAAGAAATATCAATAAGGTTTAAATATATAGAAATGGAAAGAACGCATACCTACTAAGTATTTAAAAAATCAAAATCGTCTAATTAGTGCAAGGGGTGCTACCGCTGTATCTGCTTTTTTTTTATAAAGAATACAGGACCACGAATATATTAAGCATCTCCAGCGTACCTACGCTTTATTTTTATTCGTTTGTACAGCTGAAATATTTACCATAAAAAAGAAAGGTCCCGTTACGAAATTTTGATACAAGCCCAATCATAGTGGGTAGTACATATTTTCAACTTTATATAATTACTTAAATTGTATGAAATTATCATTATCGTCTTTAAAAGTACCTACTTATATTATCAAATTTAAGAATTTAAATATTGAAGTTCCATTATTTAAAAAATGGAAGTAAATGTTTCAAAACGTTTGCTGTTCTTCATTTCATATCGTTTTTGTTGTCCTGTCAAAAAAGTCAAAATCAAATGTCATAATAAAATGACAACAAACGTCACCTCCACCTCTACATGTACAATTTATAATAAAATCAAACAAAACAAAGTTGAAAGAAAGAAACACTTTCTGTGCTTTTGTTTGAAAAAGAACTTTATTATTTCGTCGATTTGTTTAGTTAAGACTTTTAAGCATGGGATATGTAGAAGCAATTTATGAGTTTCTAAAGTTGCGAATAAAAGTTAGTTGTGTTACTTTCTCCTTAATTATTACCTTCAGACACCTGTTTTGTGTTTGTTAATGTGTGAATATTTTGTTATTAAAAATATGTATTTTTTCTAGACTGTTCTAGAGTCGGGGAGTGTGGGGAACGCGTCGTCGTCTGATGAGGAGTTGGAGCAGTGGGAACAAATATTCATGATGAGAGATGAAAATGGAAATAGCTATAATGACAAGTGAGTTAAAAAATTATAATCTTGAGTGTGATGAAAGTTTGAAACAGTCTAACCAATTCAAAACCATATAAGATTATATAGTATACTAAGTTTTAGTAAAAACTAAAAACTATGATTAAAATGACTTTCAATAAGTATTATGTACTGTAATCTATATTGAATAAAAATGATTCTATTCTATTCTAATGAATATTGCTACATAATATTATATATTATATATTTAGTATTGACATATATAGCAATATTCACATTCTTTTCTATTCTACAAAATTACATTCTTAAAGCCATGTTTTGTAATCCATTTATTGTAGCCTATAAAAGGCCCCCTAGATTGCTTATAGCTTGGCGGGCAGGTTGGCAACCGCAGTTTTTATATTATTGAGTTATTATGTTATCTGAAAGATGCTGTTGCTCATCTCATGATTTGTTACCTTCTGTTGCCTCTTACGACACCCTCGAGATAATATGGGTAGTGGATATTCTTATACTGCTACTACATGGTTAACTAAAACTAGGTACATGTTTATGTACTCTCTCATTAATTTGTTTTAGACACTATTTTGTAAATATATTTAGTAACTGTTGTATTTATTATAACACCAATGTTTTTGCTAAGTTGGTAATTATGCAGCCCTAAATTACAGTAAAATCTGTAAATTTTTAAACTGCTTACAGCATGCAAGAAGCAGTCATAATTATTGGTTGCGAGGTAATTTCTATAAGTCCTTAGGAGGGACAATGTACCATTAATAGTTGCCTACTAGTATCCATGGCCTAAAGTGCTGTTTTGTTTTTTACATGGTAGCTATATTAGGTTGTAACACAAATGGGTCGGTTTAACCGGGGAAGGTCCACATTCCTTTTCTTTTTACTGGAAACGAGGCATTCCATCTTAGTCCTCAGGGGTGGCAACGCATTTGCATTTTGATTTTTAATGAAGGTTGATGTAGATGTCTATGGGCCACAGCATCCACTTACCATCAGGTGAATTGTGTGCTCATTTGTCACGCTTATTCCTGTTGATCTAAGTTAGTAATTTCAAAAATGTATATATGTGATATGTATGAGTAGAAGATGAGTTAATATTTTTGATTGCAGGAGGAAAAAACGCAGCATATGGTGTCGTCCATCATGTATTCCTGTTTCAATTGTGATTTTGTTAATAGTTCTTGTTGTATTAGTGCCGTTACTAGATCAGCCGAACGTTGTTCATGTGATGTCACCAGCTGCTCCTGTAACTGTGCATTGCTCAGATGAGTGTAGGTGAGTTATTGTTTTTTATTCATATAATAAATTATTACTTACTACTTATTGCTTGTGATGAATATATTTGCTTTATACAGTGTATTTGTTGTTAAATAACTCGGCTGTTGTTTTGTGGATTCTAAGTTTATATTTCAACTTTTGCAAAAACAAACATTGTTTGTTTCTTAGTCTGGATGTATTGTGATTGTTACCTGATCTATCTGATATTGAATCCTGTTTTGTAGCCTATCTTATTGTTGTAAGGCATGTATGAGTGCTTCAGTGATTGTGCATATTTTTGCTATTTCCAAATTTGATGGAGAAACTACAGTGTACAACCAAATGTAGTTAACGGTATGGCATATAATAAAGTATCTTCACAGTGAAGTACAAAGATTGCAATAGATTTTTTTGAATTAGAATCTTCTCCTTTACCAGCTTTTTGAAAACAGGCATTCCATCTTAGTTCTCAAGGCTGACAACACATCTGTATTTTAATTCCAAATCGAGGATAGGTCTATGGACCGCAGCGTCCATTTACCATATGGACTGTGTGCTCGTTTGTTACCCTTATTCCATTAAAAAATTCTTACCAGGTCATCCAGTGCAATAATCATATCCAGAGTAACTGATATAGACAAACGGATCAGTAAGCTGTTGTGGCATGGGCCAGCCATCATATAGCTAAAGAACCAACAACTAATGGGAAAAAAAGGTTCTCTACCACTCAAAAACTTTGCCTTTTACGAGTAGATAAAGTGAATGATATGGAAGAGAATTTTTTTATCATGCTGCTTTCATACGGTGAATTTTATTTACTTACATCAAAAAGTAAAGTTATTTTATTTTTTGATATAATAACTATTCTGTGCAATTTGAGTTCAGTGTTTTTGAATAAATTATTGAAATGATGTCTTCTGGCCTCCCATAAAACACAGACATAGTTTTTAGATCTATATCTGTGCCATATAACCTACTTGTATTCATACCAGATGTAAAAATAGAAATCATCACTGAAGATGGAGAAATGTATCAAAAGATAACATATTATCTGCTATTGTGATCGTCAATCCGTCTGTCAAGTGTGAAGCAAATACTTCTATGTACAGTACATATATTACTAGACGGGCACTAATACATTGCACACTAAGTTACTGTCAATTCTCCGTAATTTCTTCAGTCGACTAGGAGCGGGCGAGAAGACTAGTTCTTTGCTTTGTAAACAACGAATGTTGTTTTCGACAATCTAACACTGATTTTGTTTAACGTGACTAAGAAAACGCTGTCATTATTTATGTGCGCACTTTGTCAACGGGATTTGAAGTTTATTTCAGACTAGGGATCCGCTCCGGCTTCGCACGGGTGAATTCTGGATCTAGACAACAGCGCCACCTACCGGGTCCAAATGTGAATCTAAACCATCTAGGGACTCATTCAAACACACACAAAAAATATCATCAAAATCGGTCGAGCCGTTTTTGAGTTTTATCGAGACTAACGGACAGCAATTGATTTTTATTTATATAAGAGAAGATTTGTGACTTTATTTCGTATTTGCCTAAAAACTGTAACTGTCGTTAATGAAAATACAACTTCATGGCATATTGATCGTACAAGCTGTCCGCCCAGCCGGCGCCCGCACGATCCACAACTCTGACACAGTAACTGTTCTGAATTGCCGGTCTTGTAGAATACATAGAAGTCTTTGGTGTCAGGTGTCCGCGTGTCAAGCCAAAATCATCAAATGAAAGCTATGTTATTAATGTACAATTTTTGTTTCAGGTTATCGTTAGTAGAAAGTATTCCCGAAGGGCATATGTATCCTGCAAATATGACGCATACGCCTACTAAAAATGTTTGGTTAGATTTAATAGATGAAGCTCAAACGTCTATAGAGATAGCGTCTTTTTATTGGTCTCTTAGGTTTAATGAATTTTATCCATATAATTCCTCTATAGAGGTAAGTACTCGGCTCATATTGTGAGATATTATTCATTTTATATGCTTACTTATAAAATTTTCCTTTTAATATAGAAAAATTAAGCAAAGCTGAACCATATGTGTAATAAATACTAATAGTGGGTCAACTCCTTTGTTATACTGCAAAATACTTACAAGGCTATCTCGACACCAAGTCGCTAAAAATATGCAAGGGTTATCCCAAAAACATTTCCTTAAATAATAATATCATAACATTATATTTTATCAGTATTCCTCGTAATAATTTATTTTTCTATACAAAGATACAAACTAATTACTACTCTACAAAACTAGTTGCGTTCCGCAGCTTCACCTGATTCGTAGTAATGGAAACAAAGGCTTGTGCTGTTAGGTACCTACCTAATTTTACTATATTTTACCTATATAACAGTATCTCAGGTATTCCGCTTAAAATATTTGAGAGGGGGTTGAACAGAATAAATAAAACAGGTAAAAATTATATGTTGGTTCTGTTTATTCAACCGTCTCATTACAGATATGTGCATCCGACAAATAATTAAGACATTTATTATTGGGTTTTATTAATTGACTTTTGTTGAATTTAATGATATAATGAATTCTCATTCTTACATATAATTCAATTAAAAATCGTGATTAAAGCAATCACATGGTTATTAGAATTCAATTTTACTTAAAGCGTCATACAATCTTTCCCAGTATTTCAAAATAATATCGAGTAATATCATGTTGCTGGGTGAACACCAAAAGCGTGTAACTGATTCCGTGTACGTGACACTCCTAAACGGGTGTACCGGTACCCAAGCAAAGCCGACCGGTACTACCGCTGACGTCGCGGGCAGAGGGGGGGGACTCCACTCTCCTTCATACCGCGCCCCATCGTTGCTCCGTCTAGTCGCCAAGTTGACTCACTATTAGTATTTATTACACATATGGCTAAACTAAGCATTCGCGCGTGAATTTCTGGTTATTAGCCGCTGGCACCAACGATGTTGTTAATTGCAATTTTAAGTATTAATTTACCATGTGCTCGGCGGTGAAGGAAAACATCGTTATGTAACCTGCATATCTGAGGAAATTAACAAGTTTAATTTGATGGTATTTGAAGTGGTTAAAGTCCATCAACACGCAATAACCGCAGCGCGGCGGACTAATTGCTCCATGATTCTCAGATATTAGAGACCTGTGCTTAGGACTGTGATATATGTAGGTTGTATATTCATTATTTAAACTTTAAAAAAAAACTCGCTATTTGGTGGTAGCGTAAAAGAGACGAGACATGCCCGAGTCTCAAAATTTGTGAGTTGCTTTGATATACCAAGCGATTGATGACAAAGAACACATCGCAAGAAACTTGGCATGCCTGAAAAATAATAATTTCGCATTCCATTAAAAAAAAGCTTTGTAATACGTTAAACCAAAAGGGAGCACCGTAGCGGTTTTTTGTATGCTAAATTTCCCTCTCAGTAATAACTACAATAAGCTTTGCATTATTTGTATCCCATAATAACTGGTACCTGTGGCGTGTTGTTACCAGAAGAAATAATTGTGGAAATATCGTTTTAAATTTGGAAGAGTTATATTGTTTAATTAGGAATGATAATACATTAATTGAAATCAAATGATATATAACTTTCAAATAAATTTTTCGGTACGATACGCACGCCACCTACTGTAAGTTAATTGTACTATACCTATAACCTTCGCGCAAGTGCAAGTAATAAGTTGACAAAGTTTTAGCACAGTCTGATGAACGGTATGGCAGCGCATTAAATACGAACAAACAAATATTATTTTTTATAATTAGACTAGCTGCTACCCGGCGCGTTGCTGCCGCAGAAGAAATAATTACGGAAATATCGTTTTAATATTCTTTAATTGGGAATGATAATACATTCATTGAAGTTGAACGATATATTATAACGTTCAAATACATTTATCGGTACGACTCACGTGCCACCTACTGTAAGTTAATTGTAACATAACATAACATAACATAAACACTCACACCTGTCACCCAGAGGGTAGGCAGAGACTATGGACTTCCATTTGGCACGATCCTGACACACCTCTCTGGCCTCCTCCACATCCATATACCTACGCATACACGCTCGTCGGTTAAGGGTACTCTTAATTTGGCGCCAATTTGGTCGATAAATTTTCGCCTACGGCGTCCCTTCCCGACTCTGTTAATTGTACTATGCCTATAACCCTCGCGGAAGTGCAAGCAATAAGTTGATAAAGTTTTAACGCAATCTGATGAACAGTAAGGGAACGCATAAAATACGAGCAAATAAAAATAAATTTTTATATATTAGATTATATCTAAGTTAGAGATTATGTGTGTAGGCAAAAATGCATGTGCCTATATCAGTATATTTTGGTAATGATTGCAACATATTGTTCTAATTAAAGATGTCAGCAATTTGCAAACGGAAGAGTTAACATTTTATTAGTAAATGTAATGTTTATGCCAATTTAATGTAATTTAATATCATTAGATATATCGAGACAGTAAACTCCGTTGGCAGTTTTATTCACCTATAAGATATTACCGACGCTCGTATAAAAGTTATGATCTGTTACGTCCATATTATATCACATAATTTATGGTTCATGAGATCATAATATAATTACTTTAACAAACTTTTTATGTCTCTCGTCTCAATGCTGTCCAAAAAGAATCATAAATGTTATTTTTGTCATTAAAAAGAAAATATGTGGAATCATGTCTGGATTATAGTCACTATCGGTATTACTTGGAAAAACATTCACATTCTGGCTTCTTCAGCCCATCGATTCCGGCAATTAAATTCTAACAAAAAGGCTTACAGACGCGATAACTATAATTTATCTTAAATCTGAACATCTAATGCGACATTTACCTCCTTTCTTTTCACTTAGTCCGATGTATCAATGTTCGTAGACATCGACATCAGAAAACCGATATCGATGAAGCGACAGTAGCCCAAGGCCGTAGCCAGAGGGGATCAAGGGGATTGATCCCCGAAATAAAAAATAATATTACACAACATAATAGTTAATCAGTACAAACAAATTCTCTACCTACTGTTATTTTTATTATGTATGACTTTATGCTCGCTTGGTATTCGCGACGATACATAAATAGCGGCGCAGCGATATCTATTAGGGAGCAGCGAAACTACGATGCTACGCCAACTACACAAGCAACGCAACTGGGGACGTGCTCGAACTGCATTTCGGGAATATTCAATAAGCATAGAATGAGACGGGTTATTCTCGATGTTTCGTTGCGCCACGTCTGCGGAATATATAAGCGAGCCGTCGAGCACGTACAGGCAGTTCTGTCTTGGAAAGTGATCCAATGTGACTAAGGCGATATAAGCGAAGTAATAGTGCAGTGTGTGAAATAATAGTGTTGTGATTTAGTATTGAAGTAAGTGTTGTTATAATTTTGTAATTAAAATTAAAAGGATTTGATGCCTAAGAGTAGACTTCCTACTTCTATTCATTTTCTTTTAAATCTTTATCGAAGTAAATATTTGTGTACAAATGGAATTAATACTTGGCTGTTTTTTTAATTGTTACAGGTCGGTTCAACATTTGAAATGGCAAAAAGGACGCAAGAAAATACATTATTCAAATATTTATTTAAAAAATCTAAACCTGGTACTGGTAGTGAAGGTTCTACTGAAAATCAGTGTTCAAGTGTTTTCGACAGTGATACTGCTACAAGTAGTTCTGGTACTTCTGCTGCCGTTCCTGGGACTGTGGATGATGTTTCTCAGCATGTTTTAGATGTGGGCTATTATACGGGATCAAACACCAAAATTGATGATGATTTAAAGTACAGATTGTTGAAATCTCCTTGGATGCCAGAAAAGACATTCAAGTTTCCAGTAAGTGACGATAAAAGCTAAAATTTCAAATGTAATGGTTTGAACGGTTCTCGTGGTTGGTTTACACGAGTACAGGGCAACAAGGTGCTTTATGCAAATATTGTGTATTATTTGCCAGAGATTGCGCAGGTAAAGGCTCTCATCAGCAGTTGAAATCCTTAGTTACTCAGCCGCTCACTAAATGGAAAGATGCTGTACATGATTTCAAACATCACAGTGAAAGCCAGTACCACAAATCTTCTGTATTATTGGCTGATAATTTTATGAAGGTGTATAATAAATCTCAACCAAATATAATAAGTCAGATTGATAGCGGATACCTAGCGCAAATAGCTGAAAATCGGAAACGGCTCATTCCGATTATTGAAACAATTAAATTATGTGGACGTCAGGAATTGGCACTGAGAGGTACGTGCGACTCAGGTCCAATAAAAATCAATGATGCTGAGCCAGAAACAAATGATGGAAACTTTCGTGCTATCTTACGGATGAGAAGCAGATGTGGAGACTCAAATCTAATAAAGCACACAGAAAATATGACGTTGAACGCTACCTACCTAAGCCCGACCATACAAAATGAACTTATTGCAATTTGTGGTGAAATAATCCAGAAAAAAATTGTGCAAGGATTAAATTCTGCGAAATTTTCTGATGTTTCATGACAAGAACAGATGTCCATTTGTCTAAGATATGCCGAGCCAAAAGATAATGGGTTTATCTTGCGTGAAGATTTTTAACTTTTGTAACAGTTGAGAATACAAAAGGAAGATATTTAGCTAATGCAATTTTATCTGAATTAAAATCTTTGGGAGTAGATTGCGAATATTTAGTCGGACAAGGATATGATGGAGCTTCTTCGATGAAAGGAAGTTTTAAAGGTGTGCAGGCAGTAATTCGTGAGTCACATCCAGAAGCCTTATACGTTCATTGCAGCTCACATTCATTGAATTTAGCTCTGGGTCATTCTTGCCAGGTTCAGCCTATTCGAAATACTATTGGAATTATAAAATCGGTTGGAAATTTTATCAAGTCCTCGGCAAAACGAACCAAGTGTTTAAAAGATAATATCGAAAAAAACTTCCTGAAACACAATGGAAAAACCTTACGGCAATGTGCGAGACCCGCTGGGTAGAAAATCATGATGGGTTGTTAAGATTTAAAGAAATTTATAAAGCTATTGTTGATACACTAGACGACTTAAGCACTGACATGGATTCTGAAACATCGTCAAAGGCTAATTCTTTTCTGAGATCAGTCATTTCAAGTGATTTTGTTATAAGCTTATGTTGCTTAGGAATGTTGTTCCCGTACACACTGACACTATGCAAAATACTTCAATCTCCCCTATGCGATTTGGCAGCAGCTTTACAACATGTCGATTTAATTATAAAGACTATTGAAGATGTTCGCCAAAATATTGATTCAAAATTTGCTGAACTTTTCAAGAATGCACAGAATTTGCTCAGTACTGTAAACGAGGAAATGAAAATTCCGCGAATAACGTCACGCCAAGAGCATAGGGCAAACTACAACACAAAAGATCCTGAAACTTATTTTAGAATTACTATAATGATTCCACTTTTGGATGATTTCATTGATCAGCTTCAGTCGAGATTCCAAAATCATAAAGCCACATTATCATCTCTCAACATTTTAATTCCGTCTGTGTGTTGCAAAGAACAAATTAATCAAAATTATCAAGAAAACTACTTTGAGCTCTATAAAAATATTTGGAATGGGACTTTGTAAAAGCTGAATTAGACATGTGGCGGATAAAATGGGTGGAAGAATCTGAACTAGATCGACCAACATGTGCTATTGAAGCTCTCGGAGAATGCAACCAGGCCTTATTTCCAAACATTCACAAACTTTTAAAGATCTTGGCGACACTGCCTGTTTCTACATGTACTCCTGAGAGGACTTTCTCTTCTCTGAAACGCCTCAAAACTTATTTGAGAAACTCCACAGGCCAGGAAAGACTAAACGGTTTGGCGTTAATGTCAATCCACCGCAGAATTGACATCGACACCGAGGAGGTAATTGATTTGTTCGCTGCAAAGAAAGCTAGAAGACTAAATTTAATTTTGTAATAAGGTGTTAATATTTCTGTAATGGTTTTCTAATAAATATATATGATAAGTAACACCATTTTATTTCTTTTATTAAAACGATTTTATGTTTTTCTACTGTTCCACCAACCCCGCGAAATTATTTTCTGGCTACGGCCTTGTAGCCTAATGGCAGGGTGCGGACCGCGAACTCAGAAGGTCGTGGGTTCGAATCCACCATTCGACTACTGTGGGTAAACCACTCCTAACACAAGCATTTTAAGCTTACCAGGAGTGGTTTTATTTTTTTGTGGTTTAAGAAATTTATTTCCCAAAAGAGTAATCACTCACTTACTGAGAAACATAAAAGAAAAAAAAGTAACATGTGCTTTGAGTAGGCATAACATATCTGTGGACTTACAAAGTATTAAATATGAATATAAAATCTTGCAGAAAATATAAAAAAGACAGAGGGTAATTTAAGAATATTTCATAGGCGCTTACTATTAATTACAAGCAAGAAACAAAGCGCACTCAAACTCCCAGTACAATAACCCGTACAACAGGTAGCACGGAAATAGGACGATAATTACCTGCATCAGCTTAGTTTCCAGATTGGTGTTACTTTTGCAATTTTAAGATTATATTTTTAAAACAAAAAAAGAACCACCGTTGCCGTAAAACGCCGATATTACCTATCTCTAAAACGAATATATTACCATTTTAAACTAGGATGTTAACTACGTTGAACTTTTATGTATCTTGAATTACCATTTATTAATCGTGACGCTTGACGAATGGACGATCGCGAACAACATGATTATGTCGTCGTTTAAATAAGTATAGTATTTAAAAGGTGACATAATCATGTTATAGCATTTTCTATAGTCACCTCTAACGACAGCTACGGATCGAAAATGGAATATAACCTGAACAATATATGTATATTATGTATAGTGTATACATTTGTGGTAGCGTAATAGAATCCAATACCACTATCCAATATCATTCCGTGGGTGTCGTAGCAGGCAACACAGGGGAGTTAAACAGGAGATGGGCTGCAGCATCATCCTGATAAGTCACTATCAAGCGTGGCAACTATGGTAAATATTGGGGATATTGATAAATATGATATATGAGGCAATCTATGAGAGAGGCCTATGTGCAGCAGTGGACTTAGATAGGCTGAATCTTGATATGCATGATGAAAATTCCTTTTTTTTTTAGGGAGAACAAGTGTTCCAAGCACTATATGCTGCCGGGTCAAAGAGGAAGATTAATTTAAAAATTGCTCAAAACTGGCCTACTAAAGCTTATCCTAATATAGATACAGAATATTTAGTTAAGAAAAAAGCAGCGCAGGTATGTGAGAAACAAATGTCGTGAATATATGTATATAATAATAAAGAAAGTTTATAAATAAGCATGTATTGAGGGCAGTTAGTATTTTCAAATATGAATTTTCATGGTACTTTTGAACTGAGATATTTGTGTTATGTAGGCCATATACAAGACCGGATGAAAAGGTGTTGGAGCCATGGAGCAACAAAGAAGTGGAGGCCTCGAATAATTTAACATAATTAATTTGAAATTATCAAAATAAAAAATTAAATTATACTGTTAGGTGGAAGGAATATTGCGAACTATTTCAATAAACAATCAGTAATGATTTCAGTAAAATTCAGTTCTCAGTAAATAGTGCTTAGTAGTGTTAAATGTAGGAAAAAAAATAGGAATTTATATTAAGGGCATACATAGGAATTTATAAAATATTTTTTCTTACATTTTATATACTACTTAATACTTGGTAGCCAATTGTATTAAAATTATAATTTAAGAAAATATAATTCATTGGAGGCTCCAAGGCTTCAGCTCCTTTTGCTCTCTGTTGAATCCGGCTAGGATCACAGCCTCATAATATAAATTCAGATCATAATATCAGTGACATTTAATTTTATAAAAGCCCCTGTTTCAATCCCCGCCGTCACCAATGAAAACATTCAGATTTAGCACGAGCTAGGCGACGAACATCGCGAGGAAATGCACGTCTGAGGAATAAAATACTTTTAGGACATGTATAACCCACCAAAACGCACTATTGAAGCGTGGTGGACTAATTTACTCAATTTTCTATTAGAAATGAGAGGAGGCTTGTGCTCAGCTGTGGGACGTATAAATATATTAACACCTTTTTTAATTATTTTTGACGTGTGCTTAAAATGGTTTATTCTACATTTTCCCACCAAATTTCCCACTGGTAGGACAAGGTGGACTCTTTAAAATGGTTTCGTCTACTTTTCCCCACTAATCGTTTCTTGGTGGGATAAATTACACTGTTATAATAAACCTCGTCCACTATTCCCCATTAGGCAAATTAATTAATAAGCAAATAATAAAAATAAGCAAATTCTAAAATTTTGAAGTGTGTTTGAAACAAAAAGAAAGACAAATCATCAATATTAAATAATTGTAATCAATATAAGTCATAGATTTACATATTGCTTACAACATTTTTATACGTGGTAGAGCCATGCTGCAGCTATATTAATAGTATAGTTGTAGCACGAATGGGTCGGCTCGACCGGGAAGGACCACGCTCTCACTGAATACCAGCGTAAAATAGCAGCTTAATGCTGCTGTGTTTCGTATGATGAGTGTAGAGAACCGGAGACCCTTTTACTGGAAAAGAGGCATTCTATCTCAGTCCTCACGTATATATACGATGTAGATGTCTATGGGCCACAGCAACCACTTACCATCAGGTGGACTGTGTGCTCGTTTGTCACCCTTATTCTATATAAAAAAACATTTTTGGAGTTATCTACAGAAATCACAGACAACGTAAATAAAAGATTTACTTACATAATATCTGAAATCACAGATGTTTTATGCAACGTTTAGATACTCGCCGAGCACAGACAAATATGCACGAGTACGAATATGCCTATTCTTCACTCGATGTCGGTTTTTTAACACGATTCAAAGGAATGCTCGTGTGTATTCGTTTCGGTGTTTACATACTCGTCATTATTCGCTTGACCCGTAAACTTTGTCGCAGGTGGTTATTATTTTTCTTATAAAATAATTAAAAAAATAATAATAAGAAAGACACCTATCTACTGTGATGGATTGGAGTAACGAATCCACTTTTTTAAAGAGTCCATTTTGTCCCACCAGTTGGACATTTGGTGGGAAAAAGTGGAATAAACCCTTAAAATGACAATACAAATTACCAATCACAAAAGAAAGTAGAGACTTTTATCATACTTTACTCCTTTTATCGTATTATGGTCAAATTTTTTTTGAAATATTTAAGTATTTTTAAACAGGTTAGGAGCTTAAACTTTTCGAAACTTTTGGGCAATGGCGTGCTTCATACGAAGTTCTGGATCGTGGACCGATCACATTTTTACATTGGCAGTGCGAATATGGACTGGAGATCCCTGACTCAGGTATGCTTTTTAAATTCTGTTTATTTGTCACGCTAATGATTCGAAGGGCAACTTGGCTAGCATCTTATCTTAATCCCGAAACTCAAAGTTGTTCAGAAATACACATATACATATACAAATAAACTCTAACGCCTGTCACCCAGATGGATAGACAGAGCAGCACATCTCGCTTCTGAGCGACGGTATCTGACGAAGATATCCCTAGTATAAACAGCGTTACAGACATAGGCCAAACGGATCAGTAAGTTGATGTGACATTGCGCCAGCCATAAAGCTAAAAAAATCGTCAAATGATGGAGAAGTAAGGTGGCAGACTAAGCCTTTTTTTTGGGTGCCACCTTTAGATGAACTGAAGATGAATCGATGAATGCAACTGTACTGGGCTGTGCTTTGTGGCAGTATATAAGGGAGGCCGAGGTGATAGTGGACTTTTGATGGGTAGTAATCATAGTGATGGTAGATATGTTGATGTGTTAAATGATCCCTCACCTATATTTTAAACGTGGTAGAGCCATGCAGCTATATTAGTAGTATAGTTGTAGTACGAACGATACGTGGAGGTCCCTCCACGTTTCGTTCAGCACGAATTGCGCACGAATGCAAAAAAATCAAATTGGCAAATCAGCGCGTGCGAACGATACGCACGAGCCAATTAGCGCGACTTATGCGCAATAAGCCAATCAGCGCGACTGTGCGCAATAACGGTCACCGCTAGACTTTCGTGCCGCTACTTAGATGTAAAAAAAATTAGAGTAGTGGTGCTGGGATTAGCAGTGACGGGGATAGTGCACGCAATTGAGGGAGGGTGGGAGGTGCTCTTCAAACTAGCTAAGACACATTATTTTATTTTATTATGCGGATCTTAGCTAATAAATTTTTTAACATCTTTAATATAATGGATTTCCGTAAAGTAACACCTGATTCTATTAATTATCGAAAGATAATAGCCAAATGCTGCTATTTCACGCTGATACTTTGAACGAAAGTGGTCCTTTCCCGGTCTAGCCGACCCATTTTACTGCAACTATTATACGCTATATAAAAGGCATGGGCTCTATTACGCGAAGTACTGGTTGAATTTCTGCTTTGTTTTATTCCTAATAAATTAAAAACGCAAATCTTACTTCTGACAGGTAAAAGAGCTTGGCATAGTGGCGTACAACTGTTCGTGCCTGGCGACGGACTTGGGGAAAATTTTCGATGTGAGTTTTTTTTAAATTCGTTTTTCTTTAATTAAACTCTTTCATCATTACTGCGGCTGGTGTTTATTTATATTTGCCGCCAATGCGATTTTTTTAATTATTATTAAAGTAGGGTGTTTTCGATGCTTGCGATTAAAGTAATAATCTTCTGGATAATTACATCTTTGCAGCCTATTTCATATCGCATATACGAAGTCCTCTATGTATAGATATACACATCTCTAGACAGAAGGGTCGATGTCCGAAGAACTGCGACACCTTTGCACTAGTAAGGATAATAATGATGTCCTCCAGACCGGTCACGGCGGGCATTCTTAACGGGGACTAGCCATCTGTTCGGGACAAGATTATAGTGCACGACTATGTGCGCAAGCACAGGTGTACTCTCTATTCCCTCACTGTCATAGTCTGATGGGACGGCAATCCGACAGGACCGGTGAGAGATCAGGCAGAGTACCATCGGCTTTACGTATTTTCCGTGTCTTGAAATCCGTGAGATGAAACACCGCCAACTTCCTAACTTCGGGCTGCTACTGAGAATTTCTTGACAAAATTCTGATGAATGAACTGATTTTGGTCCGATGCGGGATTCAAACCTAGGACCACATCATCAACAGTCGCGTTTACGACCACTATACAAATGAGGCAGCCACTAGTAATAACTAAGGATATAGCACTACTGATAAACATAAATATTGAATCCTTGTTGGTTCATTTTAAGCAATCAAAACTTAAAAAATAAATAATGAAGTTGGTGTGGGCGCGATTTAAATTAAAATACTAGAAATTCAATTTAATGTACTTTAACTTTAATTTTGAAACTTACTAAAATAAACAGCGTAATACGTTAATAAAGACACGATTTAAAAAGTAATTTGAATTTGAAATGCAATACGTGTATTATGTAGCTTTTGATTTATTCGAGTTAAGAGAGTGCTTTGATGTAAGAGAACACGCTTGGGTAGTTATTTTAGGGAGGCAGCGTCAGAAAATACCTTTATACAAGAAATAAGGTTCCGTTAATTAAAATGAAAAATTGCGCACGAAAAATCAAAACAACTTCGACCTTGCTAGCTAAATGTCAGAGTACGGTATTTAAATTTAGATCTTAGACCAACAAGATAAAGTCTATCTTACAACTTTAAAATTTTTCATTTAGCTTAAAGCAATTTTATTTGTACAACACTTTAAGTGAAATGGGCGCCAAAAGTACATTTTTGACGCTTTATGAAAAACTACGAATTCACCTTTTTTTTAAAAATCATTATGAAAGTTAAAGATTTTCCTTAGTGAATTATGATGGCAAAACACGATTGACATATTTTGGCTCGATACAAAAAGAATCGCAGTTTCCCCAAAATCCACAATTTTACGGGAAAAAGCAGTTTCATTCGAATGTAATTAAAGCAATTTCAATTAAATTCTTTCTATGTGTTCACCAGTACACACATGGGGGAATTATGGGTTTATTTTCCAATAAAAGAGTATATTTCATTTTAAAAAGAAATATCGTGCAATAAAATTGCGCGCGGGCCGGCCAAACAGGAGCATATCGCCGCTCCTCCTCGCTCGTGACCACGATACTATTTCGCCTTAACGTATACATGTACCACCATATCACGTGGACGTGCTATCTGCTAGCTGAGCATAATGTAACGATTTCGTTACAACAAATCATTCAATAATGTATGATTTAAAAATGGACGACTTGATAGGACGAATGAATCACTACTTGTTACATGGGACTACGAAAGTATTATCTATCATATCTAACTAAAGCCGTAGTTAGTTAGTATATTGTGTTACATAAATTATAATATACAATCGGCATTAGAACCTCTTTCATTTTGAAGAGGAGAATTTTTTTTATAAGTATTTAGGAAAACACAATAATTGTTTCACTTTTTCACTTATTGTGTATTAAGTATGGTTTGTCTGTATGTGAATATCTAAAATTATTGATCTACCCACAATTCCGAAAAATATGTTTGTGAAAATGAAAGTGCCACCACGTCGAATATCAGTCTTCTAAATCTTATTATATATGTTATATAGCTTAGTTTACTTACACTAAACTTTTAATTAAGAATCAATAAAGAAAAAAGAATTTCATTGTGTCTATATCATATTAATCCTTGTTATTATAAAAGGAGGGGAATAAAACTTACTTCAAAGGTACTGTGCCATATATGTGCAGAAAAAAATCATGTTTATTTATGGTAATGCGCATGTTGCTGCTAAAGCAGATAATATAAATGCACACATGACTTATTTGTACAAAACGCTTTAATCAGTTAAACAGTCGAAATTCCACCAGACACGATATTAGTCCTTATAATTGTATCTTTCAACACTCCGTTAAATATGAAAAGCTTTGTGTACGAATGTACAATGGCAGGTAGTTACCTGATATTTATTACCCAGACCTCCAGACATACACGAATATATTATTTCTGTGTTATTAATAAACTTCGCAACAATAGAACGCGAACAGAAATAATATTTAAATTTCTAACGTTTACAGCGCGTTTCGTATAGTGAATTATTCGAACCAAAGACCTTAATTATAATAAATAATCAACACATTATATTCTCAATTAAAATTAGTCTACGTATATGAACCACGGCACAAGCAGGAGGACTGTGTGCTCGTCGGTCATCCGTATTGGACAATAATTACTTTCGAAGCCGAGAGCTATTAGAAAGCCCAAAGTAAACTAATACACTAAGCAAGCTATTGAACGGGGGTTATACGCGGGATTTCTCTGATTGATAAAGTCTGACTTGAAAATATATGTAGTCGGACAATGGTAACTGACAAACCATCAGTTACCAATGGATCAGTAAGTTGAAGTGGCAATGTGCCATGTATTTCGAAGAACCGACAGCCGGTGAGTGAGGTTCTCGAGAGGCAGATTCGCACTGGCAAACGCAGTGCAGGGCGACCACCCATTAGACGGAGTGAAACCTAATGAAACATGCAGGGAGTTGATAGACGTATGATAGATGTAGAAAGTGCATTGTCACTCTGTGAGGCCTATGTTCAACTGTCGAATTGTGATGGGCTATAATGATGAAAGTTTTTGTCTTAGTCTTGAGGTCAGTCTTCTACGCAATCTTGATTACCGAGGACGGTTGTCGGTATCTAAAGATCACAGGAAAACTTATTTTCGTCAAAAAATAATATTTTATACCATCCATCCAAACATCCATCCATTACAGCCTATAAAAGTCCACAGCTGAACATAGGCCTCCAGCGAAGATTTCCTCTTAGGAGGATTTTGCTTGACAGGCATGTTGGCAACCGCATTTTTTATGATTTCTGGTTTTTATCAGGAAGATGCTGCTGTCCATCTCCTGTTTCTTTTCCCTCTATCGCCTCTTACGACACCCATGGGACGATACGGGGTAGTGGATATTCTTACACCGCCATTACACGGTTATAACACCATATATATATAATATTCCAACTTTTGATATTCTAGACAACCATTTAAAATTTATGAAAGGACATGTAAATATAAGGCGTATTAAAAGTTAGTTACACAAATATGTAAGAAATATGTAATTCACCTTTGATATGCTGTGCTGATACGATGAGTTATTCGCAATCGATTTTTTGTTATTTAGTAAAGTAGTTCTTTTTAAACACCGTAATCAAGCAAATTTTCCCAAGGTCTTCTGAAAATAATTAACTCTTAGTGACTTAGCAAAAAAAGGAATCAATACTTTAAGGGTACATATTATTCATTAGTCGCACATAATATTTTTTATACCTATGACCTTACGTCCCCAATTTATATAAGCAAAAAACCTCTCCTAGTTAGCCGAGCATTCGCGCCACCCTGACCTTTGAACTATGAAATGTTTGTGGCGTTTCTACTTAGAGTATTTTTAAAGTGTTCTCTTAGAAAAGACGAAACGTTTGATTTTTAATTGGATAATTTTATTTCATTGGATTAAAAAAGTTTTACACAGCCTTACTAAAACTGCTGTGCACAGGCCTCCTCAGGGTTGTGGAGCGATTTTTCCGCTGCGCTGCTCCGGTGCGTGTTGGTGGACTTCACATGTCTTAGATAAATTTCATTCCTCAGAAATGGGTTTTCCCCACGATGTTTTCCTTCACCGACGAGCGCGTAGTAGATCCATCCATTACAACCTATAAAAATTCATTGCTGAACATAAGCCTCCACCATTGATTGCATCGCATCATAAGGGGGATTTTGCCATTGCTGCAACGCTTGGCAGGTGAGATGGCAACTGCAGAGTTTTATTATTTTGAGTTATCAGAATGATGCTGCTGCCAATTTCCTGTTTTAGTTTGCCTCTGTCACCTCAAACAATACTCACGGGACGATTTGGGGTAGTGAATATTCTTACACTGCCACTACACAGCTAGTAGATCACCGCATAAAAATTAGTGCCGTTGGGGATGTAATCCAGGTTGCACGCGTACTGTGAAATTTACGGCCAGCGCTTGGCCTCTGAGCTAACATGGATATTTCATGAATTTCATACAAATTTTATTCATGTCAAAATCACTTTAGCCGTTATTGCAAGTGAAATGGATTTCAGAAAGGTAATAAGGACCTCTATTCACAAAAGTAGTTATCTTATTCGAGATCTTTTTGTGTCGGAGTCTTTGTAGTGGATCATTTTATCGTAATTACCTATCTTACTGGCTCACATATTTATTACAGTATTAAATGTACCCTTTGATAAATGAAAGTAAACTTATGCTTTCATAATATTATTCGTATACTTTGTATTCTATGCAAGTTGTTCCGCTGTTTAATTTTATTACTACTTCTCTACTTGTATAATTAACTAACCTAACCTAACCTAACCTCGCTAGGGACAATATTTTTATTGGTACTTAAATATGAACATGCCTGTTTCAAGGTTGACATGTCTCGTGCAGTGTTTATTTCTAGTGTAGTGCTTTTAGTGCGCACTATACAATTAAGTTATGATTTTAATGATGCAATTTGTTATGACGCTCAATACGTAATCAATGTCTGACGTGTTTTGTATTGTTTTTAACTACGCTGTACAGTATGACATTTGTAGCTTTTTCAAAAGCTGTATAATAGTAGTTAGGAGATTAATTTGTTATACCTTTTGTGATAAGAGTGATGGGCAATTTTACCTTGGATATCTGTGACTTAATTTAAAGAAATATGGCTACAGGTGCTTTCTAATCCCTGAGGAGTAAGATGGGATGCTCTGTTTTGAAAATATATCACCCGTGAATAACTTTTTCGTTTAGTGTGTGCTTAATGAGATATACTTTACCTTAAAAAGATGCGGTAATCATTCATCATTACAGTCCTTCACAAGTCCACTGCTGAATATGAGCCTCTAGCATTCATTGACTTCCTGCATGTATTACCAGGTCGTCACTCTATCTAGTGGGGACTTGTCCATGTGTGTGAATTTTCCATGTCCATCTTACGACCTATCCGTTGGGAGACACTATTGAGGTCATTGAGCTTAGTGCTTAGGTCCTCCAGCGATTCTGCCATGAAGACTATATCGTTGGCAAATCGAAGGTGAGTGATGTACTCGCCATTGACATTAATACCGTATCCTTTACAGTCCAGTAGCTTGAAAACGTCTTCCAATGCAGCGGTGAAGTTTCGGGATATAACGTCACCATGTCTTACACTTCTCTGCAGTTGGATGGGTTTCGTACTCTGGTTCTGTACTCGGATAGCCGTCGTATTCCTACTGTACAAACACTTCAGCACTTCGATATACCGACAGTCAACTTGGCACCGCTGAAGCGTTTCTCGACTCAAAAACAGCACGTAAACGCGACTCAGAAGGGAAATCGGTCTGTAGTTCTTCAAGAGAGCATTGTTGCCTTTCTTGAAGAACAAGACCACCGCACTTCTGCTCCACGCCTCCGAAATAGTCCCACCATGGAGGATGGAATTAAAGAGCTTCTGAAGGACTTCAAGTACTGGTTTCCCACTCGCTTTCAGAAGCTCCGCTGTAATTCTTTAAGTTCCGCTGAAAGTTTTTAAGGTGCTGGAGAGCCATTCTAATCTCGCTCAGTCCGGCATATTATCATCGAGATCGATGAGACTTGCTCTTGGATCGTTACTCACGCTTGTGTGTGACTCTAACGATGACGTGTACAGCTGCCCGTAGTACCTCTCAATCTCACTCAAAATCTCAGGTGTCCCGGAAACGATGCTACCACGTTCGGTCTTCTGCTTCGACAGTTGGCTCTTTCTGGCAGACAGTTCTCTGGCAAAGACTTTGGAGCCCTGGTTCCGCTCGATCGCTTCTTCAATATGAGCTGTGTTGAAGTTGTAGCTGTCTTCAGGGTGCGTGCGTTAAATGTTGCCAGGTCGAGTTGTCTTAGGTAACAACCGAACCTCCACCGGAGATTCTTAGCACACCCTGCCCCGCCGTTACCATGGTCGTCACCTTAGCTAGGAATAGCGGGGCGCCGGGGACGGAGGGCCGTTGAAAGAGATGAGCTAACTGAACATATAATATGTTACTTAATTTTTAAGATAAAGAATCTAGTGATATTCAAAGAAAGAGGGTTGCTTGCTTAATATTATATATGGGCAGGCGCTAACTGAACAGATTTTAAATCCCCATACTTGATTATCCATATAGGTCTGTAAGTCTTTTTACCCTTAAAATTGCAGTTTTTTTTTTAATACTGGCTACAAATTCACATGTTGTCCTGCTTTTTGTTTTTCTTTGATATCGCTGTGAGTAGCGGCACCTCTAATCATAAAAACAAGGGAGACATGTATTTACTTCATAATTTTTCACGCCCAAGTCTCGCCAACATTCTGCCATTTATTTTATCAGCACAAAAACAAACGATTTATATATAGAACTCATAGTAATTTTCACGCACACTATAAAAGAAGCAGCGTCACTAGCGAGTGATTATTTTTTTCTACACATGCAAAAAAAATGGGCGGAGTTTTACACACAAATACATCTAGGTATGAAACTAATACTCAATTAAAAAGGTCGATGAAATTTAGTTTAATATATAGGTAGGTAGCCACTTAATAAAGGTATTATTTCTTAAAAACATGAGTATTATAAGGATTTTAGAAGATCTGTGATGTGTGTGTATGAGTATTATTATCTATTAACAGCAGCACTGCTAATCACGATTTAACACAGGACAGCCTCCCCGCAACATAACCTTCTTTACTTGTATTACCTTGTCCTATTAAACTATTCCGTTGTGCTTGTATTATAAGAATTACCACAACGGTCAGAATTATGACACGGATTAAGAATTACAGGATGACTGATCCTGCGTTGTACTTTGTACTTTCTACTGTTCGAACAAGTGGAGTATTTGACATAAAAATATTACAACATGTATTTCAATGTATCCATAGGTTCTATGGATTTTATCAAAATATATGTTGTAATATTGGTGTATACGAGGGCGACACTGAAAGTTTTTAGAACTGGCCTCTTGTAAACGATATAATAAAAAAATAAATTCAAATTTTGAAAATGGAACTCTTAGCCAATATTATTGTGTATGAATTTTATTAATGGCGGCAAATTGAAAATTGTCTGTGTCACGTCAGCATGAATTTAACGCGAGAAAATTTTCGTACAATGATTTTTTATGATTTTCGATGTCATTTAAGTCAACAAGAAAGTTATGATAGACTACGATTGGCCTTTCACGATGAAGCCCCACCTCGTGCCACTGTTTACAACTGGTTTAATGAGTTTAAACGTGGTCGCACTAATCTCACCGATGATCTGCGTGAGGACGGCCTTCTACGGCGACCACTTAAGATAACATCAGTGTTGTGCGGCGTATGATAGAGACTGACAAAGAGTGACTTATCAGCAGATTCGAACAAGCTTAGGCATCGGTATGAGTCAAGTGCACAAAATCCTCCATGAACATTTAGCGGTCAGGAAGCTTTGTGCCCGGTGGATACCTCATAATTTGACAGAGGCCAAAAACTCCGTCGTGTTGATTGGTGTCGTAAAATGGTTCAAAGATTTAACAGGTGACTCAAATGCTGTGTTCGACATACTTACGGGTGACGAAAGCTGGATTTATTGTTATGATCCTGAAACTAAGAGACAGTCTGCTCTCTGGGTTTTTCCTTCGAGGTTGCCAACTAAAGTGAAGAGGTCGAAGCGTGGGAAAAAGATGGTGGCCTCGTTCTTCGGAAGGACAGGTCATTAGGCAGCAATTGTTTTAGAGGATCGAAAAACAGTTACTGCAGAGTGGTACACTAACAATTGTTTGCCACTTGTCTTGGAAAAAGTTCGGGAGAAACGACCTCGCAGTAGGATCCTCCTTCACCACGACAACGCCTCGTCGCACACCGCCAAGCAAACAATCGACTATTTGGCGACGTCAGACGTGGAATTACTGAGTCACCCGCTGTATAGCTCTGACCTCGCACCTTGCGATTTTATTTATTTCCGAAAATAAAAGAAAAACTTCGAGGAAAACGTTTTATGGACGCCGAGGAAGCAGTGGCTGCGTTTCAAAATGCCGTCGAAGAGACCCCTAAGGACGAGTGGGCAAAGTGCTTTTCTCAGTGGTTCCATCGGATGCAGCGATGTATTGATGTAAATGGACACTATTTTGAAAAGATATAATAAAACTAATAACTTGCTAGTTTGTTCAGTTTTTGATTTTCTAAGAACTTTCAGTGTCACCCTCGTACCTGTGTTACTCTCCACTCACGGCTGGAAATTTTAAAGCATAAACTGACTAACAATAAAAAATATATCGGCATCCTCGACAAGCGAAAGGACATCACTACGCTTTGCATTCGAAGATACATAATGTAAATTTTTAACTGTTCTTTGTTAATTTTTAAAACTTTAAAAATATTTTTTAAATAGAAAAAGGAGAATTATCTTTGATTTACCGGTGATATGTTATGTCAGATTTAAAGTTTTATCGGTACTTCTGTTTTTGGGCACTTTTACACTACAAATCTATATTTCGAACGTTAAATATAAAGCTCTTTCGCAGACGGTGCCTGAAGTGCGTTTGAAAGCAATCACAGCGTTGTCTGAGTTGTATGATCTTTTTTGCTCATATCAATGCGTCACGCGTTGTTACGTATTCTTGACATATTTCCCTTGTTCTTATGATCTGATAGTGAATTAGTTATTGCGTTTACTGTCAAGAAATTATCAGCGTCAGCCCGGAGTCAGGAAGTTGGCGGTGTTTTACCCCCATGCTTCGGAAAGCACGAAAACCCGTTGGCTCTGCGCCTGATTTTTCCCTGGTCGTGGTCGATTGTGTATGTTCCCACTGGGTACGATTGTGTATGTTGCTACTGGGTACGACTTAGTATGATTCTGCTACTGGGCACAATTGTGTATGTTGCTACTGGGTACGATTGTGTATGTTGCTACTGGGTACGATTGTGTATGTTGCTACTGGGTACGATTGTGTATGTTGCTACTGTGTACGACTTAGTATGTTGCTGCTACTGGGCACAATTGTGTATGTTGCTACTGGGTAAGATTGTGTATGTTGCTACTGGGTACGTTTGTGTACGCATTCTTGACATATTTCCCTTGTTTTTATGATCTGATAGTGAATCAGTTATTGCGTTTTCTGTCAAGAAATTATCAGTGTCAGCCCGGAGTCAGGAAGTTGGCGGTGTTTACCCTCATGCTTCGGAAAGCACGTAAACCCGTTGGCTCTGCGCCTGATTTCTCTCCGGTCGTGGTCGATTGTGTATGTTCCTACTGGGTACGATTGTGTATGTTGCTACTGGGTACGACTTAGTATGTTGCTGCTACTGGGTACGATTGTGTATGTTGCTACTGGGTACGATTGTGTATGTTACTACTGTGTACGATTGTGTATGTTGCTACTGGATACGATTGTGTATGTCGCTACTGGGTACGATTGTGTATGTTGCTACTGAGTACGATTGTGTATGTTATTACTGGGTACGATTGAGTATGTTGCTACTGGGTACGATTGTATATCTTGCTACTGGGTACGATTGTGTATGTTGCTACTGGGTACGACTGAGTATATTGCTACTGGGTACCATTGTGTATGTTGTTACCTGTTACAATTGTGTACTACTACTAATAATAATAATAATAACCTTTATTATTTTCTCCTACAAATAGTACATTGTGTAATTTAACTTTACTGCATGGATCTCCCGGCTCCCCATTTAGGAAGATCAACTTGATTTTTGTTATTAAATATTGCAGTGACATTTTTTCTTTTCGTTTGCGAGAGGGCATACGCGTAAGCGAGTGAATCGTATGTGCTGTGCTTTGTGTGTGTCTCTCTCTCTCTCTCTCTCTCTCTCTCTCTGTGTGTGTATGTGTGTGTGTTAATAAGGTGTAATTTGTTTGCTTTGTTATATCATCGACCACCTCTAAAACTAAAAAACTATTGAGCAAAAAATGTTTTTACCGAAATAATTTCACAAACTTCATAATCCCTCCTCGTACCAGAATTCCTTATATTATCCAACAAATCAATACAACTATGTTTTTTTAAGATTATTGATAATATGTAAATTTTTCGAACCGTTAACACATTGGCTTCTGCGTACAAGTTCGTAGTCGGATACATCCTAGCTTTTTCAAGGCTATTTTTAATATCATCCTTTGTACCTTTTCAACTTCCATCATTAATGTTTTACTAAAGCCTCCCCATACAGAAGATAGATTTACCTAACATCTACTGTCCTTACGTACTCGAAGAAGAGTGCAATGATGGGTTTAGGTCCCATTGCTTCTTATGCTGATGGCTGAACTATTCCTAGCGAGTTCATCGGCCGCATCATTGCCCCTAGATCTGCTGTGACCCTTTATTCATTAAAGGGTTATGACCTTGAAACTACTAACTTCTTTTAGCCGCTGATAGAATTCAAGTATAAGTTCGGTGTTTATAACATTGCTATTCACTGACTGTAGTACCTTACCTTCCTTGCTGCGATTACTGATTCTGAACTGTTTTCGATTTTTCCCATACAGTCGGTCCGGCAAACGGTATTGCGGATGCCTAGTGTCGCCTTTATATAGGTACCAGTAGCTGACTTAGTATGAAAAACTAATATACATCGGTGGAAATTTTAAGTTCTGATTTTCAGACAGTAGAGGTTCGTATCATCATTATCATTACAGCCCTTCTGCTTGCTGAATATAGGCCCTCACGCTCAAGGAATACCACAAAATATGGGCCGGAACCACTTGCATCCATCGACATTCTGCTTGTCTTAACAGATCGTCACTCCATCTAGTGAAAGTCTCGTACACTTCGCTTACCTTTGTTCTTTATCAGTTGTCGGAGCTTCATTCTTCGATCTATATGGTCGGCTCATTGTAACTTCAGCTTGCGTAATTGAATTTTATACTTTTTAACCGACATCAAAAAGGACGCGAGGTACTCAATTTGAATGTATTTTTTTAAATGTTTTTTATGTGTGTTACCTCATAACTTTTTTATAGGTGAACCGATTTTGATGATTCTTTTTTATTTGAAAGCTGGTGCTTCTCATGTTCAATTTGATCAAGGCCTGACCATTAGTTTTTGAGTTATTCTTAATAATTTATATTGAAGTCGGTTGTGCAAAATTTTTAATTTTACCACTTGTTAACAAACAGGATCCGTTTTGAAATCCTGCAGTTTTTGGCTTGCAGGATTGGTACTTCTTCATAAATTTTGTTCACGATATTAGTGTGTGGAGTTCTGCTGTTCCAGAGATCTGTCTGTACAAAATTGCTTAAGATTGCCTAAGAGTTCAGCACGGTTCTTTCTCATCTATGCAAGCGAATGATGGCTCCGGCAAACCGAGTAAGGATACTAAGGGATACTTTCTCGGCTCTATTGTGATTGTTTTTTTTTTCGAAATTATCTCATAATATTACTGGAGGGTTTTTTACTAGCCCATATGTTTTATTCTTCAAAATGGCGCATAGCAAAATTATAATCCGTCAGCCAGCACTTTGAACTTTGTTTTTCGTGGCTTTGTTTACCGAATGTGAAAAGATGAGTTGGCGAATTTCAGCACGCCGCTTGTATTTGCGCCATTGCCAACGCTATCGTAATTCAAATAAATTATCCAGCAGAAAGAAGCACTGTAATTAATTCTGTAGTTATTTTTAGTTAAAATCTTAATTTTGTGCTACAAATCGGTACTTATTTTTGAAATGAAATTATAAACTTAGCTTACTTGTATAATTAAAATACTTGTTCACCACGTTTCACGTTTGGATATCATATCATATACTGGATATGCTGGATATGGCGTATGCTCAGCAGTGAACCTTTATTACAGCTAATAAAGGTTCACTGCTGAGCATACGCCTCCCCTATAGAGGAACAACAACACATAGTCCCCCCCCCCCCCTGCCTCATCCCGATGAGGGATTTTGACATAGTTGGCATGCATGCGGGCGGGATGGCAGCCGCAGTATTTTATTATTTTGTGTTGTTATTAGGAAGATGTTGCTGCTCTCTCCATTTTCAGGTTCCCTCTATCGCCTTTTACGACGCCCATGAAATGATATGGGGTAGTGGATATTCTTACACCGCCCGCTACACGGTAAATGTCATATGTATAATTAACCACGATGGTTAATTATGTCTATAATAATAGTACCTCCGGCATTTTCTATTATAACATAAAAAGGGACGTTAAAAAGAGATGAACTTGGTTCCATACAAGCTTGGGCCCGGCGTGAACGAAGTTCAAACAAATCTTATTTTGAAGATTTAAACATTTGCTATTTATGTCAAAAAATCATAATTTTGTAGGACCTGGGGTTTTGTTTTTATTTTATGTTTTATTATTATTTAGGTTATGTAATAAAATCACTTGTTCCTGTGATAACTTGTTTAAATAAATTGAAAAGGATACAAAATAATGCAGTTTTGTAGTTATTATGAAAATAAAGTATTATAAATCTTAACCTTTTTTAATTTTTTAATTATTTTCTGCAATTATTAATAAAACATCATCTACTAAAGCAGCCGGAGGCTGTAAATTGTCTCTTTTATTCTTCAAAAACCAAGTACCACATTATTGTCTTGTGTGCAACAATCTACTGCCCTGTAATGCGAGAGAAACGCCAAGGTCAAGTTAAATTAATCCACGAAAGTAAAAACACGAAATATAATCCACAAATACAACCACAATATCAAATGCGCATGAAAAAGTGAAACTCAAAGTTATAAAGAAGTCTCCTTCGGAACAGGCAATGACCATACATATTATTCAAATGTTATTTTAGTTAAATAAAATGGTCTCTTCAATTGATTTTTAAATTGATTTCTTTAATTCAGTATTAATCTCTACAGATTCGCATCAATATTTAAATATTATGATTTCTTTGATAATGAAGGCTTAATTTTTACAAAAAAAATAGCCTTCATTATCGAATGCCATAGACATTAAATACAGAAAAATATATAAAGACGTTTTGTTTTTGCTATGGTAAAAGCGTTAGTTTTCGTTTTTAGTTTTAAAAAATGTTTTTATGTATGTTCCATGGATTACAGAAATAAAAACCTTTTAATTATGCTTATAATTTATCGTTTAAGTAACTTCATATTTTTTTTATAACTGTTACGAACGATGTCAAGCACCCAATTTCATACATCTCCTTTAGGACGGAGGTTATCAGTGCTGTTTATGTGTATGACACATGTGTGCGTTTTTGCGTTCTTGAGTGCGTGCGATGCGACGTGTATATAAGTGGTGAGGGCATGCGTGCTGCAGTGCGAACTATATGCATCCGTATTGTCCGACAGGTGTACTGGGAGCTCGGGGCTCCGGACGCGGTTGTGCCCGATAGCTGGCCGGACTCACTCGCCACCGACATCAACATCTTGCACCCGGTCAATTTCAGCGACGGGCCGCGACACTACGGCGCCTACATCACCGTAAGTGCTTTTACTTTTTAGAATTACGTTTTTTTTTCAGGTATTTTATCTGCAATCTGTATTATCAATTAATTAAAAACCAAAAATTGTTAAAGCTATATGACTGTATGTGTTTAATCCGGAAAGTTCTTATAACTTTCAATAGATGGTGCTATAATTAAGATGGCGCAACAAAAAGTTTCATATGGTGAGTGACGAGAATCGGATACCCTTTTACTGGTAATAAGGAATTTTATCTTAGTCCTCGGGCATCGCATGACAACGCATCTGCACTTTGATTCTTAATGGAGGATAGATGTAGTTGTCTATGGGCTCCTTTAACATCAGGTGGACTATGTGCTCGTTTGTCTTCTATATTCTATTAAAAATAATGCCGGTAACTATGGACCAGAGCATGCCCTCACCAGCAGGTAGTCCTGCCGTGCTCGATTCGTTTGTGTGCTTAGAAGGTCTGAAGTGCCACACCAACTCTAATTGAATTTTTCTATTATTTTTATGAAGCCATTAAGCTGCTCTTGTAATCAACGTTTGGTGGTTAACTTTAACGGGCATACTTAAAAGACGGATGTTTTAAATGTACACTTTAAACACCCGGGTTTCAAGTTTTTAAGTATGTCGCAATAAATGTTTATTGCGACATTGGACAATAGTATTGTATTATTAGCAATTCAAGTATAAACGGCAAGTTTCAGTGTACCTGTTTCATATTCAGCAATTCAGCGAGCGTCCCTGATTCCAATCGCTTGAATATCGGAAATATGATTTTCCTTTGTTCAAGAAATTTCACCGTATACGAATATCGCATAGATGTAACAAAGACTTTCGTATGCTTATAAGAATTGCCATTACAACTTTAACTTCGGTTTTGCCGATTCTTCAAGGTTTATAATAAAAATTATGCTTATATTTTTAATAAAGCTTCCGATTTTTTTTTTGCATAAGCGTTACGTCTTATGACAGAAAAACAAGCGGTACGGCACTATAATGTTATATATATTTAAATTTCCATCGTGCTTATAATTAGCAGGCTCATACTCATTCTACCTTATAGCGTAGAGGTCAGCGTGTCTAATTTCCTAGTTGCGCATTATGAGTTCTAATTCCAACAAAAAGTAGGTAATAGCTTTGTAAACCTACTAGTTACAGCCTATATACGTCCCACTGCTGAGCACAGGCCTCCCCTCATTTCTGAGAGAGTATTAGGGCAACTTGTAAACCTGCAAACAAGTAATGGTTTTGAAATTCTGGCAAAGGGCTTTTTAAACTAAACATCTTAGTGTGATCTAAGGATGTAAGTCTTAGACGACGTGGTCGAATCTGTTGGATAATTAGGTAACATATTATTATAACATCATTTTATGGAGTTACAAGACTTACAAATTTTACGTGCGATGGGATTGCTAAAGAGTTTTAATTGACATTATAAATTAATTTTCTTTTAAATACATTACACGTTTTCTAAGAGTTCGTCTGAGTAGGTACCGTCCTCTTACCTATTTCTGCCGCAAAAAGCAGTGCTTGCACTGCTGTGTTCAGCTCTGATGGGTATAGAGACCCAGTATAATTACAGACTGTGAGGCATTCCATCTTAGTCCTTATAGGTGACAACGTATCTGCTGTAGCCACTTACCATCAGGTGGACTGTTGCTTTTTTTGTATAGAATAAGGGTGACAAACGAACAAACAGTCCAGTCCAGTCCAGTTTTCTACGTGGTAGAGCCATGCTGCAGCTATATTTATAATATAGTTGTAGCACGAATGGGTCGGCTCGACCGGGAAGGACCACGCTCTCACAGAATACCAGCGTAAAATAGCAGCAATGCTGCTGTGTTTCGTATGGTGAGTGTAGAGAACCGGAGACCCTTTTACTGGAAAGAGGCATTCCATCTTAGTCCTCAAGGCTGACAACGCATCTGCATTTTGATTCGGCATCGAGGATAGATGTAGATGTCTATAGGCCACAGCAACCACTTACCATCAGGTGGACTGTATGCTCGTTTGTCACCCTATTTCTATTAAAAAAGCTGATGGTAAGGGGATGCTGTGGCCCATATACATCTACATTTATTCTCGATTAAGAATCAAAATGCAGATGCGTCGTCACCCCTGAGGACTAAGATGGAATGCCTCGTTTCCAATAAAATGGGTATCCGCTTCTCTACACTCACCATACGAAATACAACAGCATTAAGCTGCTATTTTACGCTGGTATTCTGTGAGTGAGGGACTCTTTATGATGAAATCTTTCTTCCAGAAGCGACCCCACAGAAAGTGGACCTGATCGAGCCCCGATGGTTCGACAAAAAATTAGATTGACTTCATTATGACAACCAGATGCAACTGTTCAGTGTTGTCTCAGTGATCGCGAGGGTAAAAACTGGCAGCAATCACCTAGTGATGAGGGGCACACTGAACCTAAACGTTAAGTTGAAGGTCACTTCTAATGAAGTCAACACTCCGTCCCCGTCGTGCTCTAACCTAAAGCCCCGAAAACTTTCAGCTCGAGTTACAAAATCGTTTGCAGTGCCGAGAAGACTGCAATGAAGTGAACGATTTGAATGACAAGCTTATGGAAACTGTCCATGCGGTCAAAGCTAAGTTCTACAAGATCCGTCGCAGAAGAACACAAAAACTCTCCGATTGCACTCTTAATCTCATGGCTGTTAGACGGGTAATGAAGCTGCAGTCTTCAGCAGATTTGACAGCATACAGGCAATTGAATAGACAGATCTCCAAATGCATGTGGCGGGACTTACACAACTTTAATACAGCCACAGAACAAATAATTGATACAGCTCGTATTGAAGTAGCGATCGAGCGGAACCAAGGCTCCAAAGTCTTTGCCAGAGATCTGTCTGCCAGGAAGAGCCAACTGTCGAAGCTGAAGACCGAATGTGGCAGCATCGTTTCCAGGACACCTGCGATTTTGAGAGAGATTGAGAAGTTCTATGGGCAGCTGTAAACGTCATCGTTGGAGCCACACGCAAGTACGAGTAACGATCCAAGAGCAAGTCTTATCCGACACTATTCCGATGATATCCCGGACGTCAGTCTGAGCGAGATTAGAATGGCTCTCCAGCACCTTCAAAACGGCAAGGCCCCAGGCGAGGATGGAATTACAGCGGAGCTTCTGAAAGCGGGTGGAAAACGGGTACTTAAAGTCCCTCAGAAGCTCTTTAATTCCGTTCTCCATGGTGGCACTACACCGTGGAGCAGAAGTGCGGTGGTCTTGTTCTTCAAGAAAGACGACAACGCCCTCTTGAAGAACTACAGACCGATTCCCTTCTGAGCCGCGTCTATGTGCTGTTTTCGAGAGTCATTACGAATCGTCTCGCACGCATACTCGACGACTTCAGCCTACCGAATAAGCCGGTTTCCGAAAAGGCTTTAGCACCATAGACCACATACATACCCTTCAGCAAATTGTACAGAATACCGAAGTACAATCTGCTACTGTTTTGCGTATGTAGACTATGAGAAAGCCTTTGATTCCGTCGGAATTTGGGCCGTGCTGCAGTTCCTTTAGCGGTACCAAGTTAACTGTCGGTATATCGAAGGGCTGAAGTGTTTGTACAGTAGGGAACCAGAGTACGAAACCTATCCAACTACAGAGAGGTGTAAGACAGGATGATTGTAATATCCCCGAAACTCTTCACCGCTGCATTGGAAGACGTTTTCAAGCTACTGGACTGGAAAGGATGCGGTTTTAACGTTAATGGCGAGTACATCACTCACTTTCGATTTTCCTACGAAATAGTCCTTATGACAGAATCACTGTCATAAGGACTATTTCGTCATCAGTGCCTAAGCACTATGCTCAATGACCTCAATAGTGTCTCCCAACCAATAGGTCTTAAGATGAACATGGACAAAACAAAAGTCATGTGTAATGTCCATGTCACACCTATGCCGGCCAGGTTGTTGGGAGCACTAACCTCGAAGTTGTTGACGAGTATGTTTACCTGGGAAAAATAGTCCGACTAGTTAAATCCAACTTCGACCGAGAGGTCAATCGACGGATTCAACTCGGATGGGCAGCATTCGGGAGATTACGACATATCTTCTCGTCAGGCATACCTCAAAACCTCAAAACAAGATTGTACAACCAGTGCGTGTTGCTAGTCATTACCTATGGGTCTGAGACGTGGTCCTTCACTGCTGGCCGTATGAAGAAGGTCAAAGTCGCTCAGCGAGCTATGGAAAAGGCTATGCTAGAGGTTTCTCTGTGTGATAGACTTAAAAACGAGGATATCCGAAGTAGAACCAGAGTGACCGACATAGCCCAACGGATCAGTAAGCTGAAGTGGCAATGGGCCGACCATATAGCTCGAAGAACCGACAACCGATGGGGAAGAAAGGTTCTCGAGTGACAGCCTTGTACCGGCAGGCGAAGTCGCCCTACAGGGCGTCCCCCTACTAGATGGAGTGACGAAAGTAAATGGATGCAGGTGGCTAGGGAGTCCCGAGTCGGGATCATGCTTTGTGGAATTCTTTTGGGGAGGCCTATGTTCAGCAGTGGACTTATGAAGGGCTGTAATGACGATGATGATTCTGTGAAAGCGTGTCCCGGTCGAGCCGACTCCCTCGTGCTACAACCATAATATAACTGCAGCGTGGGTCTACCACGTTAAAAACTTGGTGGAGGGACAACAAAATTAGAGACTTATACTTTTTAGTTCACATATCCATTTGTTTCAATTCATTAACAAATCACATTTTTCAAATCAGTTCAGGTAAGGATCTTCGTAGTGAAATAATGAACGTGGGTGTGGTAGTGATAAATGTATAACCCTCCCGTTGACTTGTACTGTAATAAAGTTTTTGTTTTCATATATCTATAAGTAAATAAGAAAACGTTGCAAATTGCAATTTAGTGAAAGTGCCGTCCGCCATTTCATTTAATGGTCCGACGGGCGCAATCCGCGGACGACAGACAGTAAAGCATCTGATACAGCCTCTAATGACCTCTACAAGCAAAATTGAACGTTTTCAAGGTTCAGCTGTTAAGGATAATTTTGTTCTGTTCTCTGTTGTTATCTTTGTGACATGGGATGCAAAAATAATCTCGCCTTTTATACTAAGTGGAGTATCATTGGTAAGGACTTTTATCGTATCTTCCATGTTCGAAATAGTGTATTGGCCAGAGTAAACAGATGGAAACAAACCAGAAATGGGCTGCTGCCCGTCTGCTGCTGCGTCTTCCTAATATCAACAAAAAAAATTGGAAAATCCAAAAGTGCACACCTCGAACGGGACGGTTTACAATAGTGAAATTCAAAAGGCTTCCTAAGGCTTAAAATCTAAAGCTAATAAAAAAAATCAAGATCAAGATATCTTGTTCACATCCATACCGACTAACTGACGTCCATGTGAAATTATTTTGAATTAACTTTTTTTTTAAATAATAATCGAAATAAACAATCTTATAACTATGTCAGAAGTATTAATTGAAATCTCCTCTTGCTATTGTTATAAAATATATATAAAGCTGGTGCATTTTAATAGGAGAGTTTAATTAATATTTTTATTTAGCCCCATTTTCACTGGTCATTATATTCTCTGCAATGTGGATGCCTGGTAGAGATCACTTGTAAGCGATAACGCCGCCAATTGTACCTTTTTTATAATTTGTATTTTTTTTTCTTATCGGTGTACAATAAAGTATATTTCATTCATTCATTCCCTAATAACGGCGTTAGTAAAATGTAGCTACTGGTTCTTAAATATCAAGCTTTAAACTAGCCCGCAATATCATTACGCTAGCGCCTAACTTTTTTAAACGCAGCAACGAAAAATCTTAAAAGTATTAAAAATAGCTCTTACTGCATATTTTTGTGTCGTGAATTTCGAAGGGCTCAAGCAAATGTTCACTCCATCTAGTGGGCGCCGCCGGTACAAGAGACAAGAATCTTTGTTACCCATCGATTGCCGGTTCTTTGAGCAACATGATTAGCTCAATGATTCTTTTTTTACATGGGGAAATGCCTATTTATACCCACCTCACGGGGGCAAGGACGGATTATGTCGGACTCGCACCGACTAAAACCCCGTGGTGTTCCACCTTCGCCGCATATTGGCAGGGCCACGGGAACGCTTTCGCACACATCCGCAACCCCGCCGGCGCCCACCTTCTCCTTCTCAGGTAGCACGTAAGGCGCACCAGGAATACAAGGCTCGCCTCCAACTCCATCTGCGTAACGAATCCCTCCCCCTCCGGGCCCGATACGCGTAGGCCATGTAGTCTGGAAAAAACGAGTACTCGGAAGCACCAGCTTTCCTGACCCCAACGGCGGATCTGGTCTGTGACTCCGCCGCCAACCAAGTTCGGAGGGTAAGGAGAGCGGCGCCTTGCAATACCGACACTCCTCTCCCCCCGCGGCATCACAACCACCGCATCGACGGTGCGTCAGAGTCGCGGAGGGTAGGGCGAGTGGCGCATCGCCATACCATCACTCCTCTTCCCCCGCGACTACACCTCCAAGTGGGAGACCCCTCCCGTCAAGTGGGTTACTCTGTTCACCGCGGGTGATCAAGCCACGGCTACTAAGCCCCCCGCCACGACAAGGCGCGAACTCGTTCGAGGGGGATGCTACTTTAGCCTACTAATCAGTTGATTCCGTTGGGCTAAAGCATTAACATAATTTTATTGCCAATAGCACATTATTACAGTCACTGTGTAATGGTCGTAAGCGCGACTACTGATCATGAGGTCCCACGTTCTAATCCTAGGTAGAGCTAAAATGAGTTATTGTGGGTTTTTCTATCAAGAAATTCACAGCAGCTCAGAGTCAGGATGTTGGCGGTGTTTCACCCCCGTGCCTCGAAAAGCACGTAATGCCCGTTGGTCCTGCGTCAGATCGCTTTCCGGTCGTATCAGATTGCCGTCCCATCTGACAATAAGAGAGGGAATCAATCGATCATTGACTATCTGCATGTTTCATCAGGAACACTTGCTGCCAATGCTTTGTTTTTTATATAGAATAAGGGTGACAAACGAGCACACAGTCCACCTGATGGTAAATGTATTCTGTGTTTCATAGACATCTACATCTTTCCTCAATAAAGCATTAAAATGCAGATGCGTTGTCACCCGTGAAGACTAAGATGATTCTCTACACTCACCATACGAAACTCAGCAGCATTAAGGTGCTATTTTACGCTGGTATTCTGTGAGTGCGTAGTCCTTCCCTGGTCGAGCTGACCCATTCGTGCTACAACCATAATATAGCTGCAGCGTGGCTCTACCACGTACAATATTTAGTAGTACTACTAGTAGTATAAGCTCACATAATTATCTGTAACGTGAGAAGTAAAGAAAAAAAATTAATAACCGTACCACATTAAGGGTCGATTATGTAGCTTCAAACACTACCTAAAAGGGCTGGCAGCCCCGAAACCAGGAAATGGACTCTTCCGGCCATTAGTTCCGGCAAAGAAGAAAGTTCCCTAAATAGTGTTGTGTTTTTTTTTATATTCTTTTAGGTTAAGGTATATATTGCTATGGGCCAATGTACTTGATGCCTAAAATATAGCGTGTTTTGTATTGTATTAGTTTTACTTCTTGTACGGCGTATGATAGAAATCGTAAATGAACGTCAGTTTGTGTCGGTCTACGATTTTTGATGGCCTACTTTAATTTTTCAAATTATAATCGTACTCAATATAAAAGTGAAACTATTGAACTATTTTATTCATTTAACAACATTTAGAAACGATAATAATTCAATTTCCTTAAATTTGCTTAAGTTGGGCGAACTGTGCTAATTTCTATCGAGAACAATGGCGGTATATTTGATGTTATTATAATATACATGTACTGTTATGTTATCATATCATAATTTATATTGACATTACATAACTTCAAAAGAAAGCGGCCATTTACTTTAACAATACTAAGAAAGCTTCTTGGAGACATTGTATTTATACGAAATAGTGATAATGATAAACACAATAATTCATCAAACGTCTCAAAAAGTATACACATAACACTTCCGTTCCGTAAGGTATAGTTACTTGTTAAACAAAAAAAAATCCACTTAAAACCAATATGTTGTTGATTAAAGAAGGAACATAATTATAAATATATTGTTGAGATACACATAACAAATCTCATTGATAGAAAGATGCAAACGTGACTTTTTGATGACACTGTCTATACAATATTTAATTTATCTTCTTTTTTTATAGAATAGGGTGACAAACGAGCACACAGTCCACCTGATGGTAAGTGGCTGCTGTGGCTCATAGACATCTACATCTATCTTCGTTTTCAATTTAAATGCAGATGCGTTGTCAGCCATGAGGACTAAGATAGAATGCCTCTTTTCCAGTAAAAGGGTCTCCGGTTCTCTACACTCACCATACGAAACACAGCAGCATTAAGCTGCTATTTTACGCTGGTATTCTGTGAGGCGTGGTCCTTCCCGGTCGAGCCGACCCATTCGTGCTAAAACTATACTATTAATATAGCTGCAGCATGGCTCTACCACGCAAGTTATCTACTCAAACATTAATATGAGATGTAACATAAGTGAATATCTGATATAGTACTTAAAGGTTTCTGCAACCTCACTTGTCTAGTGTTCGTAAGCGCAACTGCTGATTATGTGGTCCCGGGTTCGAATTCCGGGTCGGATCAGTTACTGGGATTTCCTGTCAAGAAATTCTCAGTAGTAGTAACCTGAAGTCAGGCGGTGTTTCACCAGCGTGCCTCGGAAATCACATAAACCCTGCGTCTGATCTCTCTCCGGTCGTGTCGGATTGCCTTTTCATCGGTTTATGAGAGTGACGGAATAGAGTTGCCTTTTCTTGCGCACACACTCGTGCATTACAATCCTGTCCTGTACAGATGGCTAGTCTCTGTTGAGACTGGCGGCCGTGACACATATTCGGTGGATACATAGAATTTGTGAATAACTCGTTTGCTGCGCGACCTATCAAATCCTAGCAAAGCTAGAAACCATCGTCTCAGTTCAGAAGTTACACGATCACTAACAGACGCCGGCAACGCATCTGCAATTCCCTGGTGTTGCAGTTGTTCATGGGCGGCGGTAGTCACTACCATCAGGTGAGCCGCATGCTCGTTTGCCCCTCTCTATAAAACGCACCAGCGATATATATAAAAATATTATAATGTTGATACTTCATTAAAATAATGACACATACATATATAGGCAGACAATTTTTAACTTTACATACTGAGGCTTCTGTTATAATGAACTTAACTTCTTGGTGGCTTCATTATGAAACTATTAGTGTAATGTTACTGACTAGAAGGACACGTGGCATTATCGTATAATCCGATTTAGTCGAACTCTAACAGACTTGACAGAGATAAGACACATTACAAGTTACAATGACGTGTTCTAGTTCGGACATTAGTGCTTGTTAAAAATAAGAAAAATATCTACATTACATCAAAGCGACTGTTTCATTCACAATGGACGTATAATGATAATACTCTATAGTATAGTAATTCTGTACGTTAATAATATGTTTTTGCTTATTATTTTTTATTATTATTTTATTTATTGTACTTTAAAATATTTAAAAATAAATTGCGGAATTGCGATAATTTCAAGAGCGTTAACAACCTTTTTAAAAGTAACAGGTTCTTTTCTTGAAGTTCCCTTAGTCATATCAGTCCGGAAAATTCGCTGATTGTAGCCGATTCCACAAAGAAGTAGTGCGAGGAAAAAACGTTCAATTAGATCGCACATACGTACGTGGTAGAGCCATACTGCAGCTATATTAGTAGTATAGTTGTAGCACGAATGGGTCGGCTCGACCGGGGAATGACCACGCTCTCACAGAATACCAGCGTAAAGTAGCAGCTTAATGCTGCTGTGTTTCGTATGGTGAGTGTAGAGAACTGGAGACCCTTTTTACTGGAAAAAAGGCATTCCATCTTAGTCCTCACGGGTGACAACGCATCTGCATTTTGATTCTTTATTGAGGATAGATGTAGATGTCTATGGATCACAACAACCACTTACCATCACGTGGACTGTGTGCTCGTTTGTCACCCTATCCTATAAAAAAAAGAAAAAAAAAACAGTGGTGGTGCACCGCCATTCATCCAGATGGTATGCATGGTATCGTTAATTTTGTCGTGATGTGAGATAATGAAATTTTGCGACTGGAATTAGTCCAAACAATTCCTCTGTGGACTCCTCGTGGTAGATGCGATAGAAGATACAAAAGGATGCAATATCTCTTCGCAGCGTCAGTAAGTCAAACCGATTAAAAAGAACTCGGTCGTCGACGATTCGGGCCGCTCTCCCCTGGATGTGGTCAAGTGGACAGAGCTCGCACTAGGGTGCCCCGGCTCAGAGATGAGAACAGTATTACACGTGAGGCCGAACTTGCACCTTGTAAAGTTGTGAGCGATGTGCCGGTATGAAATACTGTCCCGCTCAGCTGAGCACACCAAGCTTTTTGTTAGGCCATGATTTATTACAGAATCGGCTAAAGTATTTTATAGCAACCTCAAAATCTTTTATACTTTAGTATGCTTAAGTTTGTCATAACGGATCTAAGTGTATTCATGCTCTACATGAGGTCCTTAATTAAATTTATCTGTTACCAGTTCTTAGGACGTATATAATATGTATTTTTTTACCAATTCTAGTAAGTTGCAATTTTGTACAATTTTGATGGTTTGGTCTATGTAAACAATTGGGCTCATAACCCAAGACTGGAGGTGAAAAGACTTAAGGTACGGTAAAAGGATATGCAAAATTTTGGTTTTTTGATAATTTAGTGCCAATCGAACGTTATGAATCCATTATTAGCACATTTGATCAAAATCTTTTTGTATGAGTCTAAATCTGCTACAATTGGACAACTGTCGTCAGCAAATTGGTACACAGAGCTGAACTGGAATATTTTATGCACAACATGTGCCTAATATTTTGTTTTGTAAGTATTCGATCATGCTACCTATATCAAAACAGCTTGCTATTATTAGGACGGAGCTTAAATTTCGATTTATTTCGGATTAAACTCTGATTGCTAGCGTACTGTGAAATTTTAAATCGAACGCTTATCCCCCAAGCTGCCGCGACTCTGTAAACATCCACATACATAAATACGTAAAATTATCGTACGGTATTGCAGCTAGAAATCCAGCAATATTTTAACGTCGCGTCGCTTCGCTAAGCACGCCTCACTTAAGTCGAGCATCTATGAAACTTAATACTAGAGATATTTTTCTGAGAAAAATAGCGCTACGGAAAGAATCATAAAAATGTTTGTGATTAATGTGTTAAGAAAGACAATATCAGTAAAACATTTTATAGCAAGTAAATCATTGTATAACTAGCGCCCTAATGTGGCGTCATTTAAAAATAATCATCAAATACCATTTGTTTTATCAATTTTTCGATTTAAAAAAAATCTCCAATTTTTTTCGGATAAAGTATTACCCTCCTGGTATTGCTCTCCTATCTGTTCGAGTAGTTTCATCACAATCGGTCCAACAATTCCGAAGATTAGCCGGGCCAGACTGACAGACAAAAATTTTAATTAGGTATTCTTGTGTTAGTATTTGGATATTTCAGAAAGACACTACAATTTTATTTATATGTATGTATATGACGATAAATTTCATGTGACAGAAGTTTATTTCAATCTTTTATCCTATCGATATAATATCCAGTTACTGGAAGCGAAATGTTGACCCCTCCTCATATTTCATTAAAGTATATTTAGTGAAGTAGAGATAAATAAAAATAAGAAATACTTTGAACATTCGAAGGACTTTTGACCTAACTTTTGACTGTCGTTAATATTTTAAATGTCAATTTTGTGCCAGATGTGGCAGAGTAAGTTAAAGTACGAAAATAATATACGAGTATGTACCCGAAAAATTATACGGGCTTTATGGCTGCTTAATTTAAATTATTAATTTCAAATCTCTCTTTGTGGGGCGCGGAAGTCTACGAAGTCTTAAAAGACTAAGGCGACGGATTAAAAGTCATGTTATAAAATGCGTTTTAAGACGCGACTGAAACCGCTGGCAATAGCTAGGTTTTTAATCGTTGTCAGCTTGTGACCATTCTCTATACGACCTAACAGAGCAAGAGCTTTACTTGTCACTTCTAAAAATATTTCTTTAGCCTACGGAAACCAGAGCTCTAAGGTTATTACCATACAGTTAATGCAAAGTCAATGGTAGCAACTTTCATGTTAGTAACGCGTTCAAAGAAACCGAAGAAAGCGTCAATAAAGTGTAATTAAAAGCCCTGTTTCCTAATGGTGTATCGGAGTTGGTTCGGAGAAATGTGAGGCGGCGTGACGTGAGCTAGAACGGAACTCTTAGAACCGACATGCAATTATGTGATTTTCACACGAGACTGCTATTAAAAAAACAACAAACAATATAAGAAACTTATTAAAGGAAAAGTATTTTAGCAAACAATAACCATATTTTTTATCGTAAAATTAATTAAGTAAAATCCTACCAATATATTTTATTCCATTTATCATAAAATGATTGAAAAAATATTAATGATATTAAATAGTAAAGGTATTAATAACATATTTAAAAAAAATTGTAGTAGATACACTGAATGTCCTTTTGATAAATAATTTTAAGTCACGCACAACATACGACCATACGAGTATGTCATACTTTTTCTCACTGTTTTAACTGAGTCTGTATTATTAAGCAAACTGTGGTTACCAAACCCCCTGACAAGCATAGCATCTATGACAAATATTTAGATTTTTATATATAAAAAGATCGATTACATGTAATTCTTATTGAGAGTCATCTCCTACTTTACCACTAAAGTATATTGATTTACAATTGATAAAGATATTACGTAACATACATACAAAAAAAAATGCAGTCGAATTAAATTAGGCTAAAAAAATCAGCCATTAGTCATCAATTTCTTTTTACTTAATGTGATGGCATTATTTTTTTACAAGTGACAAGTTAATGTAAGGCTTTTGATAGATCTATTTACCTCGACGGTTCACCTGAATAAAACATGTAGCGAGGTCAAAGTAGGCAACGGAACATTTTGATACATGTAACTCGTTCTCCGGTCAGGGACGGGCTGCTTTTTATATTCTAATCTGGATCTCTGCATAATTTAATATTTAATATTTTTTGTTGTTGTTACATAATTGTATTTTAAATAGTTAACGTTTATCATTTGTTAAATCGTTTAGAAATGCTCTTCAAATATGTTTCTTCAAACAACATATTTAAATGATATAATATACATATTATATACGTGAAGGTTAAACTTCGACATATTTTTAAGAATATTGCTCGCACGTAGGAATGTGAGATTTTAGGCATAGAAGGCATAGAAAGTTTTGCAAACTTTATACTTTATATTTTTTTATAGAATATGGGCAACATACGAGCACACAGTCCACCTGATGGTGAGTGGATGCTATAAACATCTACATTTATCCTCGATTAAGAATCAACAGATGCGTTGTCACCCCTGAGTACTAAGATGAAATGTCTCGTTTCCAGTAAAAAGGGTCTCCGGTTCTCTACACTCACCATACGAAACACAGCACAGCAGCGTTTAGCTATTTTTCGATGGTATTCTGTGAGAGTGTGGTCCCCCCGGGCGAGCAGACCCATTCGTGCTACAACCATAATATAGCTACAACGTGGCTCTACCACGTATACAATGTACCGTTACCGTTACAGCAGGGATAGCATGGGCAGGAGACAATTTTATCCCCGGGGAAAGGAGAAAATGTTTATCCCCTCGCTTAGTTTTATCCACCCTTCGAGCATGGGCACACCGGTGGATATAATATCCACAGTAGATAAAATTGGATATAGTCTTAGATAGTTTTTTTGTATGAATATAAACTCGTCAAATAAACTAGGACAAAATTGTCCCTTTCAAATGTCAAAAAAGCATAATTTTTATCTTTCATTTGGCTCAATGCTACGGACGGGGGATATATGTCTACTCGTTATGTCAAACGGGGATATACTTCTCCCCGTTGCCGTGCTTTGGCATAAGGACAAGATAATTTTATCTCGGATATAATCAGGGCATACATTTTTGTCCCCAGTCCATACTAGTCGTGCAGCCTATTAAAGTCTACTGCTGAACATAAGCCTCCCAAATAGATTGCCTCATAAGGGGGATATTTGCCATAGTTGCCACGCTTAGTAAGTATGATACATCGTTTACGTTCATACTGCCAATGTCTCAGAATAAGTATATATTATGATGTATATTATTATTACTCCAAGACCAATGTCATGCGTTTCTTTTACATTTTGTATATTAGATAGATATTATTTTGAAAGTGAAATACACAAACCTAAAAATTTAATGAATCACGGTCTTCGACCGACGGAATTTCAACCTCTAGGCGACCACTAGTATACTTTATTGTACACAAGTAAACAAGAAAGAAAAAGCAAATTATATAAAGGTACAATTAGTGACCTTATCGTTTAGAAACGATCTCTGCCAGGGTAAAGATGTACGCAAGTTGTTTGAATATATACACGATAACTAAGCCTACACACATACAAATGTATAATCAATAAATACATAGGTACATAACATATACATTAAAACTGTGTAGAGGCGGTGTAAGAATATCTACTATCTATAGGAAAACATACCATGATTTGGGCAACAGCGTCTTAACCCTTTCGCTGTCCCGTGCACTACATATAGGTCATTGCTATTGTCTTACTATTGTGTCTGAAAACCGGACAGTGAAAGTGTTAATATGACAACTGGAAAATAAAACTGCGGTTAATTAATAGAATAAGGCGTTACTTTGCGGAAATCCATTATATTAAAGTTGGTAAAAATTATTTTGCCTACATCCGCTCAATGAAATAAAATTATGTGTCTTAGCTAGTTTGAAGAGCACATCCCGCCCTCCCACAATTGCGTGCACTATTCCCGTCACCACTACACTAGGAAAGACACACCACCGACGACAATATGACACGTATTTCGCCTCTACACGAGGCGTCCTCAGGTGAAGTAGACTCTGTGGTGGCTGACCGCTAAGTGAGCGGCGAGCCAAAACAGCTGCTATTTATACAACTCGCTGACACAAGCGCTCCCTACTTAAGTAGCGAGCGACCGCGTCATGCGATAAAACATGCGACTAATCACCACCTGACGTACGCAGCCGCTTGTAAAATTGCCAAACGTGGCAATGTGGGCATCTACGAGTTTTTCTGCCACCAGAGCGGTGCCACTTTACAGTGAGGTAAATCATTTGACAGATTTCATGGCGGGAAATTTAAATTGTTTGAAAAGTGTCTACAAGATCAATGTTTGTTTAATATATTTGTTAAATTTTATAATAATTAAATTAAAAATGAATAAACCAAACTATGGAATCCTAAAAGTAGAAGAATTAAAAAGAGAACTAAAAAAATAGAGGTGCAAGAGTTAGTGGCACTAAATCCCAATTAATTGAAAGGTATGTAGTAACAATTATTATTTATTATGTTATTGTTTTATTTTTACTCAATTAAATTATTTTATATTTGTTCTTTAATATGTCTATTTCTTTAAAATTGATGTAACTGTATTTTATAATTTACTGTTAACTAAATAATTTGATCTTTACACAGGCTTGAAGATTACTATCGTAATAATAATTTTCAAGAGACGAAGAAAACGATATTTCATCAAGACAAATCTATTGTATTGAATGACCGACAGATTGTGACTATCCAAACTACAACAATACCTGATATTGATATAGTACACATCAACACAAAAAGTTACAAAGATAATGTTGGTCTTACAGAATATGCAGCAGTTCATCGTTAGGGTTTATAATATGCTAATCAACAAATATCTAATAGCATTAGTGAGTGCAACTTATGTTTGCTGATGTATATTATATATATTTTACACGTGGATATTGTGTATTATATATGAAAGTGGAAGTATATTGCAATCAGTTTGTGAGTGTGTAGCTGGTAAAGGCCCTCAGGCGGTTTGTAAGCATGTTTGTGTAATATGCTATGCAATTCTTAAGTTCAAAGAACTTTGTTATCGGCATATCAGGCAAACTCCAACACAAATAGAACAAAATGGCATGAACCAAAAAAAAACAAATTTGCATTTATCTCCTAAAAAAGCATGTGATATTTCATTTTAAATTCAAGAATGTTACAAAAAAAAGGACAAGTTTGTGTAATGAATGATCCGCGACCAATTAATAGAAAGTATATAATACTTTCAATTTCCACTTCAACATATTCTATATTTTCTTCTATACTGCGGTTCTGGTACCTTTGGTCAAGATTATATGCAACTTTCTTTTCTTGTTCTTCTCTCTTTTGTCGTCTTCTAATGACTCTTTGATAGCGTTCGATCTTTTTTGATCATTAAGACTGTAGTCCTTGAGCGTTGTAACTTCTAATAGAACAACTACATTGATATTTTCTAGTCACACAGACGCATCGCGCAGTGTTAGTATACGCACCCTGGACATGAATAAATTACTTTTAGTGCTTCGCACAAGTTACATATTCATCACGCGTTCGTCTTCATAGGATGTTCATGAATGTCACAAAACACACTGTGTGTGTTATATTTCTTCTGTGTCATTTGCTTGTGACATGCTTGAAGTCCACTTGAGCCTGGCTAATAGCTGACGGCAAAGGGTGGGGCCAGAGTGTACGCTTTCTAGGTATTATTTTAACTATTATTTTTTGTTTATAAACAAATTTAAAATATTATCAATGTTTTGTGTAATATGGGAAATGTGGGTTTCATAAATCATCTTTTATTAAAAAATAACGGTTAATATAGATTTAAACAATCAGTGGTTTAAAAAATTTATACAGTATGGAATAAAAAACCCGTTGGTTGTTTCAGGGACGTATAGGTGTACTATGAATGGGATTTTAGCGTTTCTAATCAAGTAACTAACTAAATTTAATATTTCTAAAAATGTTTGCATCTGAACTAAACGACAAATGCCGACATACCTACGGCCACTGTGAGGTCTCTGACACGGTCGATACAGAATTTTTTCAAAGCGAGCCGCTGCGCGGCGCGCACCCCCAAGGTTTTTGTGTGAATGATCCCCTCAACAGTATCTTTCAAGATGGCAGATCATATCTTATATGTTGCAACCATTGCGGCTATTTTTTACTGTAGTTATAATAAAAATGATTTTCGTCTAAATTTATATATTATTATAACATTAGTGCTAAAAGCGAAGTATAATAGTTATTTCCAGTAATTTTTTCTAGATACAGTTATTCTCAGAAACTTTAAGTTTAAAAATAATAGAAATAATAATGAAAATATCTTTAATAATGTGCTGGTAGTTTATGAAAATTCCATAATATCTCTTCTTGAATACCTAATAATATTTAATATGTTCATATTTATTTTATATTATAAATTATCTTACAAAAATCATTTTACGAAGTCCCTTAACGAAAAAAATTCTTAGTTCCGCTACGTAGATGACGATGTTTTGACGAGTTCTAACAGTTTCTAAAATTATGTTAAGATCAAATATACGTTGTTCATTTATTAATTACGATCTATCAAAGTCAACTACTGAACATAAGCCTATCCAACGGATAACCTCATAAAGGGGTATTTTTCATAGTTTCCGCTTTTGCGAGGCGGGTTGGCAACCTCAGTTTTTAACTTTGGATCTAGTTGTTGTTAGGAAGATGCCGTTACCCATCTCCTGGTTTCCATCTGCCTTTTACCACACCCACGGGATGATTTGGAGTAGTAAATATTCTTTCACCGCCAATACACATTGTTATTGAATAGTTATGTTATAAACCACGTTATTACTAATTAGAGATTTAGGAAAAATATTTAAAAAAAAGGTTGTTTCATTTCGTGATTAATTTCAAACTTGCAACTATTTGTAGGAGAAATGTATTATGCATTTTTCATGTGAAACTATTCGATAAAGAATATGTAACAGAAATTATTTTTTAAATAGATATTAAAAGAATGTAATAAACAAACTAAAATTACTATAAAATAAGCGGCGTTTCGCGCGCTCCTCAAACTCAAACCCGCTACCCGTTCGTCATCGTAGGACTTTAGTATAGGAAAATTCCCAAAATTTACACGCACTTCAAATGATCGTATCGTCTAGTATACGCCAACTGACTTATTTTGAGCCCGTGTTTTTTCAGTAGTTATTTAAAAACATGGAAAGTTTAAACATAAATTTTTTTCACAATTCAATTGTCATGATAAGATATAAAAATAAAGGTTGTTTATCAACGACCGATAAAAAAAATGCCTATGTTAATTAAGGTGTTTGTATTTTAGAAGGTTATTGCAGATGTAATCAATCCACATACAATTTACAAGTATTATTTTATTTCAATTTAATTTGATTATTTTTATGTTGATTTTTCTGAAGTAAAATTATTTATATACGTTTGAATACTGATTATGATAACGCACTTAACGGGAACCACAGAGTTATTGTTACATATTGTATTTTGTCGCCACTAATGAAAAGCCATAACATTAGAAGACAAGCTAACTGACTAGATAACTTCTATATTATAAATATTAATTATCAATCTAAATTTAACTACTGCAATAATAACCTCGGCATAAGATATTACTAAAATAACCTAAACGTCATCGTAATCGGATGGTAACCTCAACAAAGAACCCGACGAGTCAATCAGGACAGGACTATTCTAGAAGGTCTGAAATTATATCACAATGGGTGAACCCACAGAGGGTAACCCACTGATCAACAATTCACTCAAGGTCAAAATTGAATGTCTTGTACCAACAGGTGACACTCTCAATATGACTTAGCGTTAATTGAGACATTCGTGTGTTTTGACAAAATTTCGTGAATTTCTCTAAAGTTCATGATGTTGGGGCACCTCAAATATATCATATGTCAACCAAAATTTTGTGAGAATATTTGTAAGCTATAAGAGCAACTTTTTAGGTATTACAAAACAATTACGAAAAAAATTTTTTCGCTCCACCCTATCCCATGTTGCGTTCTAATCCTGGCTAGGATTAACACAGCACCTAAAAGCAATTACAGTACCTACTTAAATTACCCATCCTTTTAAATTACCAAAAATAATTGATTAAATAGGTGCGAAACACTTATTAATAACAGAGTTTTACACGATTTCACAACACAATTATACACGGCACTTGACGGGAAATCTACTTTGAATGTGGATCAAAATATATGACACCGGCTAGTCGAGTTAAAATCTACACTAGAACTATTGACACTTCACTCAAATTAAAACCGAACTGTCGGTCACTGCGGTTAGCGTGGCTTTTATACCGCGCGTATAAGTCGAAAACTGTCTGGAGAAATCACGAAACCGACTCTGGAAGCTTCGTGTATCTACCTACGCGAGCAATCAGAATTCGGGACTATTGCTATCACGCTTGCTCTAACAATATAACCCGTGGATAAGCCGCCACCGCGCTGCCGTCGTCGCCGCGCCGCCGGCATGCGCAGGTTCCTCAAAAACAATTTAACCGAGATCAGCACGAACATTACCGACCGCTGTTACCGACGCATGCGGCGCACCGATAAGCGCATAAGAGCGCGCGCGCGAGATTCAAATTACTTTTCGAACATATTTTTTTTGGTTTTATTCTGGAATATAATTCAATATTTTTCGAATGTACGAGAGTATTATTTTTGCTGTCGGCGGGCCACCAGTATTCGACCGGCGGGCCGCGGTCTGTGCATCTACGCAATAGAGGATCAAAATGCAGATTCATTGTCACCCGTGAAGACTAAGATGATTCTCTACACTCACCATACGAAACTCAGCAGCATTAAGCTGCTATTTTACACTGGTATTCTGTGAGTGCGTGGTCCTTCCCCGGTCGAGCTGACCCATTCGTGCTACAAGCAAAATATAGCTGCAGCGTGGCTCTAACCACCTATAATATTTAGTAGTACTAGTAGTAGTATAAGCTCACATAATTAAATAGTTAAACGAACTTACCTTAAGTGAAGTTCAACCATAATTATACGAAGCTCCTTGTCCGAGACGTTCTTTACAACATGTAGTACGCCGTATTTTATACCAGTACCATCACAGTTATCCAAGCTCCTAAAAAAAATTTTGGAACGGCAGAATGTATGTACAACACTATATCCCCCTGTACGTCTAATGCAATGTCATTATGTTTAAAGCAAGGGATTAGATGAGCAACCCTAACCCAGGGAGGGTTAATAGAAATGTCTGGACAAGGAGCTGTATAATTATGGTTGAACTTCACTTAAGGTAAGTTCGTTTAACCATTTAATTATACTCTCTCCTTATCCGAGACGTTCTTTACAACATGTAGATGTTTGAAGCCAGGGTTGCGAATTATAATACCAATGAATGGAAAAATTTGCAATTTTCCTTATTTTATAAAAAATATTTGAAGGTAATATATGTGTATTACATATTTGATTTAATAACATAAAATAAATAATCTTTATTTTATAACAATTCCATATACACGTAAGGCCACCTTGATTGCAGCAGAAGTGGCCCGTAGAAGAAATATAATATATTACCTTCCATATTCATTATTATGTACATAATAGTTAAAAACACAACATTATTAACCTTATATTACTAATAGCAACCTAAATGGCTTATGCACAAATATAGAGTAGCTATTCATATCACAATTATGTGTATAAGTATTTTCCATAATTTCCTTTTACAGCAAATTAATTTATTACTAACATCTTTTGGTAATCTATTTTGCATCTGTCAGACATAACTCTATGTATGTATGTTTACCATAGTTATTTTAGTATATGAAGGTAATAATAACCTGGTAGGTGAAACCCTACATAAAATAACTGAACAAAACATTTTTTTAAGATTACCATTTTTACTATGTACTTAACATATAACTTATATTTTAACTTGTCATAACCTTTAAATACCTTATAATAGTAAAATTGTTTACTATAATCATTTTGAAATTTTTTTTTAATTGTTCAATGTACAATTGTTTTAAGTAGTGAATTTTGTAAGTTTTATATTTTCACAAAAAGATATTTTATATACCGCTGTAAGCCATTGATGCATTTTGCACCTCATTATTATATTTAAAACCTAATGATGCTAAACACTGCTTTCTTTCTTATAACTTAGGTTATACTAAGCTACATAATACAGCTCGGATGCAACAATGTGTCTTTGTTTAAATTTAATTCATTACTCATGGTATGGCTAGAATGTGCCTAGCAGTAGAAAATTGCTCCATTGGCTAATTTTTTGATTTCAATGACTTTCTTTTTAAATAGTTTTATTACATCAATAATAATAATTCGGTGTTTTCTGTTACCGAGTTTTTTAATTATAGTTTATTAATTTCTTAAAATTTACATTAAAACTAAGGTCATGAAAAATTTACAAGATAACTGTTGTCTTTTTATTATTCTTTTAATAATTTAAGAAAATTATTGTAATTCCATCTGATGGTGGACAATATTATTTTTGTTTTGCAGACATGCCAAATGGTTTCATAAGCTCCGTATGGAGCCAAGTAAATCCCAAGAGGATATAATTAAAATAATAGCTTATATTCAATCTTTCAGATTTTTCTAAACAGTTAGATTAAAATGTATAATCTTTTAAGACTATTTAAACCTGTAACCTCTTGATATTCAATATCAAGGTAAAACGGTTCTCATATCACATCTTTTCTTACTTCCATGTCATATTTTCCATCCATCCGTTGCAGCCTATAAGTCCACTGCGGAACATAGGCCTCCCCCCTTCAACACAGAAGGTGGATGAATATTATGTAACTTTTTTTTAAAGTATCTACATAATAATATGTAATAATATACTGTCTTTAAATTTTAACATGTATCTATAAATCTCATAATTTGTTTGAGAATTACAATTTTAAGGACTAGTAAACTGACTCTCACCTTGAGCAACAGGGTAGTTTCGTTCCAGAACTCAGTTATTATTTCTTACTTGTTCTGCCAATTTTTAAGGGTCCTCAAAGTTTTACATAACCTTAATAAAACCATAAGTTAAGTTTATTAATAGCACTTATTTCTTTCCCAAATCAAATTATCTGATAAAATAATGAAAAATTTAGTTGCAATCTCAGGAATATAATTTCGGGACCTGCTGCCCCTTTAGATGTTTGGTATGTTGGAATATAACTTGCTATCTTGATGAGCGATCATGTGGGGTTCTCTTATGTTGACAATTTTGGACTTCTTTTGACGAACCCCTTGACCTGAGACTTTCTGATATTTTTACATCTGTAATTTTGTAACAACTTTTTCATTATGTTGTACTCATAATATTAGTCACCTTTGTAATAAAAATTATGCCATTATATATTTTTATTCTAAATCCCAGTACAGCGCCAATGTTTTACTTTCTAGTGATAGCGCTTTGTATGTCAATTCAAAACCTGTCTAACCTCTAAGTGAAAGCTCTAAGGTCTGAATAGTTAACCATGTCTATCCTCTAAGTGATAGCTCTAAGGTGTGAATAGTTAACCATGTCTATCCTCTAGGTGATAGCACTAATGGTTTAAAGCCTGCAGTGAATTCTTCCGAGTCCCAGCCCATCTTAATGTCTTCCTTCAAGTGGTATTGCTTTATATGTCAATTCAAAACCTGTCTACCCTCTAAGTGATAGCTCTAAGGTCTGAATAGTTAACCATGTCTATCCTCTAAGTGATAGCTCTAATGGTTTAAAGCCTGCAGTGATGTCTTCCGAGGCCTAGCCCATCTTAATGTCTTTCCTCTAATGGTAGCGCTTTATATATCAATTCAAAACCTGTCTGCCCTCTTAGTGATAGCTCTAAGGTATGAATAGTTAACCATGTCTATCCTCATAAGTGATAGCTCTAATGGCCTGAGTAATTTATACCATGTATATCCTCTAAGTGATAGCTCTAATGGTTTAAAGCCTGCAGTGATGTCTTCCGAGGCCTAGCCCATCTTAATGTCTTTCCTCTAATGGTAGCGCTTTATATATCAATTCAAAACCTGTCTGCCCTCTTAAGTGATAGCTCTAAGGTATGAATAGTTAACCATGTCTATCCTCATAAGTGATAGCTCTAATGGCCTGAGTAATTTATACCATGAATATCCTCTAAGTAATAGCTCTAATGGTCTGTATATAGCATTTTATATAACTTATGCTAGATATTCTTTCCAACAGTTTTAAGTGCTCAGTAATTCTGTCAGAAACCAGAAAATCCTGTCCCAAGATGTTGATGGCATTTTATTTCTTATTTTATTATATATACATGAACCCATATATATTCGAAGTAATAGTTCTAATGGTCTATTTGTAGCATATCCATATAACTCATGTAATATATTTTTCCCAGCAGTTTAAAGCCCATAGTATTTGTTTTTGTATCTCAGTATTGCATAATATTTTGTCCAACAAGATGGTGATAGTGTATCAACCTGAGTATTTTCCTTTTCCTATTTGCGCAATACTGTCCCAAAATCACCTGCATGTGCGCAATTTTTATGATATGATAAATGGCGACTGCCAAACTAATGCTCAAAGACAGATTGAACACGAAAGTAAGAAAAACATATTAAATATATCACTCCAATTTCTCAACGTATCTCTATATATATCTCAACCTACATTTATTGGTTGGAAATACCTATTTATTATTTCATATTATACGAGTGACGAGGTTATGTTATTAAAAGCAATAGTGGATTTTCATTGATAATTAATCATACTTGTTATTAAGTGTTTCGATACACAGTGAATCTGACTTTTTTTAAGTGATTTTTTAGATTTTTACACGTACCTCCAAAACAAGATGATTCTTGTTTACCTTTAATCAGTTTGCTCCATTTTGAATATCTTCTTTTTCCAAAGTATAACCCAATATTACCTCACAAGCATGTAATAAATACAGTTGTGGTAGATTTTGGATACAAAACATTTAATATTACACAACATATTTGATTTTTATAACAAAATTTATAAAAACACACCGTGACGGCTGGCACAAAAAACGTAATGATGACATTGCATTAGACGTACAGGGGGATATAGTGTTGTACATACATTCTGCCGTTCCAAAATTTTTTTTAGGAGCTTGGATAACTGTGATGGTACTGGTATAAAATACCGCGTACTACATGTTGTAAAGAACGTCTCGGACAAGGAGAGAGTATAATTATCTATAACGTGAGAAGTAAAGAAAAAAAAGAATAACCGTACCACATTAAGGGTCGATTATGTAGCTTCAAACACTACCTAAAAGGGCTGGCAGCCCCGAAACCAGGAAATGGACTCTTCCGGCCATTAGTTAGTTCCGGCAAAGAAGAAAGTTCCCTAAATAGTGTTGTGTTTTTTTAAATATTCTTTTAGGTTAAGGTATATATTGCTATGGGCCAATGTACTCAATGTTTAAGTCCTTGATGCTTAAAATATAGCGTGTTTTGTAATGTATTAGTTTTACTTCTTGTACGGCGTATGATAGAAATCGTAAATGAACGTCAGTTTGTGTCGGTCTACTAAAACGCGATTTTTTTGATGGCCTACTTTAATTTTTTTGATGGCCAATTTTAAAAATTTACCGTCAAATTATAATCGTACTCAATATAAAAGTGAAACGATTGAACTATTTTATTCATTTAACTATTTTTTTTATTTATGGGGATTTTATCATTGAGTTTAATACCTATAGAGTCACAAACAGACAAATAAAATGTCGCGCCAAAACTCGGCGCACGCTGCGAAGTGCGCAGAGTTTTGTTTAGTTGTAAGGCGACCACAATCCTCGTACAACGTCCGCGATGCCAAAGTGTTCGGTGATTTCCTGCCCAAATAACAGCAGACACGTGCGAAAAAAGGATGGTGTTTCATATTTTAGGTAAGTATCATACCAAATTTACGTATTTATGTATCCACAGTGCATGTTTTCATTTAAATTTCAATAATTTTCATTTTATTAGCAAACTAAAACACTCACCGCCGACCGCGCGGCGCCGCGATAACGTTTCTCTTTCACACGTTAGACAAATATGCAAGAGTAAAAGAGAAACAAATAGTCACGCGTACGAGAGTGACTCGCAAATTATGTTCTAACGGTTCTATGGAGTGGATTGATACAATAAATATTTTTACAGATTTTAAACTTAATGTACTAATATTACAATGTTGTTAAATGTTTTATTTTTTAGTTTTCCGTACAAAATGTAGGTCGAAAGAGTTTTATTATTTTAAAGTATAATTAAAATATGTTTTTTTTTTTTTTAGTTTTCCTCGAAACCCCATAAGATGCTCTGAATGGACAGTTATTATAGCAAAAGCCCGAAATGAATTAAACTACAAGCCATATAAAGGGTCGTAAGTCGTAATAAATCAAAGTAAAAGGCAACGTTACAATAAATTAACATTGTTTCAAGGTAATTAGGTTAGGTTAAGTTTTAGTTGTAAGTTATTAAAAGTAAGTAAGTAATATAACGCTTATACCTAATATTAATTTTGTTTTATTTTAAATTATCAGCGACCCGCGTGATCCCGTGTTTCCCGGTATAAAAAGTAGGTAGCATAAGTGATAATTTAGGGTATAAGCTATTTACATTTTCATCGAATCCGTCGATCTGTTAGAGCACGAACAAAATACAAACATACACACTAAAACGTACATACCCTTCATAATATTAGTGTGACTAGCTGACTCGCCCCGACTCCACCCAGTTGAATAATATAATTATGTCCATCCTAAATTCTAAATGTCCATTCTAAAGTAGTAATTAATACTTAGCATTTTAGTACTAATTCACAAACCTTAGTGGTTTACTAGTGCTATTAATACTATTAATTATTACACCAATTTTTTTTTCATTTACTTATCATATAAAAAATCTTATAAAATGTGTTATGATTTTTTAATATGATAAGTAAATTAAAAAGAAATTGGTGTAATAATTTTTGAAATCAGTTGTTTAGTTCTCCTAGGTACATATAAACTCACAAACTCATATTTCACAATTATTATAAACTCCTAATAATATTAGTATAAATAGCGTCTCCACTGATGCCTTGTTCCCTGCTCGTACGCAAGCCCTTGAGTGAATGATGATGACATTGCATACGAGCGACTTTGAACATTATACAAGCAGGTTAACGTCTAAATTCGAGCAAATGTCATTTTGAACTATATAATATCAAAATATATAGGTATATGGAACGGCGCTCGGACATTTTTTGAGTATTGTCAGTTAGAGATTGTGACTCTATAGGTATTGTAACTCAATGGATTTTATCCATAAATTTTGTGTCTGTATGTGTTAGAAATAGACTAAGTCTAAACGTTGTATTTCTACAGTTAGAAACGATAATAATTTAATTTCCCTTAAATTTGCTTAAGTTGGGCGAACTGTGCTAATTTCTATCGAGAACAATGGCGGTATATTTGATGTTATTATAATATACATGTATTGTTATGTTATCATATCATAATTTATATTGACATTACATAACTTTTTTTTTTTTTTATAGGATAGGGTGACAAACGAGCACACAGTCCACCTGATGGTAAGTGGTTGCTGTGACCCATAGACATCTACATCTATCCTCAATAAAGAATCAAAATGTAGATGCGTTGTCACCTGTGAGGACTAAGATGGAATGCCTCTTTTCCAGTAAAAAGGGTCTCCGGTTCTCTACACTCACCATACGAAACACAGCAGCATTAAGCTGCTATTTTACGCTGGTATTCTGTGAGAGCGTGGTCCTTCCCCGGTCGAGCTGACCCATTCGTGCTACAACTATACTACTAATATAGCTGCAGCATTGCTCTACCACGTATAAAAAAGAAAGCGGCCATTTACTTTAACAATACTATGAAAGGTTCTTGGGGACATTGTATTTATACGAAATAGTGATAATGATAAACACAATAATCCATCAAACGTCTCAAAAAGTATACACATAACACTTCCGTTCCGTAAAGTATAGTTACTTGTTAAACAAAAAAAAATCCACTTAAAACCAATATGTTGTTGATTAAAGAAAGAACATAATTATAAATATATTGTTAGAGATACACATAAGAAATCTCATTGATAGAAAGGTGCAAACGTGACTTTTTTGATGACACTGTCTATACAATATTTAATTTATCTACTCAAACATTAAGTATAAGTGTATATCTGATATAGTACATAAAGGTTTCTGCAATCTCACTTGTCTAGTGTTCGTAAGCGCAACTGCTGATCATGTGGTCCCGGGTTTGAATTCCGGGTCGGATCAAAATCAGTTACTGGGATTTCCTGTCAAGAAATTCTCAGTAGTAGTAACCTGAAGTCAGGCGGTGTTTCACCAGCGTGCCTCGGAAATCACATAAACCCTGCGTCTGATCTCTCTCCGGTCGTGTCGGATTGCCGTCTTATCGGTTTATGAGAGTGACAGAATAGAGTTGCCTTTTCTTGCGCACACACTCGTGCATTACAATCCTGTCCTGTACAGCTAGTCTCTGTTGAGACTGGCGGCCGTGACACATATTCGGTCGATAAATATAGATAGATGGATATAAGATACATAGAATTTGTGAATAACTCGTTTGCTGCGCGACCTATCAAATCCTAGCAAAGCTAGAAACCATCGTCTCGATAAAACAAATATATGATGTGACAATCAGAAAAATGACCTTAATAGGACAATTAGTTCAGAAGTTACACGATCACTAACAGACGCCGGCAACGCATCTGCAATTCCCCTGGTGTTGCAGTTGTTCATGGGCGGCGGTAGTCACTTACCATCAAGTGAGCCGCATGCTCGTTTGCCCCCTCTCCTATAAAAAAACGCACCAGCGATATATATAAAAATATTATAATGTTGATACTTCATTAAAATAATGACACATACATATATAGGCAGACATATTTTTAACTTTACATACTGAGGCTTCTGTTATAATGAACTTAACTTCTTGGTGGCTTCATTATGAAACTATTAGTGTAATGTTACTGACTAGAAGGACACGTGGCATTATCGTATAATCCGATTTAGTCGAACTCTAACAGACTTGACAGAGATAAGACACATTACAAGTTACAATGACGTGTTCTAGTTCGGTGTTCTAGTACATCAAAGCGACTGTTTCATTCACAATGGACGTATAATGATAATACTCTATAGTATAGTAATTCTGTACGTTAATAATATGTTTTTGCTTATTATTTTTTATTATTATTTTATTTATTGTACTTTAAAATATTTAAAAATAAATTGCGGAATTGCGATAATTTCAAGAGCGTTAACAACCTTTTTAAAAGTAACAGGTTCTTTTCTTGAAGTTCCCTTAGTCATATCAGTCCGGAAAATTCGCATAGCCGATTCCACAAAGAAGTAGAGCGAGGAAAAACGTTCAATTAGATCGCACATACGTACGTGGTAGAGCCATACTGCAGCTATTAGTAGTATAGTTGTAGCACGAATGGGTCGGCTCGACCGGGGAAGGACCACACCTCACAGAATACCAGGTAAAATAGCAGCTTAATGCTGCTGTGTTTCGTATGGTGAGTGGAGAACTGAGACCCTTTTACTGGAAAAGGCATTCCATCTTAGTCCTCACGGGTGACAACGCATCGCATTTTGATTCTTTATTGAGGATAGATGTAGATGTCTGCGGATCACAACAACCACTTACCATCACGTGGACTGTGTGCTCGTTTGTCACCCTATCCTATAAAAAAAAGAAAAAAAAAACAGTGGTGGTGCACCGCCATTCATCCAGATGGTATGCATGGTATCGTTAATTATGTCGTGATGTGAGATAATGAAATTTTGCGACTGGAATTAGTCCAACAATTCCTCAGACCTTCGTGGTAGACGCGATAGAAGATACAAAAGGATGCAATATCTTCGCAGCGTCAGTAAGTCAAACCGATTAAAAAGAACTCGGTCGTCGACGATTCGGGCCGCTCTCCCCTGGATGTGGTCAAGTGGACAGAGCTGACACTAGGGTGCCCCGGCTCAGAGATGAGAACAGTATTACACGTGAGACCGAACTTGCACCTTGTAAAGTTGTAAGCGATGTGTCGGCATGAAATACTGTCCCGCTCAGCTGAGCACGCCAAGCTTTTTGTTAGGCCATGATATTTTATAGCAACCTCAAAATCTTTTATACTTTAGTATGCTTAAGTTTGTCATAACGGATCTAAGTGTATTCATGCTCTACATGAGGTCCTTAATAAAATTTATCTGTTACCAGTTCTTAGGACGTACATAATATGTATTTACCAATTCTAGTAAGTTGCAATTTTGTACAATTTTGATAGTTTGGTCTTATGTAAACAATTGGGCTCATAACCCAAGACTGGAGGTGAAAAGACTTAAGGTACGGTAAATGAAATGCAAAATTTTTGGTTTTGATAATTTAGTGCCAATCGAACGTTATGAATCCATTATTAGCACATTTAATCAAAATCTTTTGTATGAGTTCAAATCTGCTACAATTGGACAACTGTCGTCAGCAAATTGGTACAGATTGAACTGAATATTTTATGCACAACATGTGCCTAATATTTTGTTTTTAAGTATTCGATCATGTAACCTATATGAAAACAGCCTATTATTAGGACGGAGCCTAAATTTCGATTTATTTCGGATTAAACTCTGATTGCTAGCGTACTGTGAAATTTTAAATCGAGCGCTTATCCCCCAAGCTGCCGCGACTCTGTAAACATCCACATACATAAATACGTAAAATTATCGTACGGTATTGCAGCTAGTAAAGCCAGCAATATTTTAACGTCGCGTCGCTTCGCTAAGCACGCCTCACTTAAGTCGAGCATCTATGAAACTCAATACTAGAGATATTTTTCTGAGAAAAATAGCGCTACGAAAAGAATCATAAAACATTTTATAGCAAGTACATCATTGTATAACTAGCGCCCTAATGTGGCGTTATTTAAAAATAATCATCAAATACCATTTGTTTTATCAATTTTTCGATTTAAAAAAAATCTCCAATTTTTTTCGGATAAAGTATTACCCTCCTGGTATTGGTCTCCTATCTGTTCGAGTAGTTTCATCACAATCGGTCCAACAATTCCGAAGATTAGCCAGGCCAGACAGACAGACAAAAATTTTAATTAGGTATTCTTGTCTTAGTATTTGGATATTTCAGAAAGACACTACAATTTTATTTATATGTATGTATATGACGATAAATTTCATGTGACAGAAGTTTATTTCAATCTTTTATCCTATCGATATAATATCCAGTTACTGGAAGCGAAATGTTGACCCCTCCTCATATTTCATTAAAGTATATTTAGTGAAGTAGAGATAAATAAAAATAAGAAATACTTTGAACATTCGAAGGACTTTTGACCTAACTTTTGACTGTCGTTAATATTTTTTTATGTCAATTTTGTGCCAGATGTGGCAGAGTAAGTTAAAGTACGAAAATAATATACGAGTATGTACCCGAAAAATTATACGGGCTTTATGGCTGCTTCATTTAGATTATTAATTTCAAATCTCTCTTTGTGGGCGCGGAAGTTGACTAAGGCGACGGATTAAAAGTCATGTTATAAAATGCGTTTTAAGACGCGACTGAAACCACTGGCAATAGCTAGGTTTTTAATCGTTGTCAGCTTGCGACCATTCTCTATACGACCTAACAGAGCAAGAGCTTTACTTGGCACTTCTAAAAATATTTCTTTAGCCTACGGAAACCAGAGCTCTAAGGTTATTACCATACAGTTAATGCAAAGTGAATGGTAGCAATCTTCATGTTAGTAACGCGTTCAAAGAAACCGAAGAAAGCGCCAATAAGTGTAATTAAAAGCCCTATTTCCTAATGGTGTATCGGGGTTGGTTCGGAGAAATGTGAGGCGGCGTTACGTGAGCTAGAACGGAACTCTTAGAACCGACCTGCAATTATGTGATTTACACACGAGACTGCTATTAAAAAAACAACAAACAATATAAGAAACTTATTAAAAGAAAAGTATTTTAGCAAACAATAACCATATTTTTTATCGTAAAATTAATTAAGTAAACTCAATATATTTTATTCCATTTATCATAAAATGATTGAAAAATATTAATGATATTAAATAGTAAAGGTATTAATATATTTAAAAAATATCGTAGTAGATACACTGAATGTCCTTTTGATAAATATTTTTAAAACCGAAACTGCCTATTTGCGCGTTTCTTAAGGACCGGCCTCTTAAGATGAGAAATATGCCAAAAAAACACACTTGGTAGAAACGATGTTCAAGGAAATAGGATTAGTACATTGGTTTACTCAAATAGGTGTCTAATACTAACAATTTTGGCACGTTGAATCCTTTGGTAATGTATAGTATTCAGAAGTGAAGTGATTTTTGCAGATTACTGAATGTTTTGATGGGATAAAGTTTTGTCTCCGTATACATAGCTATTATCCATTTTTTTAACCGTGATTTATCGCAAGGAAATCTGTGACCACCTTTGGCTGATGAACAGTACGGTACAGCCCAACACTGAGGCATCGTTTTGTGTATAAACGTAAACTAGAAGCGAAAAGCTTTTAAATAAAACACAATTTTCCAATGTCGATTGTGACAATGACAGATAAATTTTACCTCAGTTGCTGCCAGTGACATCTGGTGAGCGGAAAATTATTAGCCCTCATCAAAAAAAAAAGTTTATTTCTTTCACAAGGTTTCCCTGCTCGTCACTGGATATAGTTGTAGATTTTGATTGCAGCGGTTGTTTAATAACGATGACATATATTGAAATTGATTTCTTGCGAATTGGGTATGAGTGCGGTTAGCTGTTTATTATGTCTACTTTTATGCAATATGCTCGCTAATTATAGCAAGTATACACTTTATGACTTAAAGGCACCAATGTAATCAGGTGTAAGTACCATAATTAATAAATGACTACGTATTATATATAGAATTTTATACATTTACTAGGTTGCATTTAGTAGTATCGTACCAGTTAAGTTAGTTAGTTAAGAATATCCACTACCCCAAATTTTCCCGTGGGTGTCGTAAGAGGCGACAGTGAGAAACAAGCAGGAGATGGGCAGCAGCATCTTCCTGATAACAGCAATAGTACAATAAAAAAACTGCGATTGCCAACCCGCTCGCCAAGCGTGGCAACTATGGCAACCCCCCCACCCCCTTACGAAGAGACGGCCCCCAGTCCCCAGTGGCCCCGCTATTCCTGGCTACGGTGGCGACCATGGTAACGGCGAGGCAGGGGCTGATAAGAATCTCCGGTGGAGGTTTGGTTGCCACCTAAGACGACTCGACTTGGCAACATACAACGCACGCACCCTGAAGCCTGACGAGAAAATCCTGGAGCTGGAAGAAGAGATAGACAAGTTGCGCTGGGATATTATAGGATTATCTGAGGTCCGAAGAGAGGGTGAGGACACGGTAATCCTTGAATCTGGCAACTTGTTCTATCGGAAGGGCGACTATCTGTCCCAAGGAGGTGTCGAATTTATCGTCCACAAGTCTCTCGTTAACAACGTAGTAAAGATTGTGATTGTGTCGACGAGGGTTGCGTACCTTATACTCAGAATCACCGAACGGTATTCGTTGAAGGTCATACAGGCTTACGCACCCACCCCTGCACATCCCGATGAGGAGGTGGAGGAAATGTATGAAGATATCTAAAGCCATGCATTCCTCCAAAACTCACTATACAGTGTTAATAGGAGACTTCAATGCAAAACTAGGTACAAGGTAGAACGGTGAGCTGAAGGTAGGGAAATTTGGAATAGGGCAACAGAACCCAAGGGGCCAGCAGCTGGCCGACTTCATGGAGAAAAGGGACTCTTTATGATGAACTCTTTCTCCAGAAGCGTCCTCTCAGGGACAGTACCTGATCGAGCCCCGACGGTTCTACAAAAAATGAGATTGACTTCATTATGACGATGAGACAGCAACTGTTCAGTGATGTCTCAGTGATCGCGATGGTGAAAACTGGTAGCGATTACCGAATGGTTAGAGGCACATTGAACCTAAACGTTAAGTTGGAGAGGTCTCGTCTAATGAAGTCAACGCTCCGTCCCCCTCGTGCTCTGATCCAAAGTCCCGAAACCTTTCAGCTTTACAAAACCGTTTTCAGTGCCTAGAAGATTGCAATGCAGTGGACGATATGAAGCTAGTGGAAACTGTCCATGCGGTCGGAGCTAAGTTCTGCAAGACCCGCCGCAGAAGAACACAAAAACTCTCCGATCACACTCTTAATCTCATGGCTGTTAGACGGGAAATGAAGTTGCAGTCTTCAGCAGATTTGACAGCATATAGGCAACTGAAGAGACAGATCTCCAAATGCATGCGGAGGGACTTACGCAACTTCAATATAGCTTGTATTGAAGAAGCGATTGAGCGGAACCAAGGCTCCAAAGTCTTTGCCAGAGATCGGTCTGCCAGAAAGAGCCAGCTTTCAAAGTTGAAGACCGAGTGTGGCAGCATCGTTTCCGGGACACCTAAGATGTTGAGTGAGATTGAGAGGTTCTATGGGCAGCTGTACACGTCATCGTTGGAGCCACACGCAAGTGTGAGTAACGATCCAAGAGCAAGTCTTATTCGACACTATTCCGATGATGTCCCGGACGTCAATCTGAGCGAGATTAGAATGGCTCTCCAGCACCTTAAAAACGGCAAGTCCCCGGGCGAGGATGGAATTACAACGGAGCTTCTAAAAGCGGATGGAGACCCGGTATTTGATGTCCTTCAGAAGCTCTTTAATTCCGTCCTCCATGGTGGGACTACTTCGGAGGCGTGAAGCAGAAGTGCGGTGGTCTTGTTCTTTAAAAAAGGACAAACAAAGACAACGCTATCTTGAAAAACTACAAACCGATTTCCCTTCTGAGCCGCAGACTCGTCGATTTCCAGCCTCCCGAACAAGCCGGTTTCCGAAAAGGCTTTAGTGCCATAGACCACATACATACCCTTCGGAAAATTGTACAGAAGACCGAGAAGTACAATTTGCCACTATGTCTTGCGTATGTGGACTATGAGAAAGCCTTTGATTCCGTCGAAATTTGGGCGGTGCTGCAGTCCCTTCAGCAGTGCCAAGTTGGCTGTCGGTATAACGAAATGCTGAAGTGTTTGTACAGTAAGGCTACGATTCCGTCGATATTTGGGCGGTGCTGCAGTCCTTCAGCGGTGCCAAGTTGACTGTCGGTATATCGAAGTGCTGAAGTGTTTGTAAAGTAGGGCTACGATGGCTATCCGAGTACAGAACCAGAGTACGAAACTTATCCAACTGCAGAGAGGTGTAAGACAGGGTGTTGTTATATCCCCGAAACTCTTCACCACTGCATTGGAAGACGGTTTCAAACTACTCGACTGGAAAGGATACGGAATTAACATCAATGGCGAGTACATCACTCACCTTCAATTTGCCGACGATATAGTCCCTATGGCAGAATCGCTGGAGGAGCTAAACACTATGCTCAATGACCTCAATAGTGTCTCAACGGATAGGTCTTAAGATGAACATGGACAAAACAAAGAGCATATGTAATGTCCATGTCACACCTATGCCGGTAGTTATTGGGAGCACTAAGCTCGAAGTTGTTGACGAGTATGTTTACCTGACAAATAGTCCTACTAGGTAAGTTCAACTTCGACCGAGAGGTCAATCGACGGATTCAACTCGGCTGGACAGCGTTCGGGAAATTACGACACATCTTCTCGTCAGGTATACCTCAAAACCTGAAAACGAAATTGTACAACCAGTGCGTGTTGCCAGTGATGACTTATGGATCTAAGACGTGGTCCTTCACTGCTAGCCGTATGAGGACACTCAAGGTCGCTCAGCGAGTTATGGAGAGGGCTATGCTCGGGGTTTATTTGCGTGATAAACTTAGACATTAGGACATCCGCAGTAGAACCAGAGTGACCGACATAGCCCAACGGATTAGTAAGCTGAAGTGGCAATGGGCCGGCCATATAGCTCGAAGAACCGACAACCGATGGGGAAAAAGGTTCTCGAGTGTCAGCCTCGTACTGTTAGGCGAAGTGTAGGGCGACCCCCAACTAGATGGAGTGACGATCTGGTAAAACATGCATGAAGACGATAAATGCAGGTGGCTCAGTGGTTGTAGGACTTGTTATCTGCTTAGAATTCCGTCTAAGGTAGGTACCATCCTCTTACCCATTTGTGATGCCAAATAGCAGTGCTTGTCTGCTGTGTTCCGCTCTAAAGGGTATATAGAGCCAGTATGATTACAGGCTTTGAAGTTTAGCTGTCAGAGGTGACACTGACAACGCATCTATAGTCTTCTTTTTTGAAGATGGTTACTGGTGTCCATAGCCTGCAGTAGCCAATTACCATCAAATGGACTGTAAATTCGTTTGTCAATTCAGCTTTATAAAAAAACGTTAAAACTTGCTCGATTTTCTATTTTAAGTTAAATTAGATTTTTAATATTAAAACATAGTATACAAATAAGATATTTTTTACCTGTTAAAACTATGACATCATTAAACTTTGTTCTCATACAATTTCTGTTGAAATATTTCTCTTGACTGTATATATTAGTATTTCAATTAAATATAGTGACAAAATACCCAATTGTTTATTGAAATTTTAAGCGTTGATTTACCAAGCGTAGGGCGGTAAATGAAAACATCGTTTAGAAACCTGTATATCTGAAAAATAAAATAATGTTCTCGGAATATAATATACATTTTCTGAAAAGATGTAAAATCTACAAGCCAATACTGACGCATTTTAGCGGACTTTTTGATATAAACTCTGACTATAATTTATCGTTGTAGACGGTCATTACTTATACAACGCGGGAAAGCTTACGAGACTCGTAGACTCTCCCATCGTAGTTCGTAGCGGTTGATACGGCTCGGCAAAGGTCATGACATTATTGTGGATAGTAATATGCTAATATTCAAACAATGCGTTCTAATTTCTCATGGACACGAACACTTGTGTAGATTTGAACCCGTGAATCGACATAAACACTCTTTGCGTCGTTATCTTTAGCCATGTTTCCATCTGCAAGAAAACTTCTTCATTTCTGCAAGAAGTGTACGACAGCCTGTCAGATAGTAGCTTGCAGATTGTAAACTACGTAGAAAGTGCACTCGCGACAGTTTGTCAGGCGATAGATTTATAATGATAATAATATGTTTTCCTGGGTGATTTAACTACAGTGAAACTGGTTCAAAATTAAAACATTATTTATTGGTTAAGTTATACTCATTGGTTACAGAAAGATCTTTTTGTCATATTAGCATATTAATATTGTCAAAAATCATAATGATAATCCATTTAATGTGAATTTGTGAATTTAATGCGAATTGTGAATTTAATGCGATTGTTAATTCTAATTTTACTAGTGTGTAGGACAATTTTTTCGCCCAGGAGTTGAGTAGGATCTATTTCTATCGTTTGAAGGGTAAGTGGCTTTTTTATATAATAAGGGTGACAAGCGAGCACACAGCCCACCTGATGGTAAGTGGATACTGTGGCCCATAGACCTCTTCATATATCCTCGATTAAGAATCCAAATGCAGATGCGTTGTCACCCCTGAGGACTAAGATGGAATGCCTCCTATCCAATAAAAAGGGTCTCCGGTTCTCTACACTCACCATACGAAAAACAGCAGCATTGAGCTGTTATTTTACGCTGGTACCCCGGTCGAGCCGACCCATTCGTGCTATTACCATAACATAGCTGCAGCATGGCTCTACCACGTATAAAACTGGCTACTGCAGCCCTTAGACATCTGTAACTAACTTCAGACAAAGGAGACTACGACTTGTGTTGGCAGCCCTATGGACTAAGATGGAATGCCTTACAGCCTGTAGTTATATTCTATTACATTGAAAACCATTATAATACTGACACAGTATAATTACAGGCATATAGTGCACGCACTACTGCTTGGCGGAACCTAGGCGAAAGAGGAGTCCTAACCCATATTTACTAGAATTTACTAATAACGTATACGATTTCAATCGACTCACTATTGTTTGGATTTTACTAAATAACGTTCGAAGTAAGTAACGGATATTGTTTTGTTTAGTTCCATGACTGGGTTGTTTTCATTGTTGTTAGTGGTTTATATATTTTATGACTGGTTCTACTAGGTTCGTGTCTTTATTTAACATTTTGTGTGTTTACCGTCGGCTTGATCGAGGCTGTTATTATTTTTCCATTTAACTGGCGGGCTATATATTATTATATTGCGTGACAATCTAAATTATCCTTCGTCACTTTACTACTCAATCGATGTCGCGCTGTCTGCATTCTTAAATGATAGCATGGATCTGCAAGCAAAAAAATTATAAAGAGTCCGATGCTAAACAAAAGGACAAGTCATTCACTGCTATCTAGTGTAGTGGTCAAAGTCTACTTACTTGTCGCGGTATCTCTGACTGCATTGTTCAAGTCTACCTCCAATCTTATCGCATAAAGCTTCATCATTAAAAATTCGACTGTATGTTCTTTTTTTTAAATCTATATAACACGATATTCCTGAGTTTTACAACAATTTAGTTGATCCGACAGAGCTTTAAATGATTTTTATGCTTCCACAGTAATGCCATTTCATTTTAACCAAATAAGATGATAATTGATATTGTTATTTAGTTTTTAAATAATCTAACTATTTTGTAAAGTGTATTAGATAATACTAAGCTCCCAGTAAAATACTTTCTAAACAATCCAATGTGTATTATCTTTTTCCTTTGCCGTTTATTGAACCGGATTTTTACATTTCTCGGTTTTAAGTTTATCGATATTCTTTTTATCATCTATAATATAGAATTCTGACTATTCCTTTATTTAAAGTTTGTCTTCAACGCTGTCATCAAATGCTAATGGGGAAGCGGATCCGTTATCACGCTGTCAATTGCCTCACGCCATACAATTTGTTGTGTCTTGTTTATTGCATTGTTTTGTCTGACATAATTAACTGCTTATGTAATTGCGTTGAGGAATAATTAAATGATTAATCCATGTTATTGCTAATATGTTACCACGTTATTAAGGCGTTTTAAATAAAATTACATAAAACAAAAATGAAAAGTAGACTTCAATGTACTAACATACTATAATCTCTTCTGGTTTCTGATGATGTTTGTGCTGTTATCCTTTTGGCTCTTATAGATTTATCGAACTCAGTGCTCGCGTCCTTTCGGGCTGCGAGCTATAAAGTGGGTGGAGTTTATTTATTTTAGAACAACGTTGCACTAAAATCAACATTCTTGTGTTTTGTGATCACATCATGACATGGATGAGTTTTCTAACCGCCGTCCGAACAAGGGCAATGCACCGATTTCTGAAGCTATTATGGGGAAATTATTTTTTTCTTTTTATTAATTTGAAGTCCCTTTTATTTTCCATTGAAAGTCTAATTTTAGCACTAGCAAGTCGCTTTATATAAAACATCATACCTGAATGTTAATGCGTAGCGAGTCTGTTTACTATGTTTTTACTTGCTTTTGTTTCGAGTTGGTATGAAAATTTTCTAGCTGATTGGCGTTGTCTACATACTACATAGCATAAGAATTACTAATTTAATTTATGAATATAATGTTGAAAAAGGTAAAAAGGCAATAGTTTTATAACTTATCAAAATTTCAGAGGCTAGTGTTGGACACCTACGATCAACAACCCACCCTTTTTATAGAATAAGGGTGACAAATGATCACACAATCGACCTGATGTGAAAGGATGCTGTGGCCAATAGTTACCTACATTTTTCCTCGATTTTCCATCAAAATGCAGATGCGTTCTCACATCTGAGGACTAATAGATATGCCAAAATGTTCTGGTGTCAGTAAAAAAGTGTCGAGATAATATGCAAATTTAGTTCAACTATTGATAGAATGATTATTAAGAATAATGAAATATTTTCCACATAATAGCTTATGAAGTCGGTGCTAAGACATAGTATATAACAGAATTAAAGCCCCAAAGTTATGAAACTGTACATTATTTTATTCTTTTTATTTCTTTCAAGTCTACTTACTTATTGTTAAAAGTATAATGTTCTGACGCTTTTGAGTAGACTAAGGAATATTACAATTTTAAGGCAACACTGGTGCAATGCAATGTTTTCCGCAAATTTAAAGGGAAAAAATTTACTCCTAAAATGTAACCTATTAAAAAAAAAAGAATCCTTGAAACGGTTTACAATTGACGAAGATATTGTGTAAAATATTCTAAGAATAAGATACGACCGAATTGAGAAACTTCTTTGAAGGCTGTAGAACAAAAAAATTTGCTTTTTTGTTTTCAGAGTTCCCCGCCACCGTTCAGCCCAGCAGGAAGGACGAACGATGATGATGCAATAGTCTCCATCATTGAATCAGCCGAGGAGTTCATCTACATATCAGTCATGGACTACGCACCTGCGCTGGTCTACACACATAAGTTAAAGTGAGTATAATTTTAATCATCAGCGCAAGAGAATCCATCACCACATTTCTTCCCGTAGGTTTCGTAAAATCCAATTAGGGGAAATTCCAGCATAGAATATAACTTTTTATTTTATTTAATAAAGATTACAAGTACTTAACTCTTATTGAAAGTCATGTTTTTACATTTACCACTTATATTTCTATGGGTAGTGCGATCGTCAATATGCCTGCCAAGAGTGACGATTAAATGCTTCCAATTCCAAATAATATATTATTTCATTCCATTGCTTTACGCATTACGAACGACGAAGTAAACCGTTTGGTTCAAAGCGTGGTACTTATACGTTGTCGATATCGCTAACAAAGTGATGGAGACTGGCCGAGCATCTGAATGTCCTATGATAGAAGCTAGTTAGTCCGGGGTGGAGCTTATACTCTTTCATGTTAGGTTATACTATTTAAATGTTTGTATAACTAACTAAAACTAAAATTAAAAGAAAAGGTCGAAAATCAAGAGAAACGAATATACTTTTTAGACAAACAGTCAATACAAAGAAATATAGTGTTCTTTGGCATCGAGGATAGAGAATCGTCGTACGGGGAACTGGAAAACAACATCGTAAAGTGGATAGGAGAGCGTCTTTCTATTAGATTAGACCATAAAGACATTCAAGAGGTAAAGAGAATTGGAAGAAAAAGTGAAAGTCCTCGGTCAATAATAATAACCTTCACTACTCTCGGTCTCAAGATAAACATATTTAAACAAAAAGAGCACTGAAATACACTCAATATTATATGAAGGAGGACTATCCACGGTACATTTTAGAAAAAAGAAAGGAATTACAACAACAAATGATCCTAGAGAAAGAGAAAGGCAATTAAGACAGTAAGAATAAAATATGATGAATTGATTATAGTGAAACCTAACAATAAAAGAACACTCCCCACATCACCAGAAAAATACCCTTTACCACAGAACGATAGAAACATTCATGCCACCAAAAAGAACAAAACGCTCCAACCACAGACATCGATTCGAAGATCAAATAGCTTATCAGGAGTCCTGAAACCGGGTATGCTGAACTTCTTAGTCAACAAAAATACTAATATTATAACAAACAACCAAGAGAACAAAGATAAGAATACATAACAACCAACCCACCCCTCCCACGAAGATCTCATACATGAACATATTATAACAAGAAACAAAAACCATCTTCCAATACGGCTGGTCACCGAGGAAGATCACGACCACAACCCTCCAAAGAAAAACACAACCACACTAACAAACCCTGCATCTATAACACCAACCAAGCTTTACATATTAACCTACAATATAAGAACTTTGTCATCGTACGAACGCTTAATAGAATTAGGAGAGGCAATAAAAATATAAAATTCGACATAATCGGACTATCGGAAGTGAGACGCCAAGGAACTAAGATAGAAGAATGTGACAATTATATTCTATGCCACATAGGACTTACACCTGGAAAGTATGGCGTCGGATTTTTACTACATAAAAAACACAGGAATAACACAGAAAACTTCATAGGTATAACAGATAGAGTAATACAAGGAAACGAATTATCTCTGATACAAGTATACGCACCTACGGAAACCTAAATGCAAAATTAGGACAACCCAGACAAGACGAATATTTAGTTACGAAATCAAATGGATATGGAGAAAGAAACCAGAGAGGCCAAAGATTAATAAACTTCGCGCTTGAAAATAAAATCGCAATCCTAAACACCTTTCTCAAAAAAAAGCCGAACCAACGGTGGACATAGCGCTCACCAAATGGAACATATAAAAATGAAATTGATTTTATCATCTCAAATCAACCAAAAATTTTGAATATTAAAGTAAACGTTTGTATAACTAACCTTAATTCATTAAAAATAACTATAACTTTTAAAAGCATAATCTATTTCACTGTTATAATTTATGTCGTTGGTAAAGTATCCGTTGGACGGTGAGTTGTCCACGCGACGACGAGTTTTATGATTGACGTATTTCGATAAAACCTTAACGGGTATTTGCCATCGTAAAAGGTCAGCTTCGATTATGTGAATTCGTCGAGTTTACAACTCTCCAATCGATGATTGGAAAGAATTCGAGTAGCGACTAACATGACTTAATCATCGTATTTGTTAAGGTTCATGTAGGGTTGCACGATTTGACCGACGCCGATTCACAAGGCCTCGAAGATGGAATGGAAAACTCCAGCTCAACTCCCTCTACGAGAAGTAGCCTATATGAGCTTACACCGTCAGGGTTGCGGTAGTGTGCGACAGCGTTCCCCTAACCCCGGCAAAGGGCCAAGAGACGAAGACCGTGGGGTTTTAGCCGATAGGAGTCCGACATAATTGTCTATCATCCCCGTTATAGACAAGTATCCATAAGGATTTCCCTACTTACAAAAAAAGGGTTGCCAGATTGAAAATTACTAATTCAAAATGTCGGGAAGTCGGAATTGCTGACGGTGAAAAGAAATATTTAGAATCATTCAACTTGGGTCAATCAAACTCCTACTTAGGTAATTAAAGGATCCGTGGCGCAATCCCGAAAAAAAAATCCCGCATTGAACAAGTATTTGTATGGCCTACTACAAATAATTGTTCTGAGTCGACGATGGAGTTGACGATTGTTGAATGAAAGAGAGGGAGAGACAAAACGCAAATATAATTTAAAATATTCCGTGACATTATAATATTGGCACATAGCCGACAAGATAGGACTGACTGACGGTACCTAAGCGGATGCGTGACACTTTCGTTAGCAGATTATAATAAAATCACTACGTTTTACTCGCTGACGACAGAGAGAGAGAGAGAGAGAGAAAGACGTGAGACGGGAGAAGAACAAGAACATGAGTGTATCTCGATGCTAGTTAGTATCGAGATACACTCATGTTCTTACATGAGTGTATCTCGATACTACTACTATACTCGATACCTCTACGTGTGCGATGCTGTGTAGTATGCCCGTACTTTTTATGTGGAATCAGTGTAACTAATATTTTATTTACAACTCAGTATAAATGGAATATCTGTGGGATTACGTTTTTCTTTTAATATTGTAAAATACTGCGCAATTTAGATTTTTCTTTCAATATGACTTACCCAAAGACCCCTTTGTCTTTCGACTTTCCGTTTCATTAGAACAATGATCGGTGCTCATCTTACGTATAATTATTGTGATGATGAACTATCTACATACATAATTAAATAATAGTAAGGTTTCGTACAAAGGTCCCTCAGGGCGCGAGTCCTACTCGCACTTGTCCGGTTTATTCTTGTTTATGACGTGTACAAAATTTTTAGTATTTCCAACATATTTTATTTTGTAATCAATATGTTACCACGAGACCAAGCCTTACTGGTGTTTTAATGTATGCTCTTTCTATGGTATTATTATTACAACTATGTCAATCAATTAAATATTCAAAATTATTACAAAAAAAATACATTTTGTTTATCTTTTTTAGGTTTTGGCCTAAAATAGATGACGCGATCCGCGCAGCAGCCTTGGAGCACAAGGTGAAGGTTCGGATGCTGATCAGTTGGTGGAAGCACTCGCACCCTGAGGAGGACTACTTCCTGAGATCCCTCACCGCTCTCTCTCAGTCCTATCCCCGGGTCGATATACAAGTGGTGAGTATTTGTTTATAAAATTAAAGTGGTAAAATTAAACACCTACAACCAACTTTAAATAAAGAACGCTTCAGATGCGTGGTCACCTCTGAGAACTAAAATGGAATGCTTAGCAGCCCCTGATTATACCGGCTCCTTATACTCTTAAAAGCGGGACACAGCAGTGCACGCGCTGCTGTTTGACCCAGACCGAGTCCTAAGCAGAAAATAAGTCCTACAACCTAGTGAAGAATAAATAAAGTTAAAGTAGTAAAGTATCAAGAAATATAAAAGTTAGAGTTACAAATATCTCCTTGTTCTATCTCACTTTTAACTGAACCGGTGACAAGCGAGCACCACATTCTACCTGATGGCAAGTGGATGCTGCGGGCCCATAGACATCTACGTCTTTCCTCGATTAAGAAGCAAAATGCAGATGCGTTGTTACGCCTGAGGGCTACGATGGAATTCCTCGTTACCAGTAAAAAGGGCCTCCGGTTCTCTACACTCTCCATACCAAATACGGCAGCATTAAGCTGCTATTTTACGCTGGTATTCTGTGAGAGCGTGGTCTCCGGTCGAGCCGACCCATTCTTGCTGCAGCCATAATATAGCAGCAACGTTGCTCTACCACGCGTAAACCGATCTACAAGGTTAGCGATGACAATGACAATTTTCAAAACTCGCTTTAATAAACATCTCAAGTATCGAGTTCACTAAACTATATTCATTAATTTAATGTTTTTTACAACTTGAGACAATCGTTTTTGGGCCCACTAGAAATTTTAACGTAACATAATTTTTTTTAAAGATACGAATTTAGTAAACGACCTAAAGATGTTATGGAAATCTAACTGGCGTCATCAAATCTGAAAAAAAAAGTTGTTATGATATTCGTGTTTTGGCTAATGTAATATGAAAAAAAAATGCGTATAACGAAGAACGAACTACTAATTCCATTAATCTTAAAGTACCTATAAATGCTGAATGTACCTACAACTTTGTTTTATACTATTAATCATTAACAGTGCATTATTCCAACTTATAATACCGGTGAAAACTACTAGCCAATCGCTTTTAGTTTGTTTTTAGGTTATTGTGATATTCATATTTTAATTGTTAATTTCTCAGTATTCCCGTTAGATACGGTAAAACTAATATGACTATTGTAATCTATATATTATAAGGAATAAATCGACGTGTTGTATTTCATTAAGTTACGCCACAATTTGTGGTGGGCCCATTCTCCATACAAAAAGAAATTGTCTACTTTACAGAAACGTTTCGTAGTACCATCAACGCCAGAGCAGGACAAAATACCGTTCGCCCGCGTCAACCACAACAAGTACATGGTCACAGACCGTGCAGCCTTAATTGGCACTTCCAACTGGTCAGGGGACTACTTCACCACGACCGCTGGAGTGTCCTTCGTGTTCCAAAACTTTGAGAATGGTCTTCTTCAGAACATGACCCAAGATATAAGGAGAGAACTGCAAGAGGTTTTCGAACGAGATTGGACTTCCCCATACGCTGTACCGCTGCGAAAATTATAGCGTACATTAACTTAGTAGAACAACTCCTTTGCGACAGAACCTGCCAATTTACCATAATAATTTTGCTTTTTTTTGATTTTTTACTAAATATAATTTCGTGTTATTTTTTACTATAATATACCGAATTATAACTAATTTATTGTGTTACGAATTGACGGTATTATAATAATAATTGTCAACTTTTGTGTATGTAATTATTAGACTTAAAAATGAACTCTATCTAAAAATTATCTACATTTAAAATAGATCTCATATTTTTATTGCTATGCATTCTTTATAAATGTATCAAATAATCTAGAAAGTGGAAACTTCTTGGAATACCTTTGAGGATTTATATAATGTTTCACTAAACGGTATTTAAAAAGTCATATTTGTAAATAAATATTCGACATGTTTTTAATATAAATATAGAAAAAACTTAAAGTTATGAACTTTATTCTCTTTACTAAATATAAACTTAATAAATTTAAAATATTTCTATAAAGTTTAAGTCTTCAGTATACTAAAATAAAATATACTTAATGGTAAGAGTAAAGTTAAGGATGTTCTATCCTATCGTTTGCAATAAATAAAGTTATGATATCGTTTATACAAATAATTTGGACTTTAGTTGTTAACTTTATGAATTCAAATAAGGATCCTTTTTATTTATGAAACTTTTTACGAGAAATATGTATGTATAATTGAAATGAAATGAAAATGAACTTAATATTCTTTAATTATTAATATAAATATTTTATATTAGCTATTCTAAGATATAATTGAACCGAATATATTCGTTACTGTATATGTTAAGGCTACAAGAAGAAGTGCGGGTACACCTAGCCGGCTTCAAATAGGTGCAGCCGATTCTAGTTGGTTAAACCTCGGTGTACTGTAAAGTTTGTCAAAAATACGAGAGCCGGTATCAAGTAATATCAGCGACAGTAGGTTGATTTGCGCCTGCAGATAAAGCCGTGGACATTTTTTAATCGTATTTTTTAAATGGTGTAGGATACACCAGTTTAACCAATTGTAGCTGCACTAACATATTAATCCCTAGGGTACATACTTTTGTTAAAATAACTTTAATCGCTCACCTATTCTAAACCATTAGGCGACTCCTTATGTACTTACTTTCTACTTACATATTATGTAACTTCATGATGTGAAAATATTTTATATAATTAACTAAGTTATTAATATTCTTAAAAAAAACATTTTTTCAAAGCTGTGCTAAAAGCTGGCAATGTATGTATATAACCTCTGTATGTTATGGTAAGCGTTAGGGATGTTAATCGATGGCGAAATAATCGATTATTTGATAATCGATTATTTCAATTGTGTCGATATCGATTAATCGATCAATCGAAGAAAAGTTCTAAGCTTTTGGTTAAAATAAATTAGATAGATGCTGCGATGTGCAAAATACTGTATTCTCGGTAAATTTAAACAATAAAATTATCCAACAGATAAAATTAATAAAATTCTAAAAGTAGTTTTTTATTAAATTTATTTATTGAATTTTAATCAACGTTTCCATTGACTGTCATCTATTGATGACTAAAAAATAACATAGAAAGATGAGAACCAGTCAGCCTATTTCTCATGTCAGTAGCGTTCAGGCCAGCCTCTGAAAATAGTTTTTCAGTAAGTACCGATGTTAAAATAATTGACAAGTGTTTAATCGCCGCTTTATAATCAATGAAGTGTCACTCCCTTTGCAACAAAGAACATTTCCAAACTAAAACCACCCACAAACAACAAAACCACAGATTGTTATTGTCGAATGAAACTTAAATCTTTTTTTCTACTTGAGTGAGCCTGGCAAATGACAAAGATATTGATCATACAGCCAATGTCATCAATTTTATCTAATATCGCGAAATATCGATTAATTGGTATAAAATAATCGATGTAATCAATTATTACAATTTTAGATTAAACGATCGAGTCGCGAAAATTTTACAAACGATTAATTGATCATTCGATTAATCGAATCGATATGGAATATCACTAGTAAGCGTGCCTTTTAACTTGGTGTGATAGCGATGTCGGTCCTCTAAAATATGCCGTAGATTTTTATATCTTTCTATATTAAATTGTAATGTTTATTAATTTACAATTAATGACATTAAATTGTAAAATTATTATATATGCTTTGTGACTTTTAATACTATTATCACGAATTAAAAAATACCAATAAAAAATTGACAAGCTGACCTAAAGCTCCGATGTGTTTTTTTTAGACTGTTGCTCCAAATGCTGTAAACTATTCATACATATCAAGGATTTCAATACCCATGTATTAAGTATTATGTAACGAGCTTAAAAAGCAATAAATTGTTGATTTCAAAAGTTGGGTGCAATGATTGTAATTACCTGCAACACAATCATTACAACACGTTAATTGGCCCTTCAATTGAAGGGCCTATTAATGTTGGTTATTCCGTGTAACATACATGTATTGATTCTTACTTTACTTAATAGAATTTAAAAATAAATATTTTTTGGGAAAACTTGAATCTACTGAAGGCAATACTTCTTTATTTGAAAAGCACTTTTCAGATAGGTATTGATATATTTTATTATGTAATGTGATCCTAAATGAAATTTGATTTTGTATATTGAACTCAAAAGCAATAGTGTGTTTTGTAAAGACATGCGTGTGCGTGATATTCAAAAAGTGTTAGTGTTGCAAGTGTAAATAAAATTACTTCATAACTAATCTACTTTTTATTTACACCTAATTTTATTACAACATTCAGTGCAATAATATCGTTGAAATTAATGCATTATATGTATATTGTATTAGTGATTAAAATAAAAATATTTTTTAATGTTATTTACCGTGTGGTGGCGGCGAAAAATGTATTCCGTCTATTATCTCATCCAGTTCTATGGGCGTCGTAAGAGACAACGATAAGAAAAGCCAAAGAAGATAAAGATTTCATGGTCTTCAAAAAGTAGTGGTATAGCTTCTTGGTAGTGCTTTCTTATATTTCCTTCATCAGTCCTTAAAAGTGCTGGACATGGACTTCTCCCGTTTGGAAAGAAAAGTAGAATTGAATTACTTCCAAAACGTTGGCGGACTTCACATGTTTGTATCAAAATATTTTTTCCTCACGCAATTATAAACAGTGTTAAATCTTTACTTAAAATTGCAATTAACAATTTCATTGTTGCCGGCGGGACCGAACCCGGGTTGCTAGCGTAGTGTGAAATGCACAGCGAGCGCTTAGCCCTGAGCTACCACGACCATATCCTATATGCCAGGTGTTAAATACCCAGATTGGTGACTATTTTATCTATTCCTTATTATTTTTCTGTATATGGCCGTTATTGTAACGTTATGATCCTTTTCACGCGCACACACACACACATACGATTTTCGTATAACCGGTCCGTGACGGTCGGATTAATATTTAAGCGTCCCTACGATACCGCGACTGTCCCGTGATCGTGATGTACGCGGTCGCGGAGCCGTAACGGCAGGTCTTAAGTAATACTAGTAATAGAAAGTGGTGTATTACTTCCTTTTTACAACAAGAATGAATCCAAAACATTTTATCTCTCTTTCTTTCGACACGGCGCAAAAAGCGTCGTTAAAAAAACAGTAAATTTAACTCTTCCGATCCAGGAGCACTACCGTTCGGTGAGTTCTTATATTCAATTGAATAGAATATTATTTGAAATCACTGACGGTAAAGGAAGCAGAAACCGTGCACGTGCGAAAGATCTACTGCTCGTGTAAACGGAAACCGTGTGTGAAAATGACGTATGTATTATACCGCAATAACTTTTGCTATGATAACATTAAAAATACAACAATAAAAGCTGGCGTACAAGAATAAAACGCTTCCACATATTTTATCAATATATAATTAGATCTTACAGTTATGAAACGCTTTTGATGTCAGGCAATGCTGCCTAGGTGTATTTACGCGGCCAGCGTGTATAGGGATTGTCACGAAAATGGAAACAAAATAATTTTTAATATTGTAATACTCATTATCATTTATTAACATTATGTGCATACTTATAAGTTAAAAACATTTATTGGACAAGATCATTTTTTATTACTACAAGAAAAAACACATTTACAAGTTTTGCACTGCCAAATATTTTCGCGACACTTTCTTTTTATAGATGTTAATTATGTAGCGTATTCGTATTCGGATAAACAATTTTATCAAAAAATATTAGGGAAACAAGCATCGCCGTTGTAATTCATAACTATAACATGCTATGAATTGAGAGAATGAGTTGCCTTTTTGTGTTCTAATGTGTTGATGAGTGTAGCAGTTTTGCTCTGAATATTGCGTGCTCGACAAAATTGGTGTTTGATATTGAGGGTTGGCTTTGTGTGAAGCTGGTCGAAAGGACAATGTCGTACCGGGCCATGCCGCGCGCGGCTGGTTGAAAGGACACATTCGTCCGGTCCAAGCTTATGAATGTTTGATGTTGAGGGTTGGATTTGTGTGAAGCTGGTCGAAAGGACAATGTCGTACCGGGCCATGCCGTGCGCGGCTGGTTGAAAGGACACATTCGTCCGGTCCAGGTTTGTAAATTATGGAGTTACACTGGTTGAACAGAGTACAGATAACAGTATCGTCCGGGCCAGACCCGAGCGGTTGGTCATAGGGACATACTAGTTTACAGCTGTATGTGGTGGCTTGAGAGAAAGGTGCCATCCGGTCCATGCGTTGTCGAAGGGACGCACGCTTTCGGTTATTGTATGATGGAGGATGTTAGTATATTTGCAAGAGGGTATGTGTTGTTAAAACGTATATCTTCTATCGATGGTAATAGTGCCGTGCAAGCTGTACAAAGAGCTGTGTGTCTGTTTGTGCTTATTGGAAAGAGCGAGTTGTCCGGTCTATGTTGTCATATGAGATGAAGGCTTGTCAAAGGACGCCTTAGCTGTCGTTATTCTGCATGAGCTCAAACGTAATTGCCTTGCGTATGTGTGTAAATGTCCAAAGATAGGCACAGTGTACCTTTAGTAGTGGTGATTAATAGTGTTTGTTACAGGAATTCATAAAGATACACGCCTGAGGACGGTCGTATGTCAGGATTGGCCGTGTAGGTACGACTATAAAATACTGGTCAGATCAAGAGTAAGGTTTTACTCTAGCGAAGCGTCATATCGGTGGTAACGTGGCAACCGTGTTGTTGATAGCATTTTTTTGGAAATTAACATCATCGGGAAGCGTACCATATATCGCACACATAGTAATATATTGGCACATTTACAAAAAATGCGAAATTTAGTTTTTACGGCCTAAGTGCTTAAAAATGTATGATTTATACAATGGTAAAACGGCAGATTGTTAGCTTTTGTATTTATCAAGAGATGGTGTTCAGTGTCATTGTAGCTCTTGGTGTTTCCCCACGCTTCCGCATATAACAACGACTTATTAGTCAGTTGTGCGGGTTTCTCTGCAAACTGCAGCCGCTTTGAGAACTACGTTGGCGTAAATGGCAGTTATGACATTTTGTTCATTTAGAGAGTTAGTATAAACATGGCATATTTGACAAATGTGTCATTTCTATTTTACTTAATACACATAGTAAAACAACTAGTTGTTACTTTTAGTATGAAGGCTTAGGTTCTAAAGGTTCTACAGAAATAGGAACTTGCGTGTACAAGTTCCTAGAGCACGTTGCTGAAAAGCATCCAAATTCTAATGTTATTTTCTCCAGTGAAAATTATTGTAGTCAACAAAAAAACCGGTCCGTGTAAAATTGTTGATCGCGAATATTTTGATATGCCTACCTACCCAATTATTATAATTTCTAATAAATCTGTTTTTATTTTTAGATATCTGTTCAGCATGTATTAACGCTGTCGAAAAATTAGCTATAAATTCTGTATGCCATAAGATTTTAATCAGCGGCTACAGTCAAAATGAAGGTGATAAGGCGCATTCTCTGATTCAATCAGAGAATGCGCCAAGTCGATAAAAGGAGCCAAAAAATCTGGACCCATCTACGTGCCAGATAATATAGAATACATTAATATACTTGTATCAAACAAGATACTAAATAATTTAAAATTAAAAATGTTGTACAAACGACTTCAATATAATATTATTAAAGATAACTCAAAAACTATTGGTCAGTTCTTGATCAAATTTATATGGGACCATATGAAAAGCACCAGCTTTCAAAAAAAAAAAAGAATCATCGAAGTCGATTCACGTAGAACCAAGTTATGAGGTAACACACATAAAAAAAACATACAGTCGAATTGAGTACCTCCTCCTTTTTGAAGTCGGTAGAAAAGTGGGAACCCCTTGGGGATACAATAAAAATTATTGAGCTAACAATTCACTAAAAATAGTGACTTAAATTTAAAACATCTTTTGAAGGAGAATGGGTCCCAGCTAAGCTTAAATTGTCACGCGGGCGAAAAAGAACTCAACCATTAAAATTAATTTCAAACCAGCATATAATTAAAAAATTTATATATCTGATTCAAAGAAAAAATATTTAATACAATTAGTTCGTTCTAACATATTGCCCAGCTATTATGAAGGCTTTTATAAGTCTGTAATATAATAAGTACCTACGATACTTTAAAATTATTTTAAATCATCAATTAATAAAAAAAGATTATTTACATAATCTTAAAATAATTGCTATATAATAATATTATTCTTTCATGGTAATAAAATAAATTACAGCAATTTTTTAACGTTATATTAATAATTATTTGTTTTACACTAAAATTACTAACTTCTTATTCTTATTTTTAATAAACACTGATATTATTGTTAGTCTTGGGGACAATCAACGTAACAATACGTAGTTACAAACAAACGTAGTTATACATAATAACTACCCTTATCATACCTACCAACCTACCATACTGGATGGTTCAGCTTTAAGTTTCTAATATTATGCAATATGCTTCTAAGTTTTGTTTACTGGTTCTTCATTTAACTAAGATACTTTTATCAAAGTTAAACTTCTTGAAATTTCGGAGTGATTAGGTAAAACCTGATTTAATTCTGAATTTTAGCATCATAACTTTACGGTTACCGTTACTGTCTATTGACACTAACCACTGACCAGTAATAATTATGATTAATAGAGCGACATTTAAATTTTCTAATTATCATCACATCGACCAGTTTTCTTAATTACTTGGTTTTCACACAGTGTACTATAAGTTCCTGGCGCATATATGACATTTTGGAAGTTCTTCAAGTAACAACGACACAAATGCATGACTGTTAATCTTCTTTGATCTTTATGAAGTAAATCCTGAAAAACTGTAGTGGAAATTTTTATCCCTGAATATCCATTAAGGTTCATACTAATAGCCAAAACCATGAAATCCGTGCCAAAGTGTAAAATGAAATCATAATTTCATTTCAAACATTTGTAAAATCTTTGATCCTAATTTCTGTAAAATATGAAAAAAGTAGATGTGCCAATATATTACTGGGTGAGCGATATTTGTGTAGTGTATCTGGGATGATCCTCTTTCGCTTAAACGCACACACACACACACACACATATATATATATATATAATAGCGTGACGGTCACGCCAGTTCAGTGCTTTTTCCCCATACCAAAAGTGCCCAACGTGTCTAAAGAAGTTATCAGTGAACTTTGCTGTGCAGTCTGATGAGTCGATTTCACACACAAGCGGCTTGCGGTGGCGGCCAGTTGTATTCGCTTACAATGTGAGTCTGCAAACACGTGCGGTATTTCGCGGCCACATGCCCCCCTCCCCCCCCAGCCACGTGTGTACAACAGGCCGCGTGTACGCGTAAACTGTGCAAAATTATCCAGAACTTCATACTATGATTACAAAACATTACCGTTACCGTTACAGCCTTATAAAGTCCACTGAACATAGGCTTCCCCCATAGATTACCAGGGGCAATATTCGCCATAGTCGCCACGCTTGGCAAGCGGTTTGGCAACCACAGTTTTTTTTATTTTTAGTCGTTATTAGGAAGTCGCTGCTGCCCATCTCCTGATTTGTTTCCCTCTGTCGCCTCTTACGACACCCACGGGATGTCATGGGCTAGTGGATATTCTTACACCGCCACTACACTGTAACAAAAACGTTAATTTTGAAAAAAGGATAATATCGCTGAGATACTTGGCGTTGGTGAGTGAAATGGTGGTTCATCACTTACCTTTTTACATCTCCTGAAAGGGCTAATAAGAGTAATAAGACTAACATACAATAAATAAAACACATTATATACATATAATATTCTTTATTAAAAAGCGGAAGTAAATATAACAATTAATAAAAACTTTTTATTTACTCTTTCAAATGTTTACCCGACTACGGGCTATTCCCACAAAAAATTGAAACACAAGTAAATTTAATCAATTTCTTATTCCGCTTTTTGTCATTTTAACCTAAATCAAACATTATAGTACAATACAATAGATGTCAAATTGTGGTTCGGGATTTAATTCACTTTAACTCATAGAATCACACAATGTGAATTGTAAAGAGTAGAGATGGTGGTGTATTACTAAATACATTTGAACGGAGGAATTTCTAACATAACACTATTTTAATGAGTTGTTTTATAATTAAAAATCAATATTTAATATAATCAAAATTATAACGATAGCATCTGATCATGTATCTACAATTTTTTATCAACTCTTCTAACAATTAATTATAATTTTATTTCATTTTCATCCATTAATTTCTTGCAGCCTTATCAGAAGTCCACAGCTGTACATACCGCGCAGATTGCCCCTTAAGGAAATTTTATCATAGTTGCCACGCTTGGCAGGCGGATTGGCAACTGCAGTTTTATTGATATTTTCGGTTTTATGGATGGGGGCTAGGCGAGAAAAAGTGTAAGATTTTTCCGTCACGATCCCCTTTCTATAGTGCGAGCGAGATGGAATAATATCCATCTCCCTCGCACTTTTTCTTATCTTGCCATGAAAGAAATATTATTTTTAAATGACGCTTCATTCTAATAGACACTAGTAATTAATTTATTTGTATTTATTAATCAATAATATAATACGTTTAATAAACCTTTACTGCATTATGTTCAAATCTCTATAGCTCCGGCTACACGTAGCGACTTGCGTGCGCAAACAATTAGTGCAAAATATTTGCGCAAGCAACATGGTGCACTGCACAACGTCCAAGGATAGCGTCTTGCATGAGCAAACAGTTTGTGCAAAGTTTTCGCAAAGAACATCTGTGGCGTCCACACGCCGGCTTAACGTACATGCTTGCTTGTGCAACTTTAGTTTGAGCAAATTAAGCATTTGTGCGGGCCATTTGCACGGTATACCGTTTTGCCGGCTTAACGTACATGCTTACTTGGGCAAATTAGAATTTGTGCAAGTAAGATTGAGCGTGTAGTCGGGCCTTATGAGATGATCCTCCTTGCCTCTACCCTACCTACCAATCATTCATTACAGCAATCCTACCTGGAATTAGTCAATGAATTTATAAAAATGACTACATTTTGACAATCCTCCGAGTTTGTATATTTTTTTTCGACACTCTAAAATCTTAGATTCTCTATTACAAGGCACTTTGAATGTCAATTGTACCAACTAATATATTACGGTATCTTTAACAAATCGTCAGCTATATGAAACATTATGTCAAACTTATTTATTTATTTATATTACAGCTATATTTTAGTTTTTAATGTTGGGCTAAGTAGAATTAAACATTTGTATCTAAATGTGAGTTTGTTTAGAGTTGAGGTTGAGACTACAGACTACACGATTGAGAGTGGAACATTGAGGGTTGATTTTTTTTATAACTGGCTTTACGGCTCTGGGTTCTAGCCCTTCTGAGCCTGAAGTTACAATGTATAATCATTCTTCATATTACACTGCTTCACAATATGTTGATGCGTCACATTGTGCAGCCCTTGGGAGATTTTGACGGCAACTTGAGCCAGCAGACAGCTGACAGTTGGCGATGGTATCTCAAGGCGCCTAAGCAGACAGACACCTTATCTTGAGAATCACATCACCATCAGTGCACTCCGTTAACCACTCCAAGTAAACTCTAAACGCTTGTGTTAAGAGTGGATCACCACAAGAGTCGAATGTTGGATGCAAATCTACGACTCTCAGTTTGCGGTGCGCACTCTACCATTAGGCTACTGTCGCCTTGACTGCTTTGTATACAGTATTGATAGTCAATCATAAGTAGCAGTGAGTTTGAAAATAAAAATTTGAGTAAAGAGAGTAGAGGGTTATGGGAGATGACTGATATGCTTACCAGATGTCGCTAGTTGGGACTAAGGTGAACATATTTGTTACGCAGATGGTCATACAGTGTCATCATTGAAAAGTTGCGTTTTAAATAGAAGTTTTATATAACTTTTATTTAATTCTAATTTATTTAATTCTCTACTTAAGTTTATCCATTTCTAATCATATTAATATAAAATATAATCAATGTTTCAGAAAGAAATATGAATCTGTACACTATTCTAACAAATTAACTTCCTATGTATGAAGTCTGTCAAATAGTTCACCCCACTCTTATGTGGCGCCGGCCTGTTGGCAGAAAAAGACAAATGCTTTCATTGAACGTTAATTCAAGACGGTTAGTCAACTGTAGTGGTGGGTGTAATCCCTCACTGAAGGTTAATTCGAGATGGTTTGTCACTGGCGGTAGGAATGTCTATGCGTGCGTGGCGCTGTCCTCGACGAAGTCCCGGGCCTCGTCCTGCGAGACGCACTCGACGTGCGACACCTTGTTGCGGAACTTCACGCCGTAGAACTTGTGCGCGTGCTCCAGCAGCTCCGGACGGAACGTAGTCGTGATGAACTGCGCCGACGACGACAGCTCGTGGATCATGTTCGCGATCGCTTTTCTGTGCTGAGCGTCCAGAGCCTGGGAGTTGCGATTGTATGTTTCAATTGGTAATTGGAAAGTTGAGTTTTAGCACAATTTAAAGAGAGTCTAACAGCTGAGAAACGAATGTACATGTGCAGAGCAACGGCGGGGGCGGCGCGACCTTGTGCCAGCGCACTCTACCGACTCTGCTATACAATACATGCGGTTGACGCGACCGTTTTTTATAGTATTTATTTAATCAATTATAGGTGTCGATTCCGAAAAATATAATATCTATAATGGTGAATTACTGTTATAGTTATATGAGTTACTAAATAAAGTACAATTCAAATGACGGCGATGCTTATGCTTTCGCCATTTTTTTTTGATAAAATTTGTTTATCCGAATGCGATTACACTACATAATTAAATTTAATAAATTTAAAAATCGAAAACCGAAAACAATTATAAAAAGAAAATGCCACGAAAATATTTGTACAGTGCAACACTAGTAAATGTATTTTTTCTTGATATAAAAAAAATTCTTACTTATAAGTTTGTACATAATGTTAATAAATGATACCCAGTATTATAATACCCAAAATTATTTTATTCACAATTTCGTGACATTACTATTATTTGGCTTATTTGCGACGACGGCGTAAATAGTAAATACCTACGCGGGCGGCGACATCGCCAGCCATCGCCAGCCAAAGGCGTTTCACAACTGTTAGCTCTTTAAACTGTGTTTTAGTAAACAATTACGTCATATAACAGTGATGGCGGACCTTTGGACTTTTTACGTCGACCTTTCATTACAAAAAATAAAAGTTATAATACAAAATAGAAATAAACTACCTGTTTAGAGTATTTTAAAGTGAGACCCAAAAAGTTGTTTTAACTTTCCTCCCCTCCCCCTTACCAAGTGACGCTACCAACTTAAAGATCCATGACGTAGTATTAAAAACAGAATAAACAAAATTTGACCAATTTCTCAAAAATGTTTACCATCACTGCCATAATTTGTATTTGCTACTTTTAGAAATGTCTTAAAAGTTGATCAATTTCCATTTTAAGTTTAATTAAATTTTTAAGGAGGTATGTACCAATCAAGTGTTTTGACCCCTAGACATTGAGAACTGAGATACAATTTTTCACACACCTGATCGATTTCATCAAATAGGTAGAAGGGCGCCGGGTCGCACTTCTGTATGGCGAATATGAGCGCCAGGGCCACGAGCGACTTCTGGCCGCCGGATAACTGGTTCATCTCGCGCATGTCACCTTCGCCTCCAGTGAACGACACTTTGATACCGACGCCCGTGAACTGGTCCGCGTTAGCCCTCTGAAACGAAGTTAAATATTATACAACTTCGTTAGTCAAATCATCAAGTCAAGTCGTTCGGCCAAATTTGCAGAGAAGGTTCAGAATAAGCAAATGGTAAAGAAAAATTAATTAAAAAAAAATCTCAAACATTCGGTTCTAATTTAGAAATGCGTGGTAATGCATTATTTTAACTGTTTGTCATTCATAAATATCTAACGCCTACTATTTTACTACGCACGCACACATTCGTAAGGGTCGATCGGTCAGCAAAAACGTTTTGAATTGAATCGCACACAGAGGAGCGTGCGTACACGTAGTTGTTGCCCATAAATCACATTCAATTTGGGATAATTTCAAATAAAAGTAGAAGCCTTATTTACTCGTATTTTCAAAAACTGCAATAACGGTATATCATTATTTATATATTTGAACGTAAGTTTAAAATTTGGCTACTCTTTGAAAAATAACCCTGTATAGATTATTTATTTTATTTCATCCCCATACAGGATTATATTGCTCGAGTGTATGCGCAGGCACAGGTGCACTCCCTGTTCCCTCACTCTCATAGTCCGATCGGATGGTAATTCGACACGGCTGGAGAAAGGTTTGGAAAAGGTCCAGCTGCTTTATATGCTTGGGGTTGCTACTGAATTTTTTTTGACACAAAACCCAAAACCTAATTTTGGTCCGAATCGGAATCACATGATCAGCAATCGCTCTTACGACCACTAATCCAACGAGGCAGTCATTTTTTTCTTCTTTTAAAAACCGTTTTAAAACACTAGGTACACACATAAAATCCTTTCACATCACAATCCTTTACATACATAAATTCCACAATGACTAACATCCAGACCCGGAATATATGCATACAAATACTTGTCCCGTGCAGGATTCGTAGCCGCGGCCCTCAGTGCTGCAGCTCATTGCTAAGCCGTTCTATACATGGTGGGTAGAGAGGCTAGAAGCAGTCGCAGGCGTGGAGGCGTACCTCTGCGCTGACGTCGTGGATTTCGTCGGCGGCCACGCGCATGATGAGGCTGCCGCGGCCCTGCGGCACCAGCTTCTTGAACACCTCCGTGAAGTTCTTGCTCACTTGCTTGAACGTGAACTGGATCGCCTCCAACTTGCGATGTTCCAGAGTCTCGATCAGTTCGCGGATCTTCTCCCCGCTGTAACAAACATTATTACTCTTAACAGGTAATAGGTACGTGGTAGAGCCATGCTGTAGCTATATTGTGGTTGTAGCACGAATGGGTCTTTGTGCGAATGGGATAATTTAATTGTGTTAATCTCTTTAAACTCAGAAAAAGTAAGTGACAAACAAGCCATCATTCCACTATTTAAGGCCTATTCCATATGGACTATGGACGCCTACATCTATCCTCGAAAGCGTTATCACCCCAGAGAACTAAGATGGAAGGCCTCATTACCAGTAAAAATGGTTTCCCGTTCTAGCCATTTATCATACAAAACATAAGAACTAAGAAATTAGACTAAACTAACGAATTTAGACTTAATTTACTTTTCCTCCCAATTACCATATAAGGTAAATGTGTTGTCGGGTAATATTCATGATGGCTAGTATCCAACCGACGGTCGATTTCTAGTCGAAGCCGATTAATCGGCTATCGCCACAACCTTCGGCCCAAGGCGAAACCATAAAACCCCTAAGAAATTCAGTTCAAGATTGGCTAAAATTAATAATATAAATTATTTTAAAACTTTTAAATAAAAGGTTTATATTGATTGTATAACATAAAAAGCTAATTTTAACCGTCTCCAGAAGTTGATCTAGCGATGATAAAAATTGCGTCGCCCCGTTCGTCGCGTTCTCGCTCATTTGTAACATTTCATTTCATTCATTTCGGCGCTTACTAGAAACCTTCGGCCTCTGCCTAAACTTCGGCCCATTTTAGCTGAAGCTGAAGATTTCACCGAGGTGGTTCTTTTGGCCGAAGGTGACCGAAGCCACCTTCCTTAATAATGGCATAAATATTTTTGGGGTTGAAATTAGGGAACAGTCTCCAAACAATGTAAAATTATAAATAGAATAGATGGATAATATTAAAGTTCATACATACGCAATATTGTTATTATCTATAAATATAAATAAAACTGAAGCGTTTGTCTGCAATATTGAAATAACTGGTTTCTATTAAGCTCAGGGAGTTATTTGCATGCTACTAAGACAAAAGTAACTATTTTAGAAATATTGTCTGTCTGTCTGTCAGTCCAGGCTAATCTTCAGAATGGCTGAACCGATCGTGATGAAACTGTAAGAACAGATAAAGAGCAATGCCAGGAGAAGTCTAGGCTATATTTTATCCGAAAAACATGAAGTTATTTTTTGAAAATGACTTTGATTAAGATTAATAAATGGTCTTTGATTACCTTAAGTCTAAATAACGCCACGTTAATAGATCTCATCAAGGGCGAAGCCGGGGCGGGTCGCTAGTTTATATATATATGTTTTATTTACTCAAACAACAATCGCATGTTGTATAAACAACACAGATTGTTATAGATTGAATCATATTTGGCTTAAGTGAATTATTTATGTTTTCATTGGACGCACGCGAGTGAAATTCAAAAGAGTAGTCGTGAGTACATTTACGGTCGTTCGTGTCGCTGCTCAAACTAGTCCCGATAGAAGATCGGATAGTTTTTAATACAATAAGTTATTTTAACGATTGCACTGATTTTTTTTAATTTATCTATGGTGAGTCAAGCCATTAACATAGATGTCAGGAAACCAGAGCGCGGCGGCATTTAATGGGAGTAAAGATTACTAACGACCAAAGCATTAATATTTAAGCTATTTCAAGGATATTTTCGCAGCTGTACCGCGAAATGGCCTGCTTCAAATATATGTGTTTATTCGTTTTGTTACTACGCCGGCATTCAGTCAAACTGTCGATAGCCAACTCGACGTTTTCAACGTGTTCGGAGCTGTATACGACATTGTTGGCGGAATATCAAACTTGGCGAGATTAATAAATAGTTTCAAAGATGTTTTCGGTGTTCTCGCTGACAGTAAAACGAATGTACGAAATTATACCTCATTACCGGTGCCGGAAGATACATTTTTGAATATAACGGAGCTCGCGAAGAAATATGATTACACGATCGAAGAGCACAAAGTCACTACTGATGATGGTTACATATTGACTTTACACAGAATCCCAAAAGGAAGGAACTCTTCGCGAAACAACTTGACTGTATTCCTCATGCATGGAATTTTGGATTCTTCGGACAGTTGGATACTTCTAGGGCCAAATAAATCTTTAGGATACATTCTAGCTGATTCTGGTTTCGACGTATGGATGGGCAATGCGAGAGGCAATAAACATTCACTCTCGCATACAAAGCTAAATACGACACAAACTGAATTTTGGGATTTCACTTGGGAGGAAATAGGACAATACGATCTTGCGTCAATGATCAATCATGTTTTACAATTAACCAATAAGGAGAGTTTGTACTACGTCGGCCATTCTCAAGGCACAACAAGTTTTTACGTGTTGAACTCTCTCAAGCCGGAATACAATAAGAAAATTAAGATGATGTTTTCTCTAGCGCCTGTCGCTTGGATGGGGCACGTCAAGAGTCCCATAGTGAAAATGTTCTCGCCGGCGAACAAAATTCTCCCATACATCAATTCGAACGCGTATTCCCACAGTACGGAATATTTCAGTACCGTGACGAGCATAATATGCAATTTCCTTCCGATTAGATGCGACAGCCTGCTTAATCTGATCATCGGTTACGACTTCAAGCATATAAACACGTCAATGTTGCCAGTGATACTGGGCCACATACCGGCGGGATCGTCTACACTGCAATTCGTTCACTACGGTCAATTAGTGCAGTCTGGCAGATTCCGACGATACGATCGTGGCGAGCGTGTCAATTTGAAGGTATACGGTACAAAAGTACCGCCCGATTATGATCTAAGTAATATAACAGTGCCTATAGTGCTATTCTACAGTGGCAACGATTGGCTCTCCGACCCATCTGACGTGGAAATACTTCGGGCCCATTTGAACGTTCACGAATATCGCTATATAGAAGATTTCAATCATATGGATTACCTTTACGCCGATATTGCAAAAGATTTAATATATACTAATATTATTCGACAGATTTTAAGTTACGAAATTGGAAATCCTCCAAAAAGTTTTGTAACAAATTACGAAAATATTGTAATATAAATATTTTAAATAGAATTATAATAATTATTTATAAGAGATAAGCAAATGCTAGAAAAAATCTTGCGAACTGCTCGAATAGCGGATAGCAATTTTTAAACAACAATCGAAATATACCAAAAGTATCCACAACAATGTCGTTTTTCTACAGCCTAGCCGTCTTTTGTCATTTAAAAGATGCTAATGCACAGCAGTGGAATTATTAACAGGCTAACTCTCTAGAAATCTTCGTCAAACAACTTATTAAAAAAATCCTTATCGACAACCGTGTGACATGAAATAATTTTCATTTGTAATAAACGAATTAATTAACACCTAATAATCAGACACTTGAGGTCGTGTCACTTTTTCTTATAATAGAAAAATAATTAATAAAAATTTACTAAAATTATTACATAAGTTTCTTGACCGTGTAGTGGCGGTGTAAGAATATCAATAGGCGGGTTGGCAACCACAGTTTTTTATTCTTTAGTTATTATTAGGAAGACGCTGCTGCCCAGCGGTGGTTTATTTACGTCTGTCGCCTCTTACGACACCCACGGAACGATATGGGGTAGTGGATAATCTTACATCGGTACTACACGGTCAAATACATTAAATAAAATAAAATATAACTTTCATTGTTAACATCTATACTGCCAATGTCAAACACATAATAGCCCGTGGTCAAACAGCCGCACAGAGTAGAGATTGTCAGCAAGAAATTTTAAAATGTTGCCAATAAAATATTTAATTTTGTGTGATTTCAAATGTTCCTCTTTCAACGGTCTGTAGAGTGTACGTTAAGGCTAAAAAGCGATTAATTTATATTTTGTATATGAGATATGTGTGTTTTAATGTGCGGCTTGCTTAATATACAAACTAAAACTTTTATGAATTACGGTACAATTAACCACTTGTAATATATACATATTTACAATATTGTTTCTTCCCTTTTGAATTATTATATAAAATTAAAACGCTTATATACACATTACAATAGCAAGACATAGAATAGAATAGAATCTTTTTTATTCAATATAGATAACATGTAATTCTTATTAAGTCATACGTAGTAGAGCCATGCTGCAGCCATATTAGTAGTATAGTTGTCGCACGAATGGATCGGCTCGACCGGGGAAGGACCACGCTCTCACAGAATACCAGCGTAAAATAGCAGCTTAACACTGCTGTGTTTCCTATGGTGAGTGTAGAGAACCGGTAACCGTTTTTATTGGAAAAGAGGCTATCCATCTTAGTCCTCACGGGTGACAACGCATCTGCATTTTGCCACAGCAACCACTTACCATTAGGTGAACTGTGTACTCGTTTGTCACCCTATCCTAAACAAATTATTAATACAGCTGTCACGGCTGTATATTAATACTATAAAATCAATAATATACTAACTATTTATATATTGCTTTGCCTTTTTACTTGGTTAAGGGTGACAAAAACTTCACCCGATTGTAAGTGCATACTACATAATAGGACCCATGAGGACCGCAATAGAATCCCTAGTTACCAGAACCCTTAAAATACTTTTATAGTTAGTTCTCATCATTCACCATAACACTCACAGAATACCAATGTTAGTAGCATTATACTGACACCGGTGGTCTGTGCACTTGTTGGTCTTCACGTTTCAGAATAATATACGCAACGAAATGAAATAAATATTTCTGAATAAGTTTCCAGTTAGTTATCCTCAGGATGATCCCTATTGCTGGTTGTTATCAGACTCATAGACGTTTAAAGATTTTTTTCATTACAATTAAATGAAACTGATGAAAAATAAAAACGCTCATGAGGCGTGGACTTTTGGATTTTTCAAACTATTCACTTTTACCACTCGTTCGGAAAACAACTCTGTCCTAGGAAGAACCAGTAAGAAACACAGCGCGACTTTTTTTTTAAATAAAATTTATTTACATTATATTATTTTATACAATTAGTATGAAAATGTTTAGAAACAGCATGGTAGCGATCACCTCATTCCCAGAGGTTATTATCAATCATGTACTATTTAGTAATTATAATATATTAGTTTCAAATAGAATTTGCTCCTTACCCAATATCCAGTTCCTCCTTTCTCTTATACAGCTTCTCCTTTTGTTCAGAAAAGCTGATGAACTGGTCCAGGGCCTTCTTGTTCACGTGGCTGTACTTCTTGAGGTGCTGGTTTGCTTTCTCCAGTTCTTTAAACAACTATAACAAGTAGTTTTTAATAAGTTATCACCCCCCGAGGGACTAAGACGCCAATTTACTTAGAAACAGCGTTACTCAGAGTCAGCAAAGCCTGACCAGAATAATAAGAATCATCATCATCACTACAGCCTATCAAAGTCCACAAATGAACATCCAACATATGCCTCATAGGTGAAATAATTGCCAAAGTTGTCACGTTTGGCAGGCAGGTTGGCAACTGCAGCTTTTATTATTTTGTGCTACTATCTGAAAGATACTGCTGCCCATCGCCTGTTTCAGTTTCTCTCTGCAGACTCTTATGACATGATGAATTCTCTTTCAGTGCTACTACACGAAGAAAATTAAAAAGTTGAGGTGTCATTTTAACGGACCCTCCTCCCCTTTTAAATAAAATAAGATTTTGCCGGTCAAACACCTCCCCCCACGCCCCCACCCCCATTTGGCCCTCATATAGAAACTGTAGTCTGTTATTTGCCACTATTACGCTAAATTACACTAATATAATCATGATAAAATGGACATGTTATTTGTGTGTATCTCAGATTAAATTTTATTGAGGAAAGAACACTACCTGTTTCAAAGACATCTTCTGATATTTGGCGTGCAGTTCAGGCGCGTTAGACAAAGTGCCGAGCGCGGCTATCTTGTCAAGTGATTCCTGTATTTTCTCCTGTAGCAACACCTCCTTTGACGCCATCTTCTCTAATCCCTTGGCGTCTTCTTCCATTTTGTCTTGAGCTTCTTTTTCCTAATATATTTAAATTAAATACACTTTATGTCAAACGTTAATAGGTTAAAAAATTTAAAAATGCATTAGCTAAGACCCGCGTAATAAAACAAAATGATGTGTCTTACCTAGTTTGAAGAGCACCTTCTGCCCTCCCTTAATTGCGTGCTCTATCACTATCACCACTACTCCCAACACCACTACACTAGGAAAGACACACCACTGTCGATAATACGACACGTGAACCGGCTCTAAACGAGGCATCCTCAGGTGAAATGGACTCTGTGGTGAATGACTGCAGAGCTCGTTTATTAAACTGATCTTAGCTAAATAATTTTTAACATTTTTAATTTGATTCTATTAATAATTCAAGCTTATAAAATTACGCAGTGAAATTCAATAAGCGGACAGTTAGTTCATTGTCCCTTTCTTCATCAGCCCGTAGTCCACTGCTGGACATAGGCCCTACAAGTTTTAGGCAGGAATCATCTCGCTTGGCTACCAGACGTCTCGCACCTTTAACGTAAAAGTTACAGCCTATATACGTTCCACAGCTGGGCACAGGTCTCTCATTTCTGAGAGGCTCTTAGGGCAAGGAAGTGTCCGCTGCGCTGCCCCAATGCGCTGGCCAACTTCACATTCGAAATATTTTTTTTCTTATTTCTCAACATCTTGAGGAAACCTGTTCCTCATGATGTTTTCCTTCACCGCCGAGCACGTGGTAAATCAGCACTTAAAATTGCAATTAACAATTTCATTGGTGCCGGCGGGTATCGAATCCGGGTTGCTCGCGTACTGCGAAATTTACAGTGAGCACTTAGCCTCTGGCGTGAACGAAAGGGTTATATCCGCCATCTATCGGAAGCCATAACATTTTTCTAGCATTTCCCATTGTCGCTTTTACAAGGCACACGTAATAGATACCATTACCATATGTGTAATAAATACTAATAGTGAGTCAACTCGGTGACTAGACGGAGCAACGATGGGGCGCGGTATGAAGAAGAGGGGATTCCCTCCCTCCCCTGCCCGCGACGTCTGCGGTAGTACCGATCGGCTTCACTTGCGTACCGGTACACCCGTTTAGAAGTGTTACGTACACGAAATCAGTTGCACGCGTTTGGTGTTCGCCCAACAACACGATATTACTCGGTATTATTTTGAAATATTGTGAAAAATTTGTATGACGCCTTAAGTAAAATTGAATTCTAATAACCATGTGATTGTTTTCCATCATGATTTTAATTGAATTATATGTAAGGATGAGAATTAATTATATCATTAAATTCAACTAAAGACAATTAAAAAAACAAATGATAAATGTAAATATTTGTCGCTTGCACATCTGTAACGAGACGGTTGAATAAACAGAAACAACGTATAATTTTAACATGTTTTATTTATTCTGTTCAACCCCCTATCCAATATTTTAAGCGGAATACCTGAGATACTGCTATATAGGTAAAATATAGTAAAATTAGGTAGGTACCTACCAGCACAAGCCTTTGTTTCCATCACGACGAATCAGGTAAAGCTGCGGAACGCAACTAGTTTTGTAAAGTAGTAATTAGTTTGTATCTTTGTATAGAAAAATAAATTACCACGAGGAATATAGATAAAATATAATTCTTGATGGCTCCGTGGCGCAGTGGCTTAGCAATGAGTTCCAGCGCTGGGGGCTGCGGGTTCGAATCCCGCATGGAACAAGTATGATGTTTGTCCTAGTACAATTTATGTTTGTAAACTGCCTCCACGATACAGGAGAAAATCCTAGTTTGGGGGTAACGTTTTCAATATATATATATATATATATATATATATATATATATATATATATATATATATATATATATATATATATATATATATATATATATAATGTTATGATATTATTGTCTAAGGAAATATTTTGTGACAACCCTTGCATATTTTTAGTGACTAGACGTCACGTTGTAAGTATTTTGCGGTATAACAAAAGAGTTGACCCACTATTAGTATTTATTACACATATGCCATTACTCCCCCACTATACTAAATAACATAAAATTTTACGTGGTAGAGCCTCGCTGCAGCTATATTATGGTTGTAGCACGAATGGGTCGGCGCGACCGGGGTAGGACCACGCTCTCACAGAATACCAGCGTAAAATAGCAGCTTAATGCTGTTGTGTTTCGTATGTTAAGTGTAAAGAGCCGGAGAATTTTTTTTACTGGAAATGAGGCATTCCATCTTAGTCCTGTATTTTGATTCTTAATCGAGGATAAATCTAGATGTCTATGGGCCACAGCATCCACTTACCATCAGGTGGACTGTGTGCTCGTTTGTCACCCTTATTCTATAATAATAGAAAAAAGTTATATAGCGATAAATATAATTCATAATTAAAAAGCTAGTCATTTTTATAACAAGTTAAGTTTCCTCAGTACATACCTTATTTCTCCACTTGTCCAGCTCCAACTTCAACGCCTTCTCGTTCTTGACGGCAGCCTGCACTTTCTTCTCGACTTCTTCCATCTCCTTGTTGATTTGACGTATTCTCTTCTCGGCGGCCGCCAGGTCCGCTTTGCTGTTGGCCAGCCTACGCTTGCGGTCCTCCACTGATATCTCTTGCAACGCTTGGACTAATTCATCTTTACGCCTGGTGAAGAAATAAAAATATTTTTTTATGCTAATATACTTTGGATATAACTTTGCGAATATGCTTTGGAAAAATCTAGAAGACTGTAAGCAGGCTAGGAATGCACTGCAACAATAAATAGTTGTTAAACCAAGGTTCTAATGAGACTATACAAACCACAGGGGCTTCTACGGTTCCTACGGCGCCACGATTTGAAGGTGAATTTGCATAGATCTCGACGAGATACGCCGAAAAGTAACAATAAAAATTTTCGATATCTTGCTTAATTTCCGAGATATTGATACTCAAAAATAGAATACTAAAACCGAATCAGCACGTCCCGACTCCACGTAGTCTTGTCTGCCCCAACCCTAGTGTTTTTGTAAAGCCGTAGGCGCGGAGGGAGAGCACCCCCGCCTGCTGTAGCAAATCGCAGGCACCGTGCGAGCCGTAGCGGCTGAGGCTGGCAATAAGCCGAAGCTGCGGAGGTGAGCATGGGTGCCTGCGATTTGCTACGCAAGGGCGAAGGGACTGCACTTCCCGCAACGCCGAAACCGTCGCAGAAGTAACTTCGGGCCAATATTCCTGTGTAAAAAAAGTAATTTTTGAGGATCGATATCTCGGAAACTAAACGAGATATCGAAAAATGTTATTTTTACTTTTCAGCGTTATCTCGTCGAGATCTATGCGAATCCGTCTTCAAATCGTGGCACAGTAAGTACCGTAGTCTTGCCAAACCACAGATCAGGATAACCACAAGTGCTATTATAGGTTATGGTTCTTTTAACAAACTTTTATTCACCATAGGTGTTACAGACAGTCCCCTGTGCAGAGCATGTATGACAAAGGAAGAAACGGCGGCCCAAGTGCTACTGACATATCCAAATTTCGCCACATACAGACTAAATATTTCGGTACATCGAGGTTGCTCCCCAAACTTCTTCAATGAGATTTCATGCCTCGAATAACCACAATATTCCTGCCCACGTGCAAAATACACGCTTAGGGTAGTTGGAGAAGGATGGAGTAACGGAAAATAGCCCGTTGTAAACTAAACTAACTTAATGATTTTAAATCATATCCTAATAGTCCAAAAACGGTAAAAAGCCAACATGCAATGTGAATATATCAGTCACTTTGGTCCATCAATATAAACATTTGCAAAAAACGATTAAATACCACACCAGTATCGGATCCTAACATGGCATTGTCACGAAAAAACTATATTGAGGATACGACCTCAATCGGTCAAGTAGTAGAAGTTTCACAATCAATAAAAGACATACCAACAATTATTTATACAAATAAAATTGAAGTGTCTGTTTGTAACGTCAAAATAACAGCTTTTTACTAAATGAATATGAAAGTATATATATGACACTAATAACAAAAAATGAATTTTTAAAATGTTTGTCTGTCTGTATGTTTGTTTGTTCCGACTAATCTCCGAAATGGCTGGACCGATTCTGACGGGACTTTCACTGGCAAATAGCTGATTTTATAAGGAGTAAATTAGGCTACTTTTATTTTAGAAAAAGAATTAGAGTTCCGCGCAAAAAAAATTAAAACCAATCGTAATAAACGCCACGCGGGCGAAATCGCGGGGTCAGCTAGTTATGTAATATAAAGAAATAGAACAGCACTTAGTTATAAACTCAATCTCATTAGTGAGTGACATTAAATGCTATTATAAAGTAGATCAATTATACAAGAAGAAGCAGTGTTTAACCCTGTATTTGGTTCGGTGAATTTAAGTTAACAGGTTTATATACATTATAACTGACAACTTTAAAAACAAATTTGATTGTTTTGTAATTTTAATAAGTTTCACAATTTTGTATGAGGTCATAATATTTACATGAATTTTGTAATAAGCACATAAAGTTACAAAATACCTAATGAGGTTGTTAGTGAGCAAATTCTCCAGTTTATTCTTGTTTGCTTCAAGATTCATTCGCATACTGAACGCCTCTTTGTTTTCTTGTGTGAGTCGTCGTATGGCGTCGTTCAGTTCATCCACTTTTCCTTGATCCGCCGTTGACAGTTGCTCCATTAATTCCTATCACAGAGGTTAAAAAAATAATGTAATGGGAAACATTTGCCGTTTAAAACTTTTTGGATAATTCGACATTGCAAAGCTCGTAAAACGGATAAAATTGAAATGTAAATAAAAACTTACACGACAATATGAATATTAACAAAACGAATATTTTACTGGCAACACTGACACATAGTATGGATTGTCAATTTCAAAACTTGTGTATTTAAGAAAATCTAAACTTTTTGTAAAGTAAACTCCCTCACCAAGTCTGTCAAGTATCGAAATCGATTTTGTAGTAAAATCGATTGAATACTCTATTAAACCGCCATTTTATAATGAAAACATTATTTTATTCAACATTGAATTAATTATCTGGTGCTGAAAATGCTAAGGATCCATCCTAAGGATTCGATTCTATACTGTTAACATTTAATAAGACTTGGTGAGGGAGTTTATTTTTGTAAAGTAAACTCCCTCACCAAGTCTGTCAAGTATCGAAATCGATTTTGTAGTAAAATCGATTGAATACTCTATTAAACCGCCATTTTATAATGAAAACATTATTTTATTCAACATTGAATTAATTATCTGATGCTGAAAATGCTAAGGATCCATCCTAAGGATTCGATTCTATACTGTTAACATTTAATAAGACTTGGTGAGGGAGTTTATTTTTGTAAAGTAAACTCCCTCACCAAGTCTGTCAAGTATCGAAATCGATTTTGTAGTAAAATCGATTGAATACTCTATTAAACCGCCATTTTATAATGAAAACATTATTTTATTCAACATTGAATGAATTATCTGATGCTGAAAATCCTAAGGATCCATCCTAAGGATTCGATTCTATACTGTTAACATTGGTATTCGATATAATTGAGATTAGATTGTAATGAATATGGTTGTTGTATGAAATACTTCACCAATCCAATATTTTACCATGTTTATACTAAGTCACTTTCTCTGGCGTAAATAAAATGGTTATAAAACTATTTATCAGAAGTCATAAGATCTTTAAGTGGTGGAGCCATGCTGCAGTTATTTAGTGGTATAGTTGTAGCACTAATGGGTCGGCTCGACCGGGAAAGGACCACGCTCTCACAGAATACCAGCGTAAAAGAGCAGCTTAACGCTGCTGTGTTTCATATGGTGAGTATAACCGAAGACCCTTTTTATTGGAAACGAGGCATTCCATCTTAGTCCTGACGGATGACAACGCATCTGCATTTTGATTCGTAATCGAGGATAGATGTAGATCTCTATGGGCCACATCAACCACTTACGATCAGGTGGACTGTGTGCTCGTTTGTCACCCTTATCTTATATATTAAAAAAAAGAGATATTTCTCATAGTCGACACAGGTGTCATACGTACACCCACCTAATTTTTTTGTTATTTATGTAGTTCAATTTCGATTAATTAAACCATACACTTCTACCTGTGCGGTTAAAGAATGGGATTGAAAATGGCGACGCTTCTATTCACCTCTCGCTCGCACACTGTCGCTATCTACACTCACACTCGCCAGTGAAGACTACAAAAAAATACGTTGCGATATTCGTTTTTCGTACATTCTATAACTTCATCCCAACTTGTCATTGAAATCAATGATAACAAAAACTAGACGCGTTCTGAGAGTTTCCTTCATAATTATTGTTGATTTTGTTTGTTAATATTTTTGTATAAAATATTTACATGCCATTGAGATACGAGTAACCATTTTTTAAATTTTCGTTAGTTTGTCTGTCTGTCCGAGCTAATCTTCAGAATGGCTGAACTGAAATAATACCAGGGGTGATCTAGACTAAATTTTTACGAAAATTTTAGAGATTTTATTAAAATAGAAATATTGTAAAGACGAAATAAATGGTCTTTAATGATTATCCAAGTCTAAAAGCCACTTTAATAGATCCCACCCAGGCGAAGCCAGAGCGGGTCGCTAGTTATATATGTTATTTTAAAATTAATGTATTTAATTATATACAATTCTTTCAAATATTTTCCCATTAAAAGAAAATTTCCAATTTCAAAACAAAAATAATATAACGTTATAAAGATATACCGTTATTAGCGGGTCTTCGCTATTAGTACTCTGTGCACTGGTACGGGCTCAATGAGCCGCCATTTCCAATCCCATTCTTTATACGTATGGACTGTACAAGAAATCCCGAACAAAAATACCAAATTAACAGCAATAGCTGTAGGCCAATTTATAACGGCAGGTTTACTATTCAATTCAGTGTCAAGTCAGTTATTTTGAAGAAGACATTTGAATATATTTAAAAAGTACCTGATGTAATTCAGACTCGAGCCCTTCTTTCGTAGCCTGCATAGCCTCGAGGCTTGAGCGACACTGCGCTAAGGACCTCTCTTTAGGTCCACGGAATCTCTCTATTGACGCCAGTTCTTCTTTCATAAGACGGATGTCTGCCTTTACTTTGTCAAAAATGTCCCTGAGAAATTATAACAATGAGATTATGAAATCAGAACAGATATTAAAAAACAATAGAGACTTTTAACAGTTAAGCCATCACTACAAACTAAATAAATACTATCAAATTGAACTTTAAGGTTTTTCTCTTCCATTGGGTTAATCTTTATCGACACATTATAAAAAGGTTTAATTTTTATGTCAGAGTCTAGGCTTGGAGATGAACCTCACTCACATTCGTTACAAGGCGGATAGACGATCGCAACATGAGATGTCTCGCCTTTTGACACTACTCCTCATCACCATTCTGGATATTTCACATCTGGCATATACATATATGACATGGATATTCCGTCATCGTTCATAGGCCACATGATCTTCAAGGCATTTTCCTAAGACGCTTTAATAATATCAAGGAGACAAATGTGACAATACAAATAAAACTATAAAACTTGTAGAAATGAACGTTCATTTACAAAAATGTATGTTAAAGTCTATAAAAACATCCCACTGCTGAGGACAGGATTTCTCTCGTCACCTAAGACAATGTAGATCTAAAGCCGCGTATCGATTATGCGCTCCAAGAGGTCGAACATTGGCGCGCGCTCCAGCCGCGCGAAATGGATACCGTCTTGGAGCGCGCGCCAAATTGTTCGTTAGAGCGCTCAAACGTGGAGCGGGCCGCTCAATCTGGTGTCGGTTTTTACCGCGCATCAAAGTAGTTTAAGTTTTGGCGCGCGCGCCAGTTGGGACGTTTGTTTTCATCATTCGTGTGTTCGTTGCGTTCCGAGCTATGGATAACCAAAGTTGCCGTAAAATAATACAATTATATAGTTTAAAAGATCTGTGGTGGAATAGCAAAAGTAGTTTTTACCATAATAAAGCGCTCAGAGAAGATGCATGGAACTATGAAAGTGGCGGCTGCTCGTACACGACCGACAACCATATTGAACGGTCAAACACTGGAACGGCTGCCGCGCTTAATTGATACACTTCGAGCATTTGGAGCGCGTTCCACGGAGCGGACTGATCGCGCCAGGAGCGCGTAATCGATACGCGGCTTAAGCATAGCAGTGGGCGGGATGAGCATATTGATGAAGATACTTAGTTCCCTTCTTGGCAAGTACACCTTTATTAGAACAAAAATAAATAATTATATATACTAACTTGGCTTTCCCCTGTTTAGTTTCCGTGCGCTGCATTTCAGAGACAATGCTATTGATACTTGTTTCAGTCTTGCTCAACTCCTGGCGCAATGTGTTCAGTTCTTGCTCTAATGTCGTGATTTGCTCCATTAGTTCCGAACGAGTCTTCTGCATTTCGAGGCGGGATCGTGATTGGTTGAAATAACCTCCAGTTAGAGAGCCTTTTGATGATACCTGATGATTTTAAGATTAATCAAGATTAACATTTGTACAATAACTGCACTAAATTTCAAGTAAGTGGTTAATTTTTGCTGTAAGCAAGCAACCCTGGTTTATACCTGCCAGCACTAATGTGTTAATTTTAATTTTAAGTGCCGATTTACCACATGCTCGGCGGTGAACGAAAACATTGTGAGAAACCGCCATGTCTAATAAAAAAAATCGACGATGTTATGTCAAGCCCGCCAACACGTATTGGGGAAGCGCGGTGGACATTTATTTGCCCTAAATCCCTCTCAGAAATGAGTAGAGGCCTGTGCCTAAGATACTAAACTTTTGATGCGATTTGATTATCGCGACAATGTAGATACAACGGTGTTCGGAAGTACAAGGTGTCTCGCTGTCGTTTTATCACCGACAACGCCTAAACAATCGCAAAGGTCATAGATGCTACAAACCACTCAAAACGTCGGGAAATAAATTAAACGCGATAAAATACTAATATATAATAAATGATATATAATATAATAATACTAACCTGATCACCTTCCAATGTGACGCAGTCTAGATGAAACTGCTTGCCCAACTCTGTGGCGCATTCGAGATTCCTGCAGATGAGCGTTTTGCCAAAGATGTACTTCATTGCTTTTGCATACTTTGGATCGTATTTTAGCTTCTGTACCATAGCGATTGCGTTCTGAAAAAAAAAAGAGAATATTAAATACTGTTTCTTCTAATATTTTAATTGTCATTCAATATTACAGATTAGAACAGATGCACTGTAACCGCTAAGGGCCAAAATAAGAAGTGGTAAAATTAAAATTTTGTACAACCGACTTCAATATATTTAAATATAATTTATTGTTGATTTTTTTAAAACCGCTCGACCGATTTTGATAAAATTTAAATGGGACCACCTGGGAAGTATATATATTCTTTGAAACAAAAAAGAATTTTCCAAATCGGTACAGGCGTCTTCGAGTAATCGGTGAACATACATAAAAAAAAAGATTCCGACGAATTATAAACCTCTCCTCATTTTTGAAGTCGGTTGAAAACAGCCTTTTTTATAGGATAGGGTTACAAACGAGCACACAGACCACCTGATGGTAAGTGGTTGCTGTGACCCATAGACATCTACATCTATCCTCAATAAAGAATCAAAATGTAGATGCGTTGTCACCCGGGAGGACTAAGATGGAATGCCTCTTTTCCAGTAAAAAGGGTTTCCAGTTCTCTACACTCACCATACGAAACACAGCAGTGTTAAGCTCGCCGCCGCCGCGACACCGACGCCCGCAGAGAGGCGCCCCGTGGAGGAAGCTGAAATGGAATGCCTATAACGGCCCCATTAAGCTTCCTCCAGGCGAATATCAACCACTGCGCCTGCGCTCAGGATCTGTTGCTCCAGAGCATGGCGCAGTGGTCGATCTTATCGCTGTGGTCGCTGAGCCGTATTTTGTCTGGCCTAGGGAGGACTGGGTGGCGGACCTTAACGGCTCAGTGGCCATCATTTCTTCAGCCGCCGCCGGTACCCCGACCCTTGAAGGTGTCAGGAGGGGTCAGGGGTGCGTGGCGGCACGGTTCGGGGAGTTCGTCATTGTGGGGGTGTACTTCTCCCCGAACCGATCTCTCGCCGAGTTTCACAACTCTCTTGCAGAGCTGAGAGCAGTCGTCGTCGGAAGCTATCCCTTCCCCGTACTTGTCCTCGGGGACTTCAATGCCAAGAACTTGGCAGGGTTCTCGTCGTACAGATGTGCGGTAGGATGGTGGAAGACTGGGCTCTGGAGACAGGCCTGGTCGTCCTAAATCGGGGTTCTGTCCCCACGTGTGTGCGGATGCGGGGCGAGTCGGTGGTGGACATTTCGTTCGCTAGCCCCGCTCTGTCGCCGCGTGCCATTGACTGGCGGGTCATGGAGGGGGTGGAGACCTACTCCGACCACCGGTACATCCGGTTTGACGTCTCCACCCAGCCCTCGAGCGCGCCAGTCCTACAGGCCCCGAGTGGTCCGCGTTGGGCGCTGAAGCAGCTGGACCGGGAGCTCCTCCTGGAAGCCTCGATCGTGCAGGCCTGGGTGTCATCACCGGACAGGCCTGCCGACGTCAATGATGAGGCAGGGTGGTTCCAGGAGGCCATGTCCGAGATATGTGACGTGGCAATGCCCGCGTCCGGCCAGGAAGTGCCCGGCGTCAGGTGTATTGGTGGTCGCGTGAGCTGACGTCTCTGCGCGGGCGTGTGTCGCCGCGCGGCACCTGTACGCCAGGCATCGCAGGCTCCGCATTCGTTCACCGAATGCGGCAGCCATTGAGGCGGAGCTGTACGAGGGATACAGAGCAGCCGCCCTCCGGGAGAAGTGTCCCGGGCGGGATCGGGCCCGTGAGGAGATGCTGGAGACTCTCAATAGAGATCCGTGGGGCGCCTTACAAGATGGTGCGGGATAAACTCACTACCTTCCGCTGACGCAGAGTCTCCGGCCTCAGCTCGTGGAGGATGTGGTGAGCGCTCTGTTCCTGCGCGCGGGGAACATCCGCCCCGCCTATGGCTCCGCCACCTGCGGTGCCGGAAGCGGACCACCAGGACGACGACGACGACATCCCGGAAGGGACCGGGGTAGACCTGAGAGTGGCGGTACGTAGGCTCAAGGCCAGGAATACCGCCCCAGGACCCGATGGCTTGCCTGGCAAAGCCTGGGTTCTGGCCTCGGAGGCTCTCGGGCCCCGACTGGAGGGGCTCCTAAGCGCATGCTTGGAGAGAGGCCAATTCCCGCTTCGTTGGAAGACGGGGAAGCTGGTCCTCATTCGGAAGCCGGGGCGCCCTGCGGACTCTCCGTCCGCATACCGGCCCGTGGTGCTGCTCGACGAGGTGGGCAAGCTCTTTGAAAGAGTAATTGCAAACCGCCTCGCCGAGCACCTTGCGGGGACGGGGCCGGATCTTGCGGAACACCAGTTTGGTTTCCGCAAGAGGCGCTCTACGGTGGACGCCATCATGCGCGTGAGAGCCCTCACGACGGGGGATGCAGTGGCCAGGGGGTTGTATTGGCGGTGTCTATCGACATCGCCAACGCCTTCAACTCCATGCCCTGGAGCTGCATGGGAGGCACTCCGGTATCACCGGTGCCGACCTATCTCCGTCGTATAGTCGGGGACTATCTGACGGACAGGGCCGTCATCTACCCCGGTCGAAACGGTGAGTGGAACCGGCGAGAGATGTCGTGCGGTGTCCCACAGGGTTCGGTTCTGGGGCCGCCCCTGTGGAACATCGGTTACGACTGGGTGCTGCGCGCCGACCTCCCTGCCGGCGTCAGCGTGGTTTGCTACGCTGACGACACGCTGGTACTGGCACAGGGGGGGTCGTACGAGGCGGCGGCGGAAACTATGACACGCGGGGCTGCGATAGTCGTTGAGAGGATCCGGCAACTGGGTCTCGAGGTGGCTCTGCACAAGTCCGAGGCCATGCACTTCCATGGTCCTCGGAACAGGCCACCACTGGGATCCCAGTGATGGTGGGAGGGTATCCATCGGCGTCGAGTCGACGTTGAAGCACCTAGACTCGTCCTCGACGGCCGATGGAACTTCGTTGAGCACTTCCGACGTTTGGCTCCCAAACTGGAACGGACCGGCGCTGCCTTCAAGCGGCTCCTGCCGAACCTGGGGCTAAACGCTTGCCGGAGGCTCTACGCGGGATCGTGAGGTCCATGGCCTTTACGGGGCCCCGGTGTGGGCGCGTGGTTTGGCGCGGCTTGCCGTCCACCACCTAAACGCGCCCCAAAGGGTGGTTGCCGTAAAGATGGTTCGCTGCTACCGCACGATCTCCCTCGAGGCGGCGAGCCTCCTTGCTGGATTGCCGCCATGGGATCTGGAGGCGATAGTCCTCGCGCGCCTGCACGAATGGCGCGCGCGGGCACTATGCCGGGGAAACCCGCTGCCGCGGCAAGTTGTCGCGCAGCGACAGACTTCCGGCATGATCTCATGGCGACATGGAGAGAGCGACTGTCGCAACCCGTGCTGGGCACGCCACTATAGCGGCGATAAGACCCTCTTGAGGAGTGGCTTGAGAGACGCCACGGTGTCCTCATTTTGCAGTTAAAAGTTTGCTTTTATTTTATTACGCGTATCTTTATCTACCCAATGAGACATCTTTTAAGAATGTAGGACTTCTACATCGGTGAATATTGTAATTTTAATGCGCGGGGTCGAGGTGGTGACACTGAAAAATTTAAATGGCTGCCATTTAAATACAGCTAGGTCTAAATGAGATTTGAGACATGATTTGTCGATGAAATTGATTATATTTTATAGCATTAAAAGCTCCGACACCGGTAACCGGACACATTGTATATACAAATGTCTATATACTTTATTATGTTCTCGTACAGTCCAATATCTAAACCACACAAAGGCGGGAGCGAAGACGCGAGATATACCTAGGCGGTGCGGTTGGTTTCAAGTCTTGCGAGCTTGTGAGAACCCCTTTTAACACATGAGTGCACATGCTAGCCATAAAAAGCGGTAGATAGGAAACCCGGAAATGGGCTTTGCAGTACTCTCATTGGATAATAATTAACGAATCTCATAAGCGTTCGGTGGTGGTTGCAAAGTGTCGAAAAATTATATTATTATTATTTATATTATTTATGTATTTTTGTACTTTAATAATTTTCTGCCACGACATTTGATTTCCTTGTGGGTCAGTAGGATTTTGCAATTGTGATTCAAAAACAAAACTAGGTAAATTTCTTATTTTAGTACCTATGTCTTATTTTTTTTGTGTATTTTTTTGGTAAATCCGTGGTCGTATACATTTAAGTAGGTTTCATGATTACAAATCTGTTAAGAAAGTAATTCATTTGTTATTTTAAACTCAAATGTTTTATTTTACCCATATTTTATTTAAATATTTACAAAAAATATTTAGTCATTTGTACTTTTAGCATGTAAATCGTTGAAAATCTGTATTTTTAAGAGGTTTATTCATTATACATCTGTGATTTTATTTATTATGTAAGCAAATCTATTATTTACCTTGCCTGTGATTTTCGTGATAAGTCCAAAAATGTTTTAAATAATTATGTAATTCTACGCTTTATTTGGTGGCTCAGGACCGTGCTTTGTGGCATTCCTTGGGGGAGGCCTATGTTCAGCAGTGGACTTGTGAAGGGCTGTAATGATGATGATGATGATGACGCTTTATTTTGATAATTTTTTTTTTGTGTAATTTATTTTGAAAACTTTTGTAAATCTGTGCTTTTATACATTTTCAAAGGATTAATTATTATAAATCTGTTATGAAAGCAATTTATTTGTTTTTTTTTTTATACCAAAATGTTTTATTTTACTCGTTTGGTCGTTGTATATGTCTTTTGAAGAGGTTATATTATGAAACATCTGTGATTTCTGATATAATGTAAGTAAATCTGTTATTAACATTGTATGTGATTTCTGTAGATAACTCCAAAAAATTATAAACAATATGTAAATGTATGACTTATATTGATTACAATTGTTTAATTTTGATGTTTTTTTTTGTTTTAAAAACACTTCAAGATCTTAGAATTTGCTTATGCCAGCCCTAGTGGAGAAAAAGTGGACGAGGTTTATTATAACAGTGTAATTTGTCCCACCAAGAAACGATTAGTGGGGAAAAGTAGACGAATACATTTTAAAGAGTCCACTATGTCCCACCAGTGGGACATTTGGTGGGAAAAAGTGGAATAAATCTTTTTCGTCGGGGGTAAAAAATATTTCGAAGACATGTGAAGTTCACCAACAAGCATTGGTGCAGCGTGGCGGACACTTCGTTGTCCCAAAATCCTGTCAGAAATGAGAAGAGGCCTGTGCCTAGCAGTGGGGACATATAAAGGCTGTAACTTTTAACTTTTTTTACCTTTAATATTAAAAAATTGTAATATTAAGAAAAATATTAAATTTATCACGTGACATAATTATAAGCCTTCTTAGTCTTCCGTCAGGTGATTATTTAATTGTAATCTCTGTATATGTACAAATGTAATGTTGTAGTCAATAAATTAATAACTAAAATAAATCACACGCACATTGTCTGTGCCAATATACACGCACGTGCGGACTGTATACAAAATATACACAGTTTTGATTTGCCTTTACGCTGTCTTCAAGTGCTAAGTTGTCTCCTGTTATTGTCGATTATGTTATGTTAGTTTACTATATTCAATGCGTAACTTGAGCATGCTATAAAACAAAAACGTTAATGTTTTTTTTGGTGACTGTACTTTCTGACAAGTACAAGCCGCCATTTCAGATTGATAACTTTATTAATGTGGTTTTACAGAATAATTTTCATTCAAAATCAAAATTTCTTACCTCCACAGCGGTATAAATAGTTTTGTCACATGTGAAGTTTTCAATTACGGGCCCGTAGTACTGTGTCGCTATTTTCGCCCACTCGCCTCCTCTCTCTTGGAATGTCTCTAACACTTTCCGAACACTGTCCCGACCGTTTAATATTGGCTGTAACATTTTATAAGTGGTAAGACTAAAACACGGTAGCGATATAGCTTTTGGGTTGAGGCGTTGCGAATTTGATCAACGGTGTTACTCGAATTCGCAACGCCTCAACTATTTTAACCAACATTTGGCTCGATCCGTCTCTGGAATCAGAGGTGTTTCGATAGCCTATACCAAACTTTCCCAAATATATCTGTTTAGTCTACGCGATATCTGTGCAAGAGTGCAATGGATTCCATCACAAATTGGTCTATTGGGTAATGAGGAGGCAGATAGATTAGCGAATTCTGCTTGTATAAATGGTGTAGAGTATAATAATAACCTCAAAATTTAAAAAAATCTTGTTATATCGAATGGAAAGAATTTTTCAATGAACGCTCTAAAACGAAAGGTATTTGGTACTAAATGATAAATAAGCCAACGTTGTTCTTTTTTTAATGAAAAATAATATTACAATAATTCCACAAATAAAGCCAAAAACGACAAACAAAATTTGTCTTCTAAAAGGGAAAAGAAATCATGTTTGCTTACTTTCCCAGCCATTGAACGGAGAGCTTGATCCGCTTTCGCCAAGTCATCTTTTAGTGATGTCAAATTTTGTGTGAGCGTAGTTTCTTTTCGCCAAAGTTCACTAAAATAATAAAAAATCAATAAATAGTACGTTTCTCTTTTATTAATCAATGAGGAATGAAAATATAAGAGATGCAGGGAAACCTAATCAACAAGCCAATCAGTATATTTTTGTAGAATAAAACTTTGAAAAATATAAAAATTTTGTAATATAATTTTTTCGTAAAACTTCTAAAATCCGCATTACATGGTCAGCGTCAGCATACCTACAATATAGAAAAGAGAAAGTTATGGTTTTAAGCCCAATTTGAGCCAACATTTGATCTAAAACACAAATTGTTGGTTTTCAGGTTGGCTTGTGTTGCGATAATTCCCGTGTCAGAATGTCATCAGACAAGGGTGTGTTAAGACATGCGAGTGTTTGTGCGTATACTTGTCGCACTTCCTTCTTTTGACTCCTCATCAGTTCATCATTATTATAAAAAACCTATTTATTTTATTTAACGGGTTTTTTTAGCATAAATGTTAATAAATATATTACATAAAGATAACAATTGTTACTATACATCATAATATCTTAGTTTTTTTTATAGAATAAGGGTGACAAACGAGCACACAGTCCACCTGATGGTAAATGGATGTTGTCGCCCATAGACCTTTACATCTACCCTCGATTATAAATCAAAATGCAGATGTGTTGCCACCTCTGAGGAATAAGATGGAATGCCTCGTTTTCAGTAAAAAGGATCTCCGATTCTCTACACTCACCATAAGAAACATTGCAGTATTTAGCTGCTATTTTACCTTCCTCGGCCGAGCCGGCCCATTACAACCACAGTATAGCTACAGCTTGGCTCTAACACGTAATAGAGTATTTGACTATAGTGAGGGATGAAACTATATTTACTTTCGAGCGCTCTGTTCTTGGTCCTTCTTCTTCTTGCACTCATAGTACTGTTTGTTGTGCTCGTCAATAGCAACACGCTGCCTTTCCATCTCCTTCGTCAACTCTTCTATTTTCTTCTGTAGTTCGGTCAGTTTCGCCGCATCGCGACGTAAATCTTCCTTCAACTTATTCTCATGGTCCTTTTTGTCTTTGATCTGCTTATTTAATGACCTGAAGAAGAAAAATATGTTTTACAAAAAAAAATGCATCAAATGAGAGCCCATCAATAAAAATGATTAAAGAATTTTGAAGGTTTGTGTTATTAACACTTATAATTTGATATAAAATGTAATTTATACAACACTAATATTTTAAATACTGTTTACCATAATCAAAGTGCTTTCATGTATGTTGAAATTCCCACTTTGTACTTTGTTTGTTTAAGAGGAGTTTAGGGCACGGAAGTGTCCACCGCGCTGCCCCAATATGTATTAGCGCTCTTCACATATCTTCGAATTTTTTTTATTTGTCAGACATCCAAGCAATTAAAATTTGCTAATCATCAGTGCTGGCGGGGATCTAATTACGAAATTGACTGCAAGTGCTAAACCCCAAAGCTACCACGCCTATTTATTATTTATCTAAAATGAAGCATTACACTAAATTACATACTTCAATTCCTTTTCAATCCAGCGATCTCTGTCTTGTTTAGAAGTGAACTGTGTTCCTCTCCCTTGCTTCGCATACAACTCCTGCCTCTTCTGTTGGTTCAATGCTAGGGCTCTAGTGCATTCTTCTTCTCGTGCTTTCATCTCCTCATACTTTGGCTTTAGCTCCTCCAGCTCTCGCTCTTTTTCTGCTATCTGTTGTCTCAGGCGTTCCAACTCTGCTTCTGCTCTTTCCTATGTTAATGACTTTAATGTTAGTATATTTTTTGGTATAGTGTGCAATTTTTTAATAGAGTAGCATACAACTGAGTCATAAAGTTTTGAATGGTTATTACGGTAAAAATAATATGGTATTATAACTACGAGATACATAGCATGTGAAATAATCATAAGAAACTGAAAGAGAATGATGAATCAAATAAAATGATGGAAACTATTGTTGTTTTGCAGTAGGTTACTACATTTTACACGTTTGTAAATGTTGATGTTAGGATATTTTAAATTTTGAATTTTAAGTGAAAATTAAGTTTAAATTTCTTGATGTTTTTTCTTCTTTAGCAATTTAGCAATTAGATTATGATTTTTTTGCTGAAGGGCACCCATACCAACATGATTTTCTTTTTTGTGCATGTCCATGGCACAGTACCTTTTTTAAGTTTAATTTCCTTCTTTTTATAATAAATACTAAAATTGCACTTTAATTTTCGATTTTCATATATTAATATTATTAGTTATTAAATGTAATAAGCTATTTTCACATATTTTATACAATAAACATTAATTGCTTATATCAAATTCATTCTTTTGCTTTGCTTTGATGAAATTATGAGATTAATAACTAAAACAGACTACTTACTTTACTTTCTTTGATGGAAACCTATACTGATATAATAAAGCGGAAGAGTTTTTTTGTTTGTTTAAACGCGCTAATCTCTGAAACTAAAAGTCCGATTTGAAAAATTATTTTTGTATATTATAGCCAGATCATGAGGAATAGTATAGGCTATCTAGCATTAGACTAAACCTCTCAGATAGCCTTAAATATTGATTTTTGTTAAGCAAGTCAGAAGAAAAACCGCTCCCGAAATTATTTATCCGCGTGCACTGGCGTAATGGTTAGCGATAAGTAAATACAAAGTTCTACAAAAATATAGATCTTTAAGCCATCTAAAAAAAGTCCGCGATACCATATGCCTATTTCTTATGCATAAGCCACAATAAGGTATTTTGTGACAAAAAATTCTTGAAAATTAAAAAGTGATTAATGAGCGTTATTAATTATTATTAGGCATGGTATATTAATCCTTACGAACGAAAGTTACTTCATCATCAAGACAGTTTTATCTTCATAAATAAAATTTTCAAAATAGCATAGCAACGTGAAATAAAAGAGTTAGAAATAAATTATACCTCTTTTTAAAGAACATATTCTATTCTTTACTTTAATTATACATATCTTGGCGGTAAAATGGGAAATTTTTGAAAAAACTAAACTTTGAGCAAAAAAAATCGATAAATGACAAAAACTGTACATATTATTTCGTGGCAGATTGCGCGGAAACTATAAGTGATATTGCTTTTATATGTATAAGAGGTTGATAGCAAATTTATCAGGGATTATTTCGTGTCTACACACTTTTATGTATAAAACAAAAACGGCGCTTCGGGACACTTTCTGGGGCGGGGAGGGGGACGTGACGCTCACCCGGGAGGGGGAGTCAACAGTGGATAAAATTTTACTTTTTGCCGATAGATAAAAGTACTCCATTAATTGTAATAATTTTTCCATACATTGCTATCTAAAATGCTTGACCTAGGTGTCATGTCCCGCGGCTCACGTTATATACGCGGGTGAAACCGCGGGGCACAGCTATTGATAATATAAGATTGCTTACTAAACGTGCAAAATATCGGTCAGGAGTAAATATTATGGCTGACCTTGGATTTATTATCGCCATCGACATCATCCGTGAGATCTTTAATGCCGAGCTCCAGTTTGGTCTTCTCCCTCAGCAGTTGCTGCTGCTCTGTAGAAAGAATATCCTTCTCCTCGCGGGCCGCAGCTACGTCCTTGCGAGCTTCTTTTAATTTTCTATAACAATTATAGTTTATTTTTTAAATCTAACAACAACAGTTCAATTCAATATAAACCAGTTACTATGTAAACACTGAGAATTAATAGCGAATACAACGGAAAACTATTTATCTCTTTCTTCGTAATATGTTAAAACAATAATTTGTTAAGGAAGTGGTTTTATCAGGTACTTTGATCAGAACTTGAATTATTTATAAGACTAGTGTTACATAAGCTATCAGACAAGTGGGATTAGCCAAGTTGACTTCCTACAATTGTTACAAATGTTCTTACATTCGCTGTCCCGTGTACTACATGTAGTTTATTGCTATTGACTTACTATTGTGTCTGAAAATCGGTGAGTTATAGTATTAAAAACCGTCTGCAAAGAACTAAAAAGAATAAAATATTATCCACATAACAGCTCCTGAAGTCGGTGGTAAGACATAGCGCATATAAAAATGAAAGCCTCGATTTTCCATCTAGCCAGGGGACATCTCACACTGCATTTACCTAAGTGGTGTCTCCACTCTATGACACGTCCACTCCAACAATTATCAATTGTGCAACAGATGTGACCAGCCTATTGCCACTTCAGCTTGCGAATACGGAAGGCTTTTTCGGTGACCTTGGTTCTCCAGCTATTAATAATATTCTTTTAAATGTCAGTGTCAATCATTTAGCAGAAGCTATTATGGGGATTTTTTTAGTTTATGGTGTTGAAGTCCACGGTAACAACTACAATGTTGTCACAATTGCTACATTAAAAACTTCATTCCATTCTTCGTTTTTTCACCCCTTGGGAGTGGAATTTTTTCTCTGCATTAATACGGGAGTATCCCTGAAGTATAACCTATATAATAAAACTAGCTGATACAGGCGACTTCGTCAGAGTTTCTTGATATATTAACAAAGAAAACACACATCACTGAACATGTAGTGCTTATAAATTATTTTTTTCTTAAAACTTTAATAACTTTATATCAAATGAAGACATCGCAATATATTTTTTTTAGATAAGGGCCAAGTGTCTAAGAAATAAAACTTAGAAAACCCAATTGAAATCTATCCAGTAGTTTTTCCGTGATGCGTGCACAACTGCAAATCTCTATCATTTTATTTATATAGATAGAGAATCCTTAAAACTAATAAAGACATTGTGTAGCATACATACAAAAAAAACATATAATCCATTTGAGAACTTAATCCTTTTTTGAAAATCGGCTAAAAATTATAAAAATAAATGCATTTTTTAAATATAATCCAATGTTAAGTCATGGGACAGACACGCAACTTAACATTGATTTTATTCATAGAGACTGCCACTCTTAACCCTTCCGGAATACAAGAGATGGTGCCTTGCAGTTTGGTAGCAAATATAGATTAAAGGTAAAGCTAAGCTAGATAGACAGACTCCTAAGCAGAAGAGGAGCTCTATTGGCTAGAAACGGATGGGGTGAAATGATATGGTGGGTTTCAGAATTTAGATCGGTTAAAAATATAAAATCTTTTTTGAGGACATGCATAAAATTTTACAATAAATCACGAAAAATATAGTGCAACAATCAGACATAAAGTTTAAAAAACTCGTTAAAGAAAATTTATCAAAAAAAAAACTATTGAATCAATCAATATGTTGAGGATGATGTAGATGATGATGTGTGAAAATAAATTTTACTTTGCACTTACAATTCCCTGAATAAGTATATTAATAGACATCTTTTTCTGTATATTCTGTATCATCCATCTATCTAATAAAAATTAGTGAAGTTTACCTATTGTCAGTTTTGTGATTACAACTGTGATCAGAGATTTATGTTATTTTGTAAGATGTCTCAAGTCTATACTAAGTTTTAAAAATGTTATTATCAATAAGAATGTTAATTTTTGTTTTTTATGTCTGAATGATGATCTCATGTCGTTTTTTTTTCTAATAATACGAGAGCTAATTTTGTTATTGTCAGTTCATAAATAAAAGTGATAATTAGAATACATAAAAACGTTTTATTTAATACCTAAATATCTATATTATCACAATTAGGTAGGCAACAGTAATTAATTTTTGTACATCGTGAATTAAACTTATATTCAACCGAGGCCTGTCAGACCTCATGTTACCACTAACGTTACAAAAAAACCACGTCACCAGTTAAAGGTTAAGCTTTTGTTTATGTGTTTATTTCAAATTGTGTAAATATTTGTGTATAACTTTAAAACCAATATTTTTATGATTATTTTGTAAAAATCATGATCATACCGCGTCGGACCGCGCACGACTTGATCTTTGCGACGATCGCTTGTAAATACCTAATGCGCATGGAACACCCAGCCTTAATAGACATTTGAAATTGTATCAATTTTATTTTAAGTTGTAAAATAAATTCAACATGACAATCAGGGTCATAAACAAAATTAAAGACCCTGAGGTCTCCTCAGCAAGAAGCTCCAGAGGTTTTTACCGATCCTTTACAAAGGAGTTGTTTTTACAAATCTGTGTGGATTTTGTAATATTATCTTGATATTACCAATGCATTAACTTCAGAAAGTGAATTAAACATTTCATACCTGTTGGCTTCTCTGACATGGTCCTGAGCTTCTCGCACCAAATCTGCGTAATGTTGCTGCTCTTTGCCACTATTTGAACGCATTTTTTCTAACTATAAATAACAAAAAAAAACAATAAGTCTAATGTGATTTTATCAACGTTATTTTATTATAAACTAGCGATCCGCCCCTGCTACGCAAGAGTGCAATTTAGAAAAAAAAGAAGTACGCTTAACAAGAAAAATATGAGTAATATAATATATATTTTATCGTTACTGCAATTTATTAAAGTTTAGTTGCTGTTGCGGATTATTTTATCGGTTGCGGGTTTTTTTTTTAAATCTTTGATATCTTCTAAAGTATTCATTAAAATTATACATGGTTATTTTTCAAAGAGTAGCCAAATTTTAAACTTAAGTTCAAATATATAAATAATGATATACTGTTATTGCAAATACGAGTAAATAGGGCTTCTACTTTTATTTGAAATTATTCATAATCATAATCATAATCTTTATTGCAATCAAATGGTAACAATCAGGGTTGGAAAAAATCATGATTTTTAAAAAAAATCGAATAAAGCACGATTTTTTTAAAAAATCCTAATTAATCACGACTTTTTTGATTTTTTAAATTTATTATTTAATTTAACTATATTTTTTCGCAAAACGGAACGCGCCCTCAAGGGATTGCGCGGACACAGCGCGGAGATTTCCCTTTTGTCTGACATGTGAATTAGACATGGCGTTAATGGTTTAATTTATTTATTTGTTAAAAGTTATCTGTTAATTTTTTTAACAGTTAAAAATATTACTTACTTTTGTATTGAATTTTTATTTTTAATCGGTTGATGTTAATTTTATTGTTTAAATTTTACGCATGAAATTTTAATTCGATAAACATTTCTTCATACTATTTAACATTTAATAGGTACAGGACTCTCTAGTATTAAAAAGCCTTATTAAGCTAAGCGTATTTAAGAGTTTATTAATTCAATATTTCCATGATATTATAATTTTATATTTAAAAATGTAGAAGTGTGATATTCGCAGAAGAAATAGTAAAAAATGTGACACCACTGGTGTGGTGTATGTTTCTTTTTTATAGGATAGGGTAACAAACGAGCACACAGTTCACCTGATCGTAAATGGTTGCTGTGACCCATAGACATTTACATTTATCCTCGATTAAGAATCAGAATGCAAATGCGTTGTCACCCCTGAGGACTATGGAATGCGTCGTGTCCAGCGTAAAATAACAGCTTAACACTGCTGTGTTTCGTATGATGAGTGAGAATGAGACCTTTTATTGAACAGCATTCTGATTCCAGTCTCGTGACAACGCATCTGCATTTTGATTCTTAATCCAGGATAGATGTAGATGTCTATGGGCCACAGTATCCACTTACCATCAGGTGGGCCGCGTGCTCGTTTGTCACCCTTATTCTATATAAAAAAAATAGGGTAAAAAAACGAGTACACAGTACACCCAATGGTAAGTAGATGCTGTAGTTCATAGACACTTATATGTGTATATCCTCAATAAAGAATCAAAATGCAGATGCGTTGTCACCCGTGAGGACTAAGATGGAATGCCTCATTTCCAGTAAAAAGGGTCTCCGGTTCTCTACACTCACCATACGAAACACAGTAGCGTTAAGCTGCTACTTTACGCTGGTATTCTGTGAGAGAGTGGTCCTTCCCCGGTCGAGCCGACCCATTCGTGCTACAACTATACTACTAATATAGCTGCAGCATGGCTCTACCACATAAAAAATTATATATACTTTCTAAATCTGTTTTTTTTTAATGTTAATTTCTGTGAAAGAAAGGAAATTAAACATTTTGATTAAATCATTGATTTTATTGAAAACGTCATTTGATTTTAATCGTGATTTAAATCATGATTTGAATCAAAATGATTTATTCATGCCAACCCTGGTAACAATAGATGTGATGTTTTAAAAAATAGTCCGCATTTGAACCCGGTTTGGGCGTAGCAATTATAAAATATTAAATTACATTATTAAATATTATTACTAAATTACATTATTACATTTCATTATTAAGTTACATTATTAGGTTACATTATTAAGTTACATTTTTAAATTAGGTATACAATATTAGATAAATTATTGAACATTCTATAAATTAAATTCAACTAACAATCACATTGTCAAGTAAAAGAAAGAACAATGATTATAATAATTATAATTATAATAATTAAAAAGAAATTGAATGTGATTTAAGGGCAACAACGTTTTGCCTACCGATCGACCCTTACGAACGTGTGCGTGCGCAGCAGCAGTAAAATCAGTTAAAATAATGCATTACCACGCATTTTGAATTTAAAAGATAAAAAGAAACTGGCCAAGTGGGTGTCGGGCCACGCACAATGTAGAGGTTCCGTAGTTGCCCGTCACAATACGTGGGCTTTGTTGATAATGAGCACAATAAGTGAGTTCGCGGTTTGACCGCTATAACGACTAAAAATGGGCCCAAATAGGAAGATCGTAAATTGAAGGACTTATTTTCAAATGAGACTTATAGGGAGTGGTATTCAAAAAAGATAAAAAAAACTTTTCGATTTTGAAAATAATATAATTTACATGAAATCATTCACATGCCAAGGTACAAAGATGATCATAGCTGACTATCTATCTATATATTCACGGCAGTGCAATCCCAAATTGAATGTGATTTAACAACATGCAACAACGTTTTTGCCTACCGATCGACCCTAACGAATGTTTTCGTGCGCAGTAAAATCAGTTAAAATAATGCATTACCACGCATTTTGAATTTGTCCCCTTATTAGCCAAGTAAACATTCTACAATTAATAACACTAATAGTAGTGTGTATAATTCACATTATTTTTTTAATTTTAATATAAATTTTGTGTTAAAAAAATGATAAATCAAGTCGAACTTTTATATTTAATACTTATTTCTGCTACTCATGAACCCTAATGACACATTGAGTAGTCATAAGCGATAACCATTCCTACTCTTTTAAGCCCTCTTATAAAATAAATACTGTTTTCTCAAAACAAATTATTTTGACTGATCGATGCGGACTTTTATACGCATCTAATGCACAGCATATTATTAATGGATAGTAACGATGGGCGATTATTACTAAAACTAATGGAATTAGTCGATTGTTCAGTTTAGTCGATAAAATTCGATAACAATCCATGTTAGTCGATTAGTAGTTAAAGTTGACACGGTTACCGTGTCAACTTTAACTACTAATTTGTAGCGCAGCGCACCCATTATGCGTACTACGAAATAAGTAGTTACAAAAGATGGTGCGGCGGGCAAAGTCTGTGCGCCACTACTTACGTTACGCCTGCAGTTATTAGGTATGCGATTATCGCCAATAGATTATTCAATTATCTGTTTTGTATTGTAATCAAACCATCGATTAAGGGAACATCCATTCTAGACATGGTGTTAATGGTTAAATTTATTTAATTGTTAAAAGTTATTTGTTAAAAAAAAATTAACAGATAAAATTAACAGTTAAAATATTACTTACTTTTGTATTGAATTTTTATTTTTAAATTGTTGATGTTAATTTTATTGCTTGCGCATGAAATTTTAATTCAATAAACATTTCTTCATACTTTAATAGGTACAGAACTGTCTAGTATTAAAAAGTCTTATTAAGCTAAGCGTATTTAATTTAAAAGTTTATTAATTCAATATTTACATTATATACATTTTTAGGCATCGCGTTAAGCCGGTCATTGATAATCGGTGTGTGACCTTTCTCTAAAAAAGTCAATAACCAACTAAAGTAAACAAATTAAAATATGTATTATGTAATACTTAAAAACAATCGACGCATTCAACACTGTCCCGCTCGCACCGCCCCGCAGTTCACCGCACGCACAAGCACACGTCGTTGCATCGACTCACAAGCACTCGCATGCATCTGCATTTTGATTTGCAATCGAGGATAGATGTAGATGTCTAGGGGCCGCAGTAACCACTTACCATCAGGTAGACTGTGTGCTCGTTAGTCACCCTTATCGTATAAAAAAAGGCGGCGGATTGCAGTGTGCGATGTGCGTACAATTAGTAGTTTATCGATTGTTATTCGAATAATCACGGTGAAGAACCACTAAATCTAATAATAAATAAAATGTTTAGAGAGCATGTGAAGCCCGCCAACACACACTGGAGCAGCGCGGCGGACTAATTGCAACATTACACTCTCAGAAATATGAGGAGGCCTGTGCCCAGCAGTGCAACGTATACAGGCTGAAACTTGATTTACTTTTACAAATTAATACGCTTATTCATTAAAAGCAATATATATTTACATAATATAAAGAGTTGTATTTACCTCCTCTAGTTTTCTCTTGTTTTCTCTATGCTCAGTGTCGTGAATAATGAATTCGAGGACACGCCTCGCCCGATCCCATTTCTGATACTCTTTTAGCTCTTCCTTTTCCTCTTCAAGGGTCTTAAGACGCTCTTCTATTGTTTGTAAAAATTCATTAATTTTTTCTACCTAAAGACAAATTAACAGTTTTTTTGTTTATAACTATTTTACAAACTATATAAATATAATAAATAAAATACAACAATTTGAGTGATTACAAATTATAAATATAATATAACCAGCAAGCTAAGTCTATTATAACATGGAGAAATCCACATGAATATCCAACCGCTCTTTGGAAGGTATGTTGCACTTCTACCAACTGGAACCCCACAGTGTTCTTCAGGTCTCATTTAGCATCAACAAGGTTTTATGCAATCTCTGTATGAAAAGCGAATGCTGTATTGTTTTTTTTTTATAGGATAAGGGTACCAACGAGCACACAGTCCACCTGATGGTAAGTGGTTGCTGTCGCCCATAGACATCTACATCTATCCTCGATTACGTATGAAAATGCAGATGCGTTGTCACCCGTGAGGACTAAGATGGAATGCCTCGTTTCCAGTAAAAAGGATCTCCGGTTCTCTACAGTCACCATACGAAACACAGCAGCGTTAGGCTGCTATTTTACGCTGGTATTCTGTGAGAGTGTGGTCCTTTCCCGGTCGAGCCGACCCATTCTTGCTACAACTATACTACTAATATAGCTGCAGCATGGCTCTACCACGTAAAAAATTGTGATCGATCTTCCATGGATATATAATGAAATTTTAGTGTATGTCTGTGGCATCGTAGCCCCAAACGGTTGAACCGATTTAGATTTTTTTTTTGCTTATACTATTTGAAGATTATCAGCTCTTTTTGTTACGGCGTTTATTAAAGTTATAAATTCAATATTATTAACAGTTTTTATTATACGAGGAAACCTCAAATATAGTAGTCTCTGATCTCCATAGCTCTCCGAGTGAAATTAAATTAAATTAAATATCTTTGTATCTTAGAAGTAAAAAATTAAAAATTCACTTGACTTTGAGCTTCCTCGTACGGATATTAGTGAAGGACTGCATCTCGATTCTGTAATTTATGGTAAATCAAGACCAAGCAATCAATCGAGTTGATAAATGTAAAAGGTTTTCAAATTACTTTGCCAACAGTTTCTTTCAAAATTGTTACTGATTCTTCCCTGCGTTCATCGTACACTCGGGTGCCGGCCACCTCGCGTAATAACTTTAATCTATGCAAATCGGGAGCAACCGCCATTTGATTAATCTGTAATGAAATATAAAACAAGTTATTTTTTATAAGTTGTAAGAGGCGACAGAGGGAAACTTAAACAGGAAATGGGCTACAGCATCTTGCTGATAATTATCAAAACTGCAATCTATGTGGGAGACCTATGTTCAGCAGTGGACTTGCAGACTGTATGCAACTCGCCCTGGCTTTGTCTGCTTAGAATCTAATAATGTGGTATTATTTAGATTTAAAATAATCAAAAACCATCAAGTAATTAATTTTTCGTCTTTTTAAAAAAAAAATATCTCAAGTTTTTCGAATAAAATATAGCCTTGATCACTACTGGCATTCCTCTCTATCTGTTCGTGAAGTTTTATTACAATCGGTTAAGCCATTCCCGGACAAATTAAATAAATTATTAGACAATAAATGGACCAATTAGCCAGAAAAAATGCCTATTCATGTCTTAATGACGTGCAAATAACCCCCTCAGCTCAATATATGACAGTTATTTGATATTACAGGCACACTTCAATTTTATTTATGTATATAGATGTATAGATAACACAGTTGTATTAGAATTTTTCAGTGCTTATTATTTTGGGCAGTCAATGCATATGAATCCTATCTAACTGCAGAGGAGTGTAACAGGGTGACAATAGATTCCTGAAACTTTTTGCAGCTACATTGAAAGACATTTTCAAGCTACTTGGATGTGCATAAAACATCATTTGCACTGACTGTTGTAAGATTTAAGCTGTTGTGTGATATTTTGAACTGTAAACCTGAATTAATAAAACATGCCAGTTTTCATAAAGTTCAAACAATACAAGTTATAGCACTCATTATAAAATGTAGGGTATAATGAGCATAATAGTGTCACAAATGAATAAGATGTTTAAACTATTTATTAATTTTCTATCAGTTCTAAATCTTACAAATTTACAAGGCAGCAAATATGAAATAGCTAAACTTACTTTTCCCTGTTTGACAATGTAATATGGATTGGAGTTTGACAATCCAGCACTTTCCAATAGGTTAAGTACTTCAGAGCGTGGTACAACCTTTTTGTTGAGGAAAAATTGATCTTTCTTGGACCCAATAACACGCCGCAGAAATATTTCATCTTTCTCTATCTGAAAGCATCAATATTATAATTATAGTTTTGGGCTCAAAATGAAAACTCTTAACATTATATGTCAGTAAAATCCAATCTACACGCAAAATACGCACTTCGTTGTGGAGTTGGGAAAACCAGCCTGTATAACACTATGCCAGTAAAATCATTAAGAATTCATCATAATCATAAAGTAATCGAGTTCTACAAATATCAATAAACTAAAATAAAAATGATATTACATATTACTTATTAACTTATTTATTTGCTTTTTAGTATGTAAGTTACATGAGATACTATTATATACTATGTATGACATACTAAGTCCCTAATGGAATCATGCAAATCTGTTCATTCTTTGAAATTTTTGTTTTATAAAAATTAACATCTCAAAATCAATCATTATCAAATCATTAAATCAGCAACAACAAACAATCCATCGCATTATATAAAGACGTTAAAAGTGTAATAAAAAAAAAAAACAAATAAATAAAACTAAATTAAACAATATCATTTAACATGTCAGTTAATAGTAAAATGTCAATCATACTCATTTACCGAGTAAAATGTATTTTGATGAAGCCACTGGTATAATTTTTTTTAAATGTTTGTGTAGGAAGATCTTCAATTGTGTGTGGTATTTTATTGTATATTATTTTACCCATCCAGTAACAACTTTTGCTAATGCGTTTACTTTTTGGTACTTCGCAAATCTGGGTATCTCATGTTCATGGATACCACTTCCTTATTAAGTTTATAGAAACACTTCTGATGTTGTTTTACAAATTTGGCAACTTCTAATATATACAAACAAGGCACGGGTAAGATCCCTAGTGTCTTGAATAGAGGTCGACATGGGACATCTGGGCCAACACAATAATGGCACGAACACATTTTTTTTGTGTAATAAAAACTTTAATAATCTCTCCACTGTTACCCAAAATTATAATCCCGTAAATAAACCCACTCAATATATGCAAAATATATCATAATTGTAGTTTGTTCTGTTGGCACTCTTGTTAGTGTATAAAGGGCATATGTGAACATGTTTACTTTATTACATATTTTACAAACTAGTTCTTTCCACTTTCTTTGTCAATAATTATAAAATAATATACTATGTTATAATACTCTTTTTTTTTGTATTAGGCAATCAAAATCAAAATAACCGATATCGCCTTATGTCAAAGCTAATATTAACAGATGAAAACAGTCCAAATTATTTTTGACTAAAAAAGTTTGGGTAAAAGTAGTTTTGACTGAAAAATATTGATTAAAAGTAGTTTTGATCAAGGCTGGTAATTAAAATCACTTTTGACCAGGAGTATTTAGTACAAAAAGTATTTAATATTTTACAAAATGTTTATATACAAAAAATTTTTAGGACAAACAATTTTTTTCTTGGCTAAACTAGTTTTTCATAAGCTTGAATAAATATATCAGAGACAACTACTACTAACTTGATTCTGTTGGGGAAAGTAATATCAGTGACAATAGGTTGAGGTTTGAGGATGCCACAAACATTTGGTTTAGTGTAGTAGTAGTGTTTAGCCTAATAATAAAAACCTTAATAAAAGTTTAGCCTAGGATAAACTAATTTGTCCGAAAATCTGGTTTGGCCGGTAACTAAGTATTTTAATGCAGATTTACCCAAAACTAGTTTTGACTAGAGTTTCAATAAAAAATATGGATTTTTGAGGGAGGGTTACAGCAGGGGTTGTCCCATCTCGTCTCCCACATCTTTTTTAGAAAAAATTGTACCAAGATACTCCAAACTGGCACAAAATTATGAATTTTCAAAAATTCCTAAAAAAAAAACTATGCAAAAGGGGGGAGTGCATCAGGATAGAATAGAATAGAATAATTTTTATTCAATGTAGATTGCAAGAATATTTATTAAAAATCATTAAAGCTTTACTACCGATTCGAAAAAAAACTTTGTAAGAACCAGCAAGAAATCCAATGGAACTTTAAAAAAAATTTACAATATAGTGTTTTATACAATTAATATGAAAACATTTAGAAACAGCATAGTAGCGATCGCCTCATTCACAGGGGTTATTATCAATCATGTAATCTTTAGTAGTACAATAACTCTTACTAAACATTTTTTGCTTGATAAAAATTTCAAACCTTTTGATAGATAAGGCCTGCATATTTTCTGGGTCTTTTTTGTAAAAGCGTATCAATTGCGCCATGAAGAAATTACTGACTCTTTGGAGTCAAGTAACTGGTATAACTAACTTGTGCTTGTTCCTAGTATTTATAGAATGTACATCACACACATTTTATAATAAAACTATTTTGGTTTTGTGTACATACATACATTAAATTTTCGTAAATATACTGACGCCAGCCGTACAGCAGCTTGAAGCAGCTAGTATCAACTGCTTCAAGCTACGACCGCATAGCAAACTACAGTCTTCTATGAACACACATACACGAAACCGCTCGAACAGTAGCGACTGCTTCGGGCGGTTGGCAGCGCGGTGAAATTTCATCGTGCGGTCAAGCAGTCGCCAGACATACGCTGACTGCTCGAGCTGTCGACTGCTCTCGCGCAGTTACCTCCGCTCGCGCTTTTCATTCCACGTCACGGGCGCCTCCCGCCCGCTCGCTTCTTGTTTTGTTTTGTTTGTTGAGCAAAATGAAAGACAATTTCAAAATCCATGTTGCTACTGATTTGAATGTGATTGAAATATTGTGACTTGTTGAGCAGTTGATACCAACTGCTGCATATAGTATCTGTCTGCTCCAGCAATTATCAATGCAGCTTCAAGCTGTTGACTATGACTGCAAGAGAGGTCCATGTATGTTGATCACTGGCTAACTGCTCGAGCAGTCCGTGTATGGCCGCCTTGAGAGGCCAAAGTTAATATATTTATTTCTTTAAATATTTCTCTAAGAGATTCCTTCGGACCTAGGTCATAAATTGCTCTCATGGCTCTCTTCTGTGAAACAGAGATAGTTTCAATGTCAGTCGCTTTAGCCCATAGCAAGATTCCATATGACATCATGCTATAGAAATAACTAAAATAAACTAATTTAGATGTTGCATAGTATGCACTTTGTCTTGCGTATGTGGACTATGAGAAAGCCTTTGATTCCGTCGAAATTTGGGCGATGCTGCAGTCCCTTCAGCGGTGCCAAGTTGACTGTCGGTATATCGAACTGCTGAAGTGTTTGTACAGTAGGACTACGATGGTTATCCGAGTACAGAACCAAAGTACGAACCCTATCCAACTGCAGAGAGGTGTAAGACAGGGTGATGTTATATCCCTGAAACTCTTCACCGCTGCACTGGAAGACGTTTACAAGCTATTGGACTGGAAAGGATACGGTATTACCGTCAATGTCGAGTACATGTCTTTATTAATTATACATACATGCAATAAACTATTTATAAAAATAAAGCTAAATATCTCAGAAGGTAGATCTTATTTGAAATCTTGACCGTTATGAATTGTTCGCATAGAGGTTTTATTTTTATTTTTTATCAATTGAAACAAAAATTTACTTTTTTGAAAGAAAATCCAACTAAAATCACAAACAAAAGAAAACAATTATGCAACTAACAACACCAACAACACGAAAGTGAATTTCTATTATTTTTGATTTTGTCTATGTAACCGAGTGAGTATAGTACTCGAGAATACTTTTTAGTTCGTTCAGAATTTAATGAAATAGTTTCTAATTGAAAATATACTGTTTTTCTATATTAATTAAGACAAAAATAGCAGCGTGGTATGGCTGCATGAATATATACCCTCTGTATTCAACGGTCACTTAATAGATGCATGAATTCATGCCCGCGGTACTAGAAAGATTAAGGGGTAGTTATTTTAAAATCCTTCCCTTTAGGATTAACTTAGTTAATAATTATTGTATATTTAAATGTACATACATATACATAAACACTCACGCCTGTCACCCAGAGGGGTAGGCAGAGACTATGGACTTCCATTTGGCATCCTCTCTCGCCTCCTCCACATCCATATACCTAGGCATACACGCTCGTCGGTTAAGGGTACTCTTAATTTGGCCCATTTTCAATATATCGCCAATTTGGTCGATAAATTTTCGCCTAGGACATCCCTTCCAGACTCTGCCGTTCACCTCTGCCACATAAATTTGCTTTGTCACTCTTTCCTCATTCATTCTTTCTACATGACCAAAGCATTCCTTTCTTAATCCTGGTCACAACATCATCTTGCAAACCACACTCTTCTCTTATCACACAATTTCTCACTCTGTCATTTAGATTCAGCCCTAACATACTCCTTAATGACCGCATTTCTACAGCATTTATTCTAATCTCGTGCTTCTTCTGCCACACCCAACTTTCACTACCATACATTAAAGTAGGGACTAACACAGCATTGTGAATTGCCATACGTGCCTTTTTTGACACATTCTGACTTTCCACAATAGAGTGTAGAGCCCCATTTACTCTATTTCCTGCATTCACTCGTCGTTCTATATCCTTATCATGTCTACCATCTCTGCTAAATACACATCCCAAATACACAAACTCATCTACTTGCTCGACCAATTCCCCTTCTATTCTTATTTAACATATAACACACATAAACACTCACGCCTGTCACCCAGAGGGGTAGGCAGAGACTATGGACTTCCATTTGGCACGGTCCTGACACACCTCTCTCGCCTCCTCCACATCCATATACCTACGCATACACGCTCGTCGGTTAAGGGTACTCTTAATTTGGCCTATTTTCAATATATCGCCAATTTGGTTGATAAATTTTCGCCTAGGGCGTCCCTTCCCGACTCTGCCGTTCACCTCTGCCACTCTTTCCTCATTCATTCTTTCTACATGACCAAACCACCAAAGCATTCCTTTCTTAATCCTGGTCACAACATCATCTTGCAAACCACACTCTTCTCTTATCACACAATTTCTCACTCTGTCATTCAAATTCAGCCCTAACATACTCCTTAATGACCGCATTTCTACAGCATTTATTCTACTCTCATGCTTCTTCTGCCACACCCAACTTTCACTACCATACATTAAAGTAGGGACTAACACAGCATTGTGAATTACCATACGTGCCTTTTTGGACACATTCTGACTTTCCACAACAGAGTGTAGAGCCCCATTTATTTTATTTCCAGCATTCACTCGTCGTTCTATATCCTTATCATATCTACCATCCTTGCTTGCTCCACCAATTCCCCTTCCATTCTTATTTCACATATCGTTTTACTTTCTTCTCTTTCAAAAACCATAACTTTCGTCTTACTTGCGTTCACTTTCATTCCCCTTTCTTTTAATGAACTGTTCATTAATGTAACCATTATTTGCAACTCAGCCGTCGACTACGCGAGTATGACTTAATCAGTGGCGCACAAAAGGCATTTGATGGTTAACTCACCCATTCTTAACCCGCATTCAAACAACTGTCCATAAATAGGTTGAACAGCCACGGGGATGCCACACAGCCCTGTTTGACCGCTTTATGGATGCCAAGCCAGTCTGAGTAGACCCCGTTGATCCTGACACAAGCACTGGAGTCCCTATACAGAGACTTCAATGCCTGTATCAACCCAGCGCTCAACCCAAATGACTTCAGTGTTTGCCATAAAACATCCCTGTCCACTCTGTCATAAGCCTTTTCCAAGTCCAGGAACGCACAAAAAACCTTTTGGTTTTTGGCCAAAAACTTCTCCGCGATCATGCGCATGGAAAAGACCTGATCCGTACATCCCATTCCCTTTCTAAATCCCGCTTGCACATCCCAAATTTTTCCATCAGTGTCTTTCATAACTCTTTCAATTAGTACCTTAGCATACAGTTTTCCCACTATGCTAAGAAGGCTGATACCACGGTAGTTTTTACAGTCCTGCTGCAATCCTTTTCTTATTTAAATGTCATGAAAATAAATAATAAATTATTTTATCAATCATAAAAATTTGAATTTAAGTTCGGTTTTAGAGATTGCATAGATAAGCTAGTAACGACAGTAAAATAATAAAGCTTACTGGTATTCTGTTGTCAGAGTTATCAAAGATAATTTCAACAAAAGCTGATATCACTCTGGGTCCTGTGCCTTCATGAAGCAGGGCCAGCCTTTGTTCAGGTCGTAGATGTGAAAACTCATCACTAAGCACAAACTGAATTGCTGAAAAATAAAAAATAAATGTTAATTTACGCGCTCAAATTGCCATAGATGTTAAATGATGCAAAAATTCTTGCGAGCACTAACCATGAAAGAAATTACTTTTTCCTGAACCATTACGTCCTACAACTACATTATGCCGTTTATCAAATGGTTCTACAACAATTTGCTCACGATAACTCTTGAATCCCTGAATAATCACCTGTAAACAATAACGTTAGGTTGAATTTAAAAAAAAACAGAACTCCAAACAGCATTAATGTTAGCGCGCAAAACCTACAATCTTACCTGTTTTATATGCATGTTTACAATTGCTACAAATGTTTTATTTTAAAAACTTATTTATAATGAAATCGAAACATTGACAACATTCACAGAAACGCCCGCCATTTCGGACTAGTTGTGACTTGTGTTTTGACATTTGCCAGTGTTGCCAACAGTTGAACTCCTGTCTCCTGTCTCCATCAGATTCAACATTTAAAAGCACTAATAAAAACGACCCTACTCTCTTAGTAGGAGTGGGCGATACAAAACGTATATAGTTATTGAATTTATATATTGCTTCAATATCGTATATCCGATATCGGCCTGAGCAAAAATTATATATCGGACGAAACACTATATTGCTTGTACCCAACAGCCGATTCGATTTGCGACGATATTGTATCGCTGTAGTATCGAAATCCGAAGTCAAACCGATACTTTATCACAAATGAATACCGAACAGACTCGATTCTCTTGGTATTTTGGCGCGATTGTTTTAAGAAATTTCAACTTTTGACCTTAATCTAAGGGTAGTAATGATCGCAATGCACTTGTATGTTGTAGCACTTGTTTAACATTTGGCCTTGAACTAGACAGCAAAGAAATTAGGAGCGAAAATTTAAGTATTTTTGAAGTATTCTATTTTTAGTTTCACGTAAGTAAAACAATTGAGTGAGCGCATTTATTTGTTGTTCCTCCTTAGTTTTGGAAGTTTTGAAATTGATAATTTGATTTTGTTTTAGAGTTTATTTGTGTTATTTTAATATAAAACAATTTTATTTTGTGACACATCATAAGTGTAAATAATTATTTGTGTATAAATACCTATTTTGTATTATAGTGCAGCAAGTAAATTTTAAACTTAAAAATTTCGCTCTTATAATAATTTTGTGTCTAAGAAAATAATTTGTGACTCATTTATAACGGTTTATTTAATAAATCTGTAGTATAAATTTGTGTGTAGTTACTGTATAGGTATTTATTTAGTTAAATTGAAACTTTAACTCGCATTTTGAAATGTTAATCTTAACAAACACAGATTTTAACAATCTCTCAAACTTCTAATAGGTAAACAGTGTAAATATTTAGTAGTAAGTAAAAAATAAAACAAAATAACTTATTTTAACTTTGTACTACTGAACTTTGTAAAACGATTGTATATAGTGTAAAAATATACAGATCAGCAAATGGACTGATAAATACGCCTGCATTATTATAGTAAGACGGTATATGTATTCACATTTATACGTAGCTAATTAACTATTAAAACAATAAAACACGGTTTTTTCAAAACCGAAAATATCGCAGGCAGTCCTAAACTGATAAAAATATGAAGGACAGTCCATTAATGGTGACTATTAATTAAGTTGTATATTATATACAATACATAGTGCATACTCTAATTATCATAATAGTACCAAGCCACTCTAAGTATCATATAGTAGGACACACTATATAATATACTGTACGTACGTAGCCCAGTATTGAGTCAGTATCCTCTTTGTCAAATATTGGTGCGAAAACGGTAGCGAAATAACTATGGGATCGATTTTCATCTCGAGGTATACTAGAACGGCATAATATCGTCAATATATAGTTTCAGAAAATATAGTGTTTCGAAATCCGATATCAAATATCGATATATAGTTTCGATATGATATTCAGAAAAAGCGATATTACCCACTCCTATCTCTTAGTCCCTAAGATTTCCACTCAAAAAAAATTTGTTCATTACGAAAGAAAACAATAGAATTATTAATAATTGGTTATCTTTATTATTACAAACTGTGTAACAAAATATTAAATTGATATGTGAATAATCAATAAATCAACATACAGTTAGTAAAACAACGAGTCAACATCAAAAATATATTATTCAATGAATTCGCGAAAGGAATACGACACTGAGCTTAGTAAGCTACAATTGAAATATTTTACGAGGAATTCCAGCGAATAGTGTAATCAGCCGAATGGATCGTCTGACGTCACGTCATATCTGACGAATCAAAGTTCAAAGCTAACGACACAGTAAAAGTTAATGCTTCTGAAATAAGGTAGAAATATATTTCGAAACGTGTAAGTTGCTTAATGGTTGAGTGATCAACTTTCCACTAATTGAAACTGAATTCTACTGAACCGCTAGAAAAAGCCACCAGCCATTTTAAGGAATATTTTTCCACTAGAAGGGGGGTAGAAACCGCCAGTTTTAATGGAAATTTATTAAGTTGGCAACAAGAATGAACGTACCATAGACTTAGGATAGCACATCTAAGTTAAAATTAAGATTTTTTGGCTTGGATGCTTGTCTCTTAAGCCATGCCTTCATTTCATTCGGGATCTTCGTTTTTTAGATTTTTTTCTATTGTGATTTGTAATCCTCCACTGATTGTGTCTGCTTATAGTCTGATGACTGGGAAAGAAAGGTTCTCAAGTGGCAGCCTCGTACCGGTAAGCGAAGTGTAGAGCGGTCCCCCACTAAATGGAATGACTTGGTAAGATATGCAGGAAGTCAATGGATGGTTCAGCGGTAGACTTGTGAAAAGCTGTAATGAATAAATAAATGAATATGGGTGGCTTGAGGTACAATCACTTTTATCGTTCCTGTGGACTAAAAGACCACCATACGAAACACAGAAGCATTGAGCTACTATTTTACGTTAGTATTCTGCAAGAGAGTGGTCTTTTCCTGGCGCAGCCAGCACAATGAGGGCTAATAATCTTCCACTCACCAGATGTCACTAGTTGACACTGAGGTCATGCGGTGAAGTTTTTTGTTACACAATGTCATTTAATTGAGAAGTTAATTTTAAATAAAAGATTATCAGTTTCTCGAGTATTATATCAATACACAAAACAATGTCTTAGTGGTTTGCTCTTTAATTTTTTGCACATTTTTAATTATTTTTTTACGTTTTCTAATTTTATGAATATCTGTTGTTTGGTTTATTTATTTTTAATCTAGTGAATATAAAATATAACAAATAGGTAGAGTTTTGGCGGGAACTTGATCGGCGGCGGTTTGCTGCTCCTGTATTATTGTTTGAATAATGGTTTGAAGTGGATTTTGATATGTAAAAGTGGCACGATTTTGTGTATTAAGTGTCTGCGCATGTGAACTATTAGTGGAAACGGTGATACAAGTGCTCTGATGGTGATGTGATTCTCAAGATAAGGTGTCTATCTGCTTAGGCGCCTTGAGATACCATCGCCAACTGTCAGCTGTCTGCTGACTCAAGTTGCCATCAAAATCTCCCAAGGGCTGCACAATGTGACGCATCAACATATTGTGAAGCAGTGTACTATGAAGAAAATTATAATAAACCGAATAAAAATACCTAAGACTTGGCCTAAAGGTCTAGATACCAGGCCATAAACTCAAAAAAATAAATAAATAGGTAGTACAAAGTATCGTGGAATACTCGGTTGGAACGAAGTTCCTTTCGTAGTATATTATTATTGATAAACGTATTATATTATTGATTAACAAATATAAATGAATGGATTACTAGCGTCTATTAAAATGAAGCGTTATTTGAAATAATATTTCTTTCACGGCAAGATAAGAAAAAGTGCGAGGGAGATGGATATTATTCCATCTCGCTCGCACTATAGAAACGGGGTCGTGACGGAAAATCTTACACTTTTTCTCGTCTAGCCCCCATCCGCTAAATTCGTACCGTGCGATAAGGAACTTCGTTCCAATAACGTTTAGCGAACAAACTAACTTTCCAGCTATAAAATTTGTCGAAAATTACACCTCATTTTTAAGTGGCGCCGCCCTGGTGGCAGAAAAAGCGTGGATGCCCTCATTGTGCTACAACCTACAACCATAATATAGTTAAAACGCAGCAGAGGTCAGCCACCTGCCACGTGATAGACAACCCTAACCAGGGATTCGAAACGAGTCCAGATGAATAGTATCAACAAAGATAGGGTTAGGGTGTCCAACGATAATAGACGAGTAGTGCTGACTGACTTAGACTACTGAAACAAAAAATATTAAATTTATAATTTCTTGACGCAAATTTTACATGACTTGATCTATAAACTGGGAATAATTACGAATATTCTAAGGTAATTAAAAACTGCACTATGTATTTGAAGCACTATTTTTTACCATATAATTAGGTAAATAAAAATGCAAGGAGATACAACGTCTTTTCGCAGAAAGAACTCGGTCGTCGACGATTGGGGCCGCTTTTCCCTGGATGCAGTCACGTGAAAGAAGGAGGTTCAAGGGTTCCGACACCCGGAGATGACAACAGTATTCCATGTGAGGCCGAACTTCTACTTTAATATTTTTACGTGTTGCTTTATTGAAAAACAATTGGTTTTTATTTACCTGTTTATTTTTAACTTTTGTAGCGTGTCACATTACTTATTTTATAGATGCGAGTTCTACGAAGTTTTGACTAGCGATGGTTTCGAATCGTTAGTACAGTTATCGCAGGCGCAGTATGAAAATCATTTGAGTACTGTTTATTCCGATTAGTCCTTCGGCAGCATCCGTATCAATTCGCATAGTAGGAGCTGCTTGAGAAACTATAATTTTTAACGTGTGTTTTGGTGGTGAAAATAAAAGAATAAAATATGACAGTTTTAAGTTCATTCAATAGCGTACAAAGAGATATGTTTAAAGATTTTGATAAATTTGGAAGATTCCAGACATTTCAATATTTTTTGATATGCCTTCCACTTATTATGGTATCGATGGTTCATGTTAATTATATTTTTGTAGCCGAAGACGTAAACCACAGGTAGAAGTTTAATATATTTTTCACAATTATATTTTAATCGCATTCCATTACAAACGTGGTGATTTATATTTGCCTATGCTTATAAGTACATTTTTAATTATTTACGCAATATAATTACATAAAAATAAATTATTTTTATATCATAATTTATGTATCATCATCATCATCATTATCATTACAGCCCTTCACAAGTCCACTACTGAACATAGGCCTCCTCCAAGGAATGCCACAAAGCACGGTCCTGAGCCACCTGCATCCATCGACTTCCTGCATGTCTTACTAGGTCGTAACTCCGTCTAATGGGGGGTCCACCCTACACTTCGCCTACCGGTACGAGGCTGCCACTCGAGAAGCTTTTATTCACCACCATTTATGTATACATATAAAATTTAATGTATAATAATAATAAATTAATATAAAAACGACTTACTACTAATAATTACTATAATAACGGTCACAGTGACAGTGAGGGTGTAACTAAAAATATTCACTACACTATATCATCCTGAGAGTACGTCGTAAAACACGACAGAGGGAAACAAATCGGGAGATCTGCAGCAGCATTTTTCTAATTACTAATAAAAAAACGGCAAAGCGTGGCAACTGTGGCAATAACCCCCATAGGCATTCTATGGCATTATATTAATTTTTGAGGCAATCCAAGTAAAAAGTACTACACTTACAGTCACGGTCAATTGCTCCGGCCAAAATATTTTTATACTAGTAGATTATTATTATTATTTAATATGCTTATTAACAATAAACTGAGACTGCAGTGTTTAAAATTGAAATTTCAAACACTGCATGGCAAAGCATGAACATAATATGCCTCCTCATAGATTACCTCCGGCCTCCTCATAATTGCGTGGGTATATTTGGCCATTGTGTCCACGCTTGGCAGGCAGCTTGGCAACCGCAGTTTTTAATTTTTTTAGTTGTTATTAGGAAGACACTGATGCCCACCAGGTTAGCGCTCGCTGCAAATTTCACGGTATGCGGGCAACCCGGGTTCGTTCCCCGGCGGCATCAATGAAATTGTTAATTGCAATTTTAAGTTTACGTGGTAGAGCCATGCTGCAGCTATATTAGTAGTATAGTTGTAGTACGAATGGGTCGGCTCGGCCGGGGAAGGACCACGCTCTCACAGAATACCAGCGGAAAATAGCAGCTTAACACTGCTGTGTTTCGTATGGTGAGTGTAGAGAACCGGAGACCCTTTTTACTGGAAAAGAGGCATTCCATCTCAGTCCTCACGGGTGACAACGCATCTGCATTTTGATTCTTTTTTGAAGATAGATGTAGATGTCTATGGGTCACAGCAACCACTTACCATCAGGTGGACTGTGTGCTCGTTTGTTACCCTATCCTATAAAAAAAAAAGTGCTCATTTACCACGTGCTCGGCGGTGAAGGAAAACATCGTGAGTAAACCTGCATGTCTGACAAATAAGAAAAAAATATTTCGCAGCATTTGAAGTTCGCCAACACGCATTGGGGTAGCCTTGTCCCCAGCAGTGGGACGTATATAGGCTGTAACTATATATATATGAACTCGGGTTAATCGCGTGCTATCAAAATTTAAGGCGAGAGTTTATCCTAAAGTTACCACGGCTCGGCTTAAAGAATAAAAATATTAAATGTCCATGGTTTGCTAAGCCCAGTGCACCCAGTGGCGTAGCATTCCTACCATTTTCGCAAGTATTTTAAAATATAAAATTGGTATGTCTTCAATAGTCTGTATTTTATTTAGAAATAAATAATATAATATTACGTATCCTACTTGACAAGTGTATGTGTGAGTGTGTGTGTGTGTACAGATTTCTATTTGCAGAACTTTCAATGTTGCATTTTCCTTTACATTTTAACGTATAGTGGATATTATTATACCACTACTACACGGTCTAAGTTTAAATGTTTTATTATGTAATTTCGGGTTTAGCTTTTGATTGTGAATTTTTAGTCGTAAGTATACCAAAAGAGGCTTCTTTGAGACCCCGAATTAGAGGTCGATTTATTACAAAATAACTTGCTAGAAGTACTTATTAGAAAAGGTATTTGACGAAGATACGTCCATCGTATTATTATATATGACGGTTGTCCAGTACATTTTGATGAACCGTCATGGAGTGCTTAGATAATGTTTTCTCTAATTTTTGGAATAGTTCAATTCCCTGGACACCGCGATCGTCAGACGCAACACCGATCGAATTTTACGTGTGGGGATGGGCCAAAGAATTAATTTTCACCGTGGAGGTTAGATAGGAAATGAAGCCGAAGATCCAAACAGAGCAGTGTGAACATTTTTTGTAAAATAAATGATAAAAATAATTACTTAACTAGTGTTTCCTTAATATATATATATATATATATATATATATATATATATATATATATATATATATATATATATATATATATATATATATATATATATATATTAAGGAAACACTAGTTATATATATATATATATATATATATATAAACACTCACGCCTGTCACCCAGAGGGGTAGGCAGAGACTACGGACTTCCATTTGGCACGATCCTGGCACACCTCTCGCCTCCTTTACATCCATATATCTACGCATACACGCTCGTCGGTTAAGGGTACTCCTAATCTGACCTTTATTCAATATAACGCCAATTTGGCCGATAAACCTTCGTCTAGGGCGTCCCTTCCCGACTCTGCCGTTCACTTCTGCAACATAAATTTGCTTTGTCACTCTTTCCTCGTTCATTCTTTCTACATGACCAAACCACCGAAGCATTACTTTCTTAATCCTGGTCACAACGTCATCTTGCAAACCACACTTTTCTCTTATCACACTATTTCTCACCCTGTCATTCAGATTCAGCCCTAGCATACTCCTTAATGACCGCATTTCTACAGCATTTATTCTACTCTCATGCTTCTTCTGCCAGATCCAACTTTCACTACCATACATTAAAGTAGGGACTAACACAGCATTAAGAATTGCCAAACGTGCCTTTTTTGACACATTCTGACTCTTCATAATAGCGTGTAGAGCCCCATTCACTCTATTTCCTGCGTTCACTCGTCGTTCTATATCCTTATCATATCTACCATCCCTGCTAAATAAACATCCCAAATATACAAACTCATCCACTTGCTCAATCAACTCCCCTTCTATTATTATTTCACATAACGTTTTACTTTATTCTCTTTCAAAAACCATCACTTTCGTCTTACTTGCGTTCACTTTCATACCCCTTTCTTTTAATGACCAGTTCATTAAAGTAACCATCATTTGCAACTCGGCCGCCGACGATGCAAATATGACTTGATCATCGGCGTACAAAAGGCATTTGACGGTTAACTCACCCATTCTCAACCCACATTCTTCAACTTTCAACCATAAATAGGTTAAACAGCCACGGGGAAGCTACACAACCCTGTCTGACACCTTTGTTTCCTTTCTTTCCTTAATTTTTTTTCCTTAATGTAACTCGTAAATTCGTTCTCATATATTTGTTCAATACACTTTTTTAATCCACCATTTAACTTTCATCTACTTTATGCCATCTTTGTGCATGTTAATTTCGCAAACCATCAGTGCAATTATTCGAATTAGATTTACTCCATCGTATTACGTTTTTTTAAATGTAATCCAAAGATGTGTTTTAAGTATTTTTTACCTCTTTAGAAACTTTGAGTCTATATTTTTTCCCCAGATAGTTATCTGCACCAACAACAAAATACTTATCGATTTTAGCAGCAGCCCGGAGTCAGTAAGTTGGCGGTGTTTCACTCCCATGCCTTGGAAAGTATGTAAAGCCTTTGGTCCTGCGCCTGATCACTCCGGTTGTGTCGGATTATCGTCCCATCGGACTATGAGAGTGAGGAAATAGAGCTGTGCTTGCGCACACACTTGGGCACTATAATTCTGTTCTTCCCAGATGGCTAGTCTTCATTGAGACTAGATGCCGTGACCGAAATTCCGAGTGTGGAGGACATTATTATTATTATTTATCAATTAACGATTTCATTAGTGCCGGTGAGGTTCGAACCCAGATTAAAAGTACGTAAAGTACTCGATTTATATATGAAAGAGTGCTCGATTATTCAATATCTAATTCGCTTTGCTCCAGAGCTACTCAAATTTCACTTCTATGATTAAATTTGAAAGATTTTCACGACGCCTTTATATATTATTTAAAAAATGTAGTGTCTCATTCATTTGAAATCTTAGAAGGTTTGGGTGAGGTGAGGTGAGGATAATTAAAATTTACTTTTAATATTAAGTAAAAGTAAACTAAAAATAATAAAATAATTTCTACATATCTAGGGAAGTCGGTGCTAAGTATAACATTGAGCCCTTTTTAGTGCAATGAGGATTATCACAAGCTCGAATGTCGTCTAAATAGTTACAGCAAACGTTTAATACCCTATTTTTAGGGTTCCGTACCAACATGGTAACCAACGGGACCCTATTACTAAGCCTCCGCTGTTCGTCCGCCTGTCTGTCAGCGGGCTGTATCTCATGATCCGTAATAGGTAGACAGTTGAAATTTTCCAGAATGTATATTTCTGTTACCGCTATAACAACAAATAATAAAAATAAAAATAAATTAAAAAATAAAAGGGGCTCCCCTACTAGAAACGTGTTTTACGATGGTACGGAACTCTTCATGCGCGAGTCCGACTCGCACTTGGCCGGCTTTTTATTATTTATCATTAGGGGTGGAATTTTTATTCTTATTTATATGGGGCGACCCCTGAAGTATAACCTACTTAATTAAAGAAGAATGATTAAAATCGGTTCACAACAATTGACGAAGATATCGCGTAACATACGTACAAAAAGAACACAGTCGAATTGAGAACCTCCTTCTTTTTTTAAGGTCGGCTAAAAAGTGATTGCACATTGATTAATGCAATTATCATTGTTTATAAGTGTATATATATATATATATATAGGAATGTTAACAAATTAACTTTTTTAAACAAATGAATTTAAAAAATTTATAAGAGATTATAATTTTTTGAACGTGTCGTTGAACACATGGGAGACCATGAGTTCAACGACACGCTATTTTAGTAGTAAAAAGAAAGGTCGTCATAAGATAAAAAGTTGTTTGTGTTTAACAAATAATTACAATACACTTATTTACACGATATAGATAAATGTGTGCACTAGTACAAGATAATGGTAGATACGTCAATCACTTCGCTAAATAATTAAGACGTATCTATTTCGCTGCCTATATACAAATCTTACAAAATCTGTCTGAATTTATTTATTTTATTTATTTAGGTACACAAAACAGAATAACATCAAAACATGAACAGTTGAACATAATAAATGCAAAGTTACAATCTGGATGGTATTCCAAAACATGTACCCAACATGATATTAGGTAACAGTAACAGAGTTTACAGCGCAAATACTTATAATCTTACTTATAAACGTACATATATGTATACTTATAAACTTATGTTGTGGAAAATTTAGAAAAATTAAATCTTTATTAAAATAATGCCTTATTTACAAAGTATATCTAATACGGATTTTTTTGAATTTGTTTACTTTGTTATTAAATATGTCGATATTTTTACTATATTATTAATCAATAAGTCATTGTAGAGGCGACACATGCTTATTAGAGGATTATAATAGGACGTATTATTTCTATAAACTTGCAAAAGTGTTTAGGAAAGTATAGCGACGATTGGGCTTAGTATTAATGTTGACAAATGAAAGGAGGGTGGGGGAATCAATAAGGAAATGAATAATTTTGAAAATTTAAGTCTTATCCTGATATTTACACCGGGTTTGTAGTGACATAATGTTAAACTTTTTAAGTTTCTCTTCATAGAAGGGCAGACTTCTATTTAAACCATACCTATAGCACAGGATTGATAGAAATTTCTTTTGAACACGTTTAATACGATCTATGTTGACAGCGTAGTATGGAAACCAAATAATTATGTTGTACTCTAAAATACTGCATACCAGAGAACAGTACATGATGGGAAAGCTTCGCGGATTTTTAAAAGTCTTGGCAGTTCTGGGACTTTATAGCCTATAATAGTCCATGGACATGGATTTTTTCAATATTAATGAGGATTTAACGCAATCACCACGCTCAATATATGAATTGGCACCGACACCACACACAGCGGCCGTTTTTTTTAAAATTAGGTATTCTATTTTACTCTATGGGCCGGTTGGTAACTAGTTATAGGCGTTATACCTATCACATCACTATTTTATAATAACTGGCTACGGGTTATCTAGCCCAAACCCAATATCTAGTTTCGATTCGAACGACAAATTAGTGATTTCTGTATACACGCGATTTTTCGTAAATAGTTACACTGCAATGAAAACAGAAAAACGATGAACTCATTGCGTACCTATGTTGTTTCTTTTGCACTCGTACATCTAACAAGTATAAATAGATAATAAACCCTAAAAAAATATGGCAAAAATATTGAAATAGTGTAAAAAATAGTCCAAGAACTAAGAATAAGAAATAACAATTGTGAAAAAATTTAGTTAACTGCAAATATTTTAAATAATTACATATTATATTTACAATCAAATGAACATAATACTTATGCATTACTATTCATTGTAATAATTCGATGCATAATTTGAGTACAGTTACTTCTAAGTTAGTAGGTATCTTACGTTTATGACCTAACTGCAAAACTACAAAAACATAAAACTTATAATAAATAACGTAGTCACTCAATATTTTCAGTAAAATCACATTGCCTAGAAACTATCATTGTGTATTAAAAAACTAATTACGAAATCAGTAGTTTTAAAACCAGTGACATCTTTTTGGCCACTAGTAACGCTACTTACGTTTTGCGAAAATCACGTAGCGACCCATGTCTATTGCTAACTACTTTATTACCCGCAATTATAACGAAGATTTTTCTCACGACAGTCATAATTTAACCTTATATACCTATATATACCTAAGTAAAAAAAAACATGCGTGAGTGTCGTGGAACACTCGGTTGGAACGAAATTCCTTTCGTAGTATATTATTATTGATAAACGTATTTTATTATTGATTAACAAATGTTTAAGGAAACTCATTGTGACCATACATTCATAGGTATTTATTTAAAAAGGTTTCCGAGTGAGTTCCTTGGTATAATATTGTAAAAGCAATCTTGGATAAATGTACGAGTAGGTGTATGTGCCCCTTAACCTACATTTATCCTCGATTAAGAATTAAAATGCAGATGCTTTGTCACCCTTAGGTGAAATGCCTCATAAGGGCCTAGGCCTAACATCCCTAAGATGGAATGTCTCAAGTCATAGCCAGTAAACTAGTCTCTAGTGCACGATAGTCACCACGGAAATCACAATAGCTATTTTAGGTTGGATTTCTCTTCTATGACACTTTTATGCGGATTTATAAATAAATTCGTAATACAAATAAGACTTTGTCTTATTTGTATTACTAAGTACGGCATATGTATTATATTTATTTCACCATTTTTGTCTCAGGTGCCTAGTGTTAGAATGTGAAGATCCTAATCCGAGCGTAGAATTACCAAAATGGTGGCCAAAAACTGCTGTGGATTCGAAATGCTTTAGACCGGTTGTGGACAATAGATTCGAGAGGGTGAATCAAACTTGCACCAACACAACATTTTTAGAAATTCTAGAAGAGTGTCACGAGTGGGTATATGAGAATAATAACTCTATGGTGGCTGCGGTAAGTAATAAAAATGTATAAATTAAAAATCTATAAATTATTTATTTAAAATCTTTATTGCACATAAAGTGCACAATTGCTTTTAGGCATTAGGTATATCTTAGCTCGCAATAGGTAACATAGGCGATTTAAGACCTATCGCATCCAAGAAGCATAGCTATAATCCAGTCTGGGAGCGACAGGTCGTCCCCTACACCAAACGATGGGGGAATAGGCGCAATCAGTCCAAGCCGGGTAGTACTCTAAAAATGCTGCGCTGTGTCCTCGTCGTTATCGCAGTGGTGGCAGTCGGTAGTCGACTCTCGTTTCAGGAACCACTAGCACCAGCCGAAAGATCAGTGCTGTATCAACAGTTTCGACAGTTCTGCTTCCTGACCACGCGTGAACCTTCCACTTTTCTAGCATAAACAGCCGATTTCATCATTTGTCACTCCTTTCGTACAAGGAAATCCGTCCCAGGGGGAGATGCCGTCAATATACACGCAGTCTAATAGATGATGGTATATTAATTGTATAGTTGTAGCACAAATGGGTCGGCTCGATCGGGGAAGGACCACGCTCTCACAGAATACCAACGTGAAATAGCAGCTTAATGCCGCTGTGTTTCGTATGGTGAGTGTAGAGAACCGGAGACCCTTTTTACTGGAAACGAGGCATTCCATCTTAGTCCTCACGGGTGACAACGCATCTGCATTTTGCTTCATAGTCGAGGATAGATGTATATGTCTATGGGCCACAGCAACCACTTACCATCAGGTGGACTGTGTGCTCGTTTGTCACTCTTATCCTATAAAAAAAAATTATCGCAGTATGTCATCGACGACCCTTTAGAGGGCTTCTCAGCAAAACAATGATTCCATCAGAGCCCTAATCCAAACATGAGCCTCAATCCAAACAGGAACCCCATATAGGTAATATGGTCACGGACCGGACCGCACCCAAGTATAGGCGGCGGCAAATATTTCTGCTAGCTAGCCTTAGCGTTTTTGATTAGGTACATATTAAACAAATGTAATTACTTATCATTTGTTTAATACATATGTACCTAATTAAAGCTATTTAAAGAGCCTAAAATTTTATTATTACTTAATCTACCTACCTTGACAATTTGCATTTTCTTGATGCCAAAAAGAAGAGCGATCGTAATAATTTTTGTTACCAATTTTACTTACATACCTCAGAAGACCACAGAGTATATTTATTTAAACAAAGAGACTATCGTTTAATATATTAGTAAAAAGGCGTAATTATTTATGTAGGTAGTTACTAATTTCATTTTTTTTTGCTGTAGTTAAAAGGCCCGGCTACACGTTCAATGTTACTTGCACAAATTCTATTTTGCACACATGCAGTGCACCATGTTGTTTGCGCAAAATTTTTGGCAAAAATTGTTTGCGCATGCAAGTCGCTGCGTGAAGACGGAGCTTTGATTTTGATACCTATGTAAATCCTACTTCTTACTAATATTATAAACGTGAAAGTTTGTGAGGATGTATGGATGTAAGTTACTCTTCCATGCAAAAACTACTGAATGTAAACATCAGAACAACACATAGGCTATAATTAATAAAGATATTGTGTAAATTGGTCAAAATATAACGATAAGTGTTAAGTAAGTCAGAAAAAAAACTGTCATCTGCGAGTTATTTTGGCTGCGGTGCAAAAACTGTAAGAGTTACACAAATATAATGTATGGTGTAGTTGTTTCTCCTAAATAGTTCTCCAAAAAAGTCCGCGACAGTATATATCTATCTTTTATGTGTAAGTCATTATTACCAAAATAATGAACCATAAATACAATAAAATTTGATACTTTATTTCCAATGCTCATTTTGCAGTAACAAATTGTTTTTATCAAAATAAATACTTTAATCGCTTCTGATATTCAAAGTAGATAAACTTTGTCTTTTAAACTACGTAATTTGGTCAAATATTTTAAAATTAACGACAATATAAAATTGTGCGGTCCGGCGTACTGCGGGCGAGGTGGGGGAAAACATCGCTCATCGCCACGTCAGCAAATGTACCTCTTCACGCTTAAACCGCTAAACCGATTTAGATGAAATTTGGTATCGAGATAGTTTAAGTCCCGGGGAAAGAAATAGGATAGCTTCACGGAAATCATCCCTAAAGAGGGTGATGGAATTCACTATGAAAGTGCGATTATTGATGGATCACCTATGGTTTAAAGTATAACATCTAAGCGGACAAAGTCGCGGGCAAAAGCTAGTGCATAATAAATTGAAAATGATAAATATAGTAAATATATTGAAGGGTGAGATATTTATTTATTTATTGCGAATATATATTATACTAGTGAAATAACTCAATTTTAGCCAAATGTCCGCGATCTTTTAAGTTTTTGTCCGGTATCGACAATTTAGGTGATAGCAGCCCCAATAGAGTATTTATTTAAAATATTTATAAAAATTATAATTTACAATGTAATGTAATAATGAGTCCTGGATACTTGAAATTAAATAAATAATAATATCCATCCAATTTTATGTGCCACTCATCCTATATATTAAATTATTATTTCTATAATAATATTTAGAACTTATCTTTATGTAAACCATACTGTATTACACACAAAAACAAGGATTTTTTAAGCTCAATACAAATATTTGCCACTATTTTTATATCTAATATGTTGTTGAAAGTGTTACATATTATTACATAGATATTATAGTCTTCTTAACTTCTAACGAAGAAGGCGACATTCCACCTAATGGTAAGTGGATGCTGTGTCCCACAGACATCTGATGGATGGATGGACACAGAAGGATGGATGTCATCCTCAATTAAGAATCAAAATGCGGTGCATTGTCACCCCTGATGACTAAGATGGAATGCCTCATTTCCAGTAAAAAGAGTCTCCGGTTCTCTACATTCAACATACGAAACACAGCAACATTGAGCTACTATTACGCTGGTATTGTGTGAGAGCTGCCTGTACTGAGATCGATAATCCGTTTGCCAAACGTGGCGAATTCAGCAAATCTTCCTCGTATTGGTAACTACCGGCGAAGATAAGTTTACACGTCAATAAACGGAGCGCTGTGTACATTTTAAGTGATGCCGAAACCATGTTTAACTTCTTGACGCACTCACGCACACCTCTTTCGTATATTACAATCCGTCTTTCTTTCTTTGTTGGTCTGAGACTGATTAAATGAAACAAATTTTCGCTCTCTTCAAATTATCTAACATCTTATGCCTTTTTCAGCTAAATCTTGGCTGTCAATCATGGAAGGCCACGCTAGTAGGCAGTGTTCACAACGCTGGTATGATGGTGTCTATGATGATCACGGGATGGATTGCTGACAAGTAAGTCTTTTTATCATTGAGCGTTTTCTACCACGTTTTTATACTGTGGTAGAAAGTAGAAGGTAAACAAAAATAGTACCTACATTGTGAAACGATTTGACTTGGCTTTTATCCTTGGCGTTGCCACGTTAGCCATCCGTGGCCGTGGCAACGATAGAGCTCACCCGTTTGTAAATTTTATATTTATATAAATTATTTCTAAAGAACACGCAACCAACTTGTTGATAATGGCTTCAGGGGTACCGAAACGCTCAAGCGGCTGCTGAAGCAAGCACGTAGATTTTTGCTTGAGTAAATCGTTTGCTCAATTACATTGTTTGTCTGATGCTTTAATCAAGCATCTGAGTGTTTGTCTGGTGCTGTATGGAATTCTATATGCGACGTTTTAACAGTGTATCAGTCGTACATTCGAAAAAATGTCTTGTGCTTGCTACTTGCTCAAGCGGCTTAATGTGTGCTATGTGCATCATGTTGCTTGATAGTCTCAAAACACTTTAGCCCTTATTTCTTAATTATGGATGTGGGTGGATGCGTTGTTCCTAAAGTTGAGGCCCCAATTCACTTTGGTCGTCCTTCCCATCAGCTCATAGAGTCCATGGCTACGGTCTGGGCCTCACATATGTTACAGCATAGAAATTATCGGATCGTGACTTGAAAGAAGCCTATGCTCAGCAGTGGACTTGTGAAGGACTTTAATGAATAAATGAATGAAATATGGAGAAAAATTGTAAGCCTATTCATTAAAATTTCATACTTGTTTTTCCAGAATCGGAAGAAAACCCACTGTTGTAGTGTGTTCGATTGGCGGCGCAGTTGGCGTGTTCAAAATATTCATTCAAAATTACTATGCATATTTAGGCCTTGAATTTCTAGAATCTGTACTGGCCTCTGGGCTATATACAGTTGCAGTGGTTTTATGTGAGCCTTAATTTTATAAAAATTTTATAAAAATTTTATTTTTTTAAATTTTTATTTTTTTGTCAGTAAATTTCACGAGTTTTAGGGTGCCCTAACTAAAATTATAAAGAAGAAAATCCAATATTATTTTTTTTAATATAACTTATCCATGAGGAAAAATACACCTGTATTAATAAACAAATTGTATTTAATTTTCAGTGATTGAAGTCGGTGGTGAAACGAAAAGGGTTTTAGCTGGAGTAATATTCTCGTATGCGATATACATTGGAGAAGTTCTTTTTGCATTTATTGCCATGGGTCTTCAATACTGGAAGACGTTGATATTGGTCGTATACTCGCCGATGTTTTTATTTATATTCTATATGTTAATTTTAAGAGAAAGTATAAGATGGCAGATGTTACGGGGAAAAATGGATGAAGCCAAAGAAACACTAAAACTATCTGCGAAAAGAAATAAGTTAAGTGTTACAGCTAAAGAAATAGCAGATATAAGTAATGATGAGCTACGTACGAGATTCAATGTGGT
>JAGSMP010000442.1:0-238645 GCA_029286625.1 Parnassius orleans | reverse complement strand
GCGAAAAGAAATAAGTTAGGAGTTACAGCTAAAGAAATAGCAGATATAAGTAATGATGAGCTACGTACGAGATTCAATGTGGTTATCCAAAAGAGAATTTAATATAATATTATTAGCAATATTCAATATAATAATATAAATTTAATTTAATAAAATAAAAACGTGATCATTAATTGTAACCAAATTTCTAGATAGCTAGTTCTGAAAATCGTTGTAACGCGATTTCGTAGCGACGTGAAATCTTATTTTAAGTAACACAAAACTAATATTCGTAAAAAAATATTTTATTCTGATCATAAATTTCGCAATTTGTATTAATTAACTTAGGATGTAATAAAATAAAATGAAATTTTTTTTTACTCAAGGTATAAAATAATAAAATTTCGTTGGTCAAACCATAAGACGTTTTTTAATCTACTAAGGTTAGGACTTTAAAACAATTGTTATTTTTTTAAAGGCCCATAATACATTATTTTATATTGAAAAGGAAAAGATAAAATGAAACACGATAAGAAAAGATAAAGCACGTTTTAAAATTAAATTACACGACAAAAATAAGCAAAATTATTGAGGATAATAAAACTGTTGTCAGCCCGATTAGACCGGCAATATCTGTTTACAAGTTTAGAAATTTAGCAGCCATCTCACTCCTCGGATGGGATGCACCTAACCACTTTTATTCATTGTCTAATTTCTTTCGTCATCTCAAGCTATAATTAAATTTTACTGTTATATCTATAAAATATATGAGTATATTTTTAATAGTTAGAGTTGAGCTTTACCGCATTATGTGGAATACGAATTTTTTTGCCCCTTTAAAGCGTTGGGTGCTATAAGGTTAAAAAAACATATACAGGATTTTTATTTGAAAAAATTATACGAAGTCGCCTGCAGAAAACTTTGGACTTAACATAGATATACACTAAGGTGTTTATTTTATTTATTAACTCTTTATTAAAGGGCCGTCGTAGCTCAGAAAATAACCGCTAGCCGTAAATTTAACAGTACAACATATTTAATATGCTTATTAAATAGGTATTGACCTATGAAATTGCCGTTCTGCAGTACTGGCCATTTCAAATCAAATTAATTTTGTTTTAAAAACATGGAATTCTGTTTTCAAAATTAGCCATTTGTTTATTGATAAGCGTTATGTTTTCATCGCATTTAATGTTTTTCTTCATCATCGATACATTAAAAATTCGAGTAATTATGGAATATGAGTACCGTCATCGAGTACCGAAGGAATTTTGAACCTTATTGTTATCTGCGACGAAAACTGGATTCTGTTTGACAATTGCAAGCGCTCAGCAAGTTGGTTGAATCCTGGTTCAGCACTTAAACAATGCCCTAAACGAAAACTTACCCCTACAAAAGTGATGGTCACTGTTTCGTGGTCTAGCGCCGGTGTGATTCATCACAGCTTCTTACAGAATGGGATGAGCATTACTGCAGATATGTACTGCGAAGAACTGAACACAATGATGGAGAAGCTCGCACGTCTACAATCAGCTTTGGTTATTCGCTCGTCCCCGCTGCTCCTGCATGACAACGCGCGACTCCATACTGCACAACAGACGGTCTCCAAGTTAAAAAAGCTGGGGTTGCAAGCTCTACGTCATCCGCCGTACTCATCAGACCTTGTGTCTACAGACTTTTTTATATATATATATATATATATATATATTCATATATATACGTTCAAAATATTCGGACAATATTGCTTATAACCGATAACATCATCAAAGTGCTACCCTGGCTTTTAGATATTTTATTGAAGACTGTGACTTTACCTTGTAACTTTAAACATGTGCTGTAAATAAACATAAAAAATAACATAAACACTCACGCCTGGCACGTTCCTGTCCTGACACACCTTTCTCACCTCCTTTACGTTCATATACCTACGCATACATGCTCGTCGGTTAAGGGTACTCTTAATCTGGCCCATTTTTAATATATCGCCAATTTGGTCATTAAATTTTCGCCTATGGCGTCCCTTCCCGACTCTGCCGTTCACTTCTGCAACATAGACTTGCTTTGTCACTATTTCTTCGTTCATTCTTTTTACATAACATAAAAAAGTGTGAATTTGTATATAAAATATGAAGAAACTTTTTCCGAGACCTATTATTTTTAAAGTAAAAAGCAAGGCTAGGCAAGGCTCACCTGTTTGTAGGGGAGTACTGCAATTCTTGGAGACCTTGTTACTTGCACCATGTGACCTCTAAAAAGTAAGGGTAGTTAAAATGGCTCCCCAAGCCCTTCAAATCGGGATACAACATTGGATGTTATTATTGTCGTTGAAATTACTAACATAAAGGGAAACTCACACTATTTTTTTAATTAATTGTAGGTTATGTAAATGATCTGATGACGGATGGGAATTATTAGTGCCTTTATATTTTTTTAATATTTTGCTGTAACCGGTGACAAAAATAATGTTTGAATTTAAGAATATTAAGGGCTTATTTCAAATATGTATATAATTATTACATAGAGCAACACAAGCCAAAGGCGGACTGGAGGGCAGTAGCTATAGCATTTTCCCCGATACAGAACTGTGTGTCATTTTTTGCGGGGTGAAATCTGCGCACACAAAAACAATTAGTCGTCTGTCACTAAGAAACTCACTCATAACAAATAAAACAATAAAGTAAAAATTTCACACACACTTAGATACATTAAAGAAGTATCGTTCGGTGACAGCGACAATTCGACAATTCGGATAAAGGCTCGGATCAGTTGCTCGACCGATCCGTGTATTATATGACTGCGAGATGCCTGTGTTAGTAAAGAAATACGAAACAACACGACCGTTATTATCGTAATTTTTAGTTTAAAAAGAAGTAAATAGGAATAATGTGATAAAAATGACTTACTTAAGAAAAATAACGCCATATTTTTATAAATTTACATGGCAGATCTCTTTTTGCAGGAAAAAAAACTGAACAATTCGGCAATTTTATGATGTAGATTCAGCCGCGCAACTAAATTTTGTCTAGTAGCCATAGTACCGCGTGGACTTATACTTTGACCGAGGGTACACCTGCGTATGGCTACTCCCCTCTGATCCGCCGGTGGCCAGTGTTGATCTATGTCATTGATACAACGTTAAATACTTTGACGTCATTATTGACAAATGCCTGACACATTTTAGTACATTGTTATTTAGAAAATACAAACAATTTAAACATCTTTGGGCCGGCTCGAACCGGGGCAGTTCCACGACCTCACAGAATACCAACATGATGGAGAATCCCTCACTGAGCAACCACGGTCAAGCTACCCTCTATCACCTGAACGTGGGTGCTCAAGCTGCCCCGCGTATTCTGGGGGGAGCAAAATCCCGCTCTATACTAACACTGCACGGGGCAAACAGAGCGATAAAACCATGGCGACCCCTGCCACGCTATCCGTGGACTTCTGCAACATCAGGGGACTTCACTCGAACCTTAACGCCATCCACTACCATCTAGAGACGGCGAAGCCGGCCTTGCTCTCTTTGCCCCGGGCTGGAGTTTACGTATACGTCAGAGAGGATATCTGTTCTCGACGCCTCGGCAGTCTTGAAGGTATGGACCTGTTCATCCTTTGGCTGCGCGTAGACAGTGACGACCACCCCCGCATCCACGGGTGCCTGTATATGTCCCATAGCGGTAATGCTGACACAGACCGACTCATCGACCACGTCCAAATGATAGACCACTACAGATTTCTTGCTACAACAGATCCCATCCGTAGAGATCGTGATACTTGGCGATTTTAACGCCCACCACGCCGAATGGCTCGGTTCACGTTTATCCGATCATGCGTGGAGATCTGTTTATGACTTTTCCTTGGCATATGGTCTGACACAACTGGTTACTTCGCCTACGTGGATTCCAGATGTGGAGGATCATACACCTTCCCTATTGGACCTTCTGCTGACCTCTCATCCGGACGGATATAAGGTTTCCGTCGATGACCCTCTCAGCTCTTCGGACTATTGTCTGATCCGGAGTGTGGTGCCACTCATGCTTCCCTCGTGGTTGCGTTCTGCAGGTTGCCGCCGTGTTTGGGATTACAGGTTGGCGGATTGGGATGGAATGCGGTCTTTCTTTGCGTCCGGGTTTGCTTCTCGCCGGATGATCGCTGTTGCTGACTCTGTCACTGATGTAGTGCTACAGGGAATGGAACTATTTATTCCATCATCTGTGGTACCCATCGGAGCCAGATGTCAGCCCTTGTTTGGTCGCTCCTGTAAGACTGCATTACGTAGTAAGCAGGAGTGTTATCTGGCCTGGGCTGAGGCTTCGGCGGCTTGGGATGTAAGCACCAGCATGCTTAAAAAGAAGTATAAATTCGCCTCCAGGCCCTTTAAAAGAGTTATTGCCAAGGCAAAGTCAGAGCACATAGGCAGAATTGGCGAGAAACTAGTTCGCCTTCCTTCGGGAATATGTGCATTCTGGTCTCTCGCCAAGGTTGTCCAAGGGAATTTCTGTAAGCCATCACTGCCATCTCTGTACAGGGAGAACGACTCACTGGCCCACGCCGCAAAAGAGAAAGACGACCTTTTAGGCTCCCTTTTTGCGTCTAACTCGACTCTTGATGGCGGTGGGAACACACCGCCGACCATCCCGCAGTGTAAGTGCTCTATGCCTGATGTACGATTCACACAGTGCTCAGTACGTAAAGCACTCCTCTCCCTGAACCTACACAAGTTGAGTGGGCCTAATGGAATCCCGTCAATTGTGCTGAGGACGTGCGCTCCAGAGTTGGCACCGGTTCTAACGCGTATTTTCCGGTACTCCTACTCCCTAGGCGTTGTCCCGAATTCATGGTAGACAGCTTTCGTGCACCCAATCCCTAAAAAAGGTAAGCGCTCTGATCCATCCAACTACAGGCCTATCGCCATCACCTCCTTGTTCTCGAAAATAATGGAGTCCTTTATTAACTGCCAGCTCATGCGGTACCTTGAGGAGCACCAGCTGATTAGTGACTGCCAGTACGGTTTCCGTCGGGGTCGCTCAGCTGGTGATCTTGTTTACCTAACACATAGATGGGCGCAGACGATCGAGTCCAAGGGGGAGGCATTGGCCGTTAGCTTGGACATAGCGAAGGCCATCGATCAAGTCTGGCACAAAGCGCTTCTTTCTAAGCTTCCTTCCTATGGGCTTCCCGAGAAATTGTGCAATTGGATCACCAGTTTTCTGGCTGATCGGAGCATCAAGGTCGTAGTAGACGGTGCATGCTCTGATTACAAGCCTATCAACGCTGGTGTTCCACAAGGCTGCAAGCTATCACCGACGCTGTTTCTTCTGCATATCAATGATATGTTGCAAACCGGTAACATTCAATGCAATGGTGATGCTCTATACACCGGCCGTACTAATATTTCTCGGGAAAACGTCACCGAGTACCGGAACAAACCTGTGTCTGAAGTCGAGTCTTTGCTGAACAAAGTCTCGGATTGGGAGAGACTAAATCTAGTCCAGTTTAATCCTCAGAAGACACAAGTTTGCTCGTTTACCGCTAAAAAGAACCCCTTTGTCTTATCTCCTCAGTTTCAAGGCACTCTTCTTGTTGCCTCAGCCAGTATCGGAATCCTCGGCGTCGACATATCGAGTGACGTGCAGTTTCGTGGACACTTGGAAGAGAAGGCCAAACTTGGCCTCTAAAAAGCTTGGCGTACTCAGCAAAGCGGGACCGTATTTCATGCCGTCACACCGCCTGCAACTTTACAAGGCGCAGGTTCGGCCTCACATGCAATACTGTTCCCATCTCTGGGCAGGGGCTCCCCAGTGCCAGCTCCTTCCACTTGACCGCATCCAGCGCAGAGCGGTTCGAATCGTCGACGACCGAGTTCTTTCCGATCGGCTTGACTCACTGGCACTGCGTAGAGATGTTGCATCTCTTTGCGTATTTTATCGCATCTACCACGATGAGTGCCTTGAGGAATTGATCGGACTAATTCCAGCCGTTCAATTTCACCATCGCACTTCGCGACAAAACTCGCGATACCATCCATACCATCTGGATGATTGGCGATGCACCACTGTGCGATTTAGAAGATGTTTTCTTCCTTCCTTCCTTCCTTGTGGAACCACCTTAAGGACCTTCAAGAAAAGAGCCTACTCCTTTTTGAAAGGCCGCCAACGCATCTGCAATTCCCCTGGTGTTGCAGTTGTTCATGGGCGGCGGTAGTCACTTACCATCAGGTGAGCCGCATGCTCGTTTGCCCCTCTCCTATTAAAAAAATCATTTGTATTGATGCATTGGCTGTGGTCAAGCGTTATATAACGAAACAGCTTATGAGAACTTATACGATCCCTTTTACGAAACAGTTTCTCTGTTAATGGACACAAATTTCGGGTAAAATTCAGTGCGTGAAAATATTTCTGCGTTAAGTAAAATGTTTATTGTACTTGGTGTTTTATTTACTACGTTTCCGAAAACGTTTAGTTGCTTTTTCCAAGGATTTCTTTTTCTTATAAGCTCTAGAAAATTTCTGGGAATTAAGTAACGTTATACATTTTATAACTATTCAGGTAATTTAATATACAAAAATATAAATACAACAGATAATAAAATTTAAATTACGTGACTTATAGATTTTACACAAAACGTTCTTGGAATTTCCTTATCGTCGAGGCGTTTTATATATTTAAATGACACATGGATTATCCTGGAACAATTATTTGTAGATCACACAACTCGTGTCGGTTGGCCCGTTGCGACGGAACCAAACGCTTATTCCCTGCGCTATGGATCTGTAATTAATTTCACAATTATCATCATCATTATGTTTCACACTTATTAATTAAATATACAATTATATAAAGATCTGCTATTACCTGCTTAATTACTTCAGTAAAACTATATTATTATTTTTTACCAAGACACTGAAGGTGCGAAGCTTTTAATACTGTGATCAACGTGTTCTCTACGCGGCGATTACCGCATCATTACGTGGTGGAAGAATATTATCTAGCCTATATCGTCTCGTGGGTTTCGTAAGAGGCGACAGAGGGAAACAAGTCAGGAGATGGATAGCAGAGTTTTCCTAATACCAACTAAAAAATAAAAAACCTGTGGTTGCCAAACCAAATATACCCGTTCCTATAAAACAATGTATGGGAGAGGTCTATGTTCAGCAGTAAAAATTTTATAGGCTGTAACGGATTACGGCATACACTTCATAATTCCAGCAGTGGTCTGAAAGCATTACTATCGATAATATGTTGGGTGTATTTTAAGAACGTATACAGGCTCTAAGCGCTTTTTGGCTCAAAAAAATACTCTTATAACCTGTTAATGTCCATCAACTGCTTAACTTCCACACATGAATTACTTATAACTTTAGGAAATTTTGGTGTCTAAATAGTTAGCAGAGACTTTTTTTTAGATTAATACAGTATTTGTGTATGCTATCAAGATAACTAAGGTTTTCTTAATCCTTTTAGGTGTTAATTTCGAAGCTTAAAATATCTTAAATCACTGACAAACTTAAGAAACAAAAATTGTAATCAATTTGAAATACACAAAGGAAAATAGTTATAAGAAAAATATAACGATTTAGGCTACTTACAGGAGAATTCAAACCATTTGAAATTTTTTGAAAATACTGTGGATAAAACGATTATTTTCATCAACTTATGTTAGTTAATTTAATATAATAATAGCTTCATATGTTAGATGAACATCGCTTTTAACCTTTACCCTTTAAAATTTAAAATAATATAGCTTTATTATTATTCTATGAATATTTTAAAAGAACTATAAAACTACGCGTTTGGATCAATTCAAATTAGACAGCCGCTAGGCTTGTCAGAGAGAGGTCATGTCGCTTGGCGCCCTGCCTGACCTGTGTTGACCTTTGCGTTGGGTACGATTAAAGTGTTACATCAACAAGTCTTAATCTTTTGGTAAGTAATATATTGGAACGAAGTTCTTTATCGGACGGTACGGATTTGGCAGATGGGGGCTAGACGACAAAAAGTGTAAGATTTTTCCATCACGACCCCTTCTGCCGTAGTGTAAACGGCCTTGCTGGCTATAAGGACGCGAGATGGAATAATATCCATCTCTCCCGCACTTTTTCTTATCTTGCCATGAAAGAAATATTATTTTATTTTAAATGACGCTTCATTTTAATAGACGCTTGTAATTAATTTATTTGTATTTGTTAATCAATAATATAATACGTTTATCAATAATAATATACAACGAAAGGAACTTCGTTCCAACCGAGTGTTCCACGACACTCACGCATGTTTTTATTTTATTATTATTGTTGTTGGCCGACATTATTTTTTGAAATGACAACAAATTATGTTTTAGACGTAATGGGAAGTAAAACCAAGGTTTTTTTAGGAAGCAAAAGAAAACGAAAAAAAATTTTGAAAGTTTAGCTAAGTCAAGAACCAAAAGGATGGTAAATTTATGTTTTACTAGCTAGCTAGCGCTTAGTCATCATGAGATTAAATGAAAATTCTTTATTTTTCGATTTTTGGAGTTAAAAATTAAAAGGACATTGCTCTGCGCCCATACATTGCTCGCCCTGGAACCAAGAGCGGAATCGGAAAATTATGTGTTTTATTGTCGATAATTAGTAAATTCCTATATGATATTATTTTTATAGCAGACTAGCTGCAGAATAGATATATTTAAAAAAAAGTATCAGATTTTTAGGTTATAATCGAACCACGAATATTACGGTTTTTCATAGCTCCGAGTGATTTTTAACAAACTGAAAAACGATGTCTTAAAACATTTAGCTATTTTTAGTACCTATCTAGATAATTAGGTATGCAGTTTTTGTTCTAAAGCCTAAGTGCATGTAAGTGCAACGTATAAGTGCATAGAATCTAGTTAACATATCTGCTTTCTTAGCATTGGTTTTGGAATAAGAGAAAATGTTTGTGTGTAATAATGTAAAAATAAAAATGTATGTATATAATGGCAGATAGCATTTATATGTTGTCATTAACATATACGGTACGGTAAGATACCTAGTACCTAAATGTATGAGGATTTAGGCTGGTTTCACAGTCACGCCGCTAGACGTGCCGTCGAACAGTGAGCGTATCAACCACGGTTTCAATCAAGTTTCAACAGCGCGCGCTTGTACGGCGTGACTATAAAACGCGACTACTATCTAGTGGATTTGCAAGCGTGTGCGTCTGGACGGCGCTGTTCAGACGCGTGACTATGAAACCAGCCTTACCAACTTACTACCTAATTGGTAGTAAGTTGTTTTTACACCTATATTAACTTATAATATTTGAATTAGAAATAAAACACAGATCTAATTTCATGTTTTTTGTTCATCTTCTAAATTATAAATTAAAATATTGTCTAAAAACTGTGCAGAGATGTTGATATTATTTTGATGTATCGCAAAGCTCAAGTATACCAAATAATGGTCATAATATGGGCGCAGCAACCGATGGTTCGGCGCACAACGATGCAATTACAGCAATATTGCACGATTGCTTGTCGACCTATTTGTGATGCATCTACTAAAATATAAACAAAATATGTTTTGTTGCTGATATGGCGAATGAGAATTTTGCCTCGTAATAACCACATGGTTTCAGAATAAATTAATTCTAATTCATTAATTAAATCCTGATCGACCTCTCTACACACCTCAATAACATACGAACCATCAAGTCTGACATGTTCACCGTAGAATGAACGGGCTTGTTTAATTTGCTATACATCTAATGGTATTAAAATCATGTCATTAAAATCCAATTGTGGAAAATCTAGAATATTTTCATTATTGACATTAATACTTTTAAACTGGGCCTGTCTTCTATTTAAATTATTTCGTTCTACAAAATCAGACCAATGAATTAGTGGTTAACAATCTTTACTGTATTATGGAGATTATTACACTAGCATCCTCTCTGTCTTCTAGAACCGGTGAAACTTGTTTATTAATGCTGCTAATCTTGAGTGCCGGACGGGCGAAACTTGGGAGTAAATGTTGTCGAAGATACTCCACGAGTCGCTCACGTCCTACACCTATAGGTTCCGGTGAATACTTCTACTGGCGTCTTTGTGGGTGCGGCTGGGGTACTGTGGACGGACGTCCAATCAAAATGCACGAACTGTAGAATACAAATTACAAGGCAGTGGTCAGCGGTTCGACTGCTCAACTGTTCGGCGGAAATCTTCTGACTATTGGTTATCGACCACGGTTGTTGAATACGGTTGGTCAACTACGGTTTTCTATATCGGTTGTTCACTATCGATTGGTCACTATATTCTTCAGATGATTTCTTCCGTTGACCATTTCTTCAAGTTTTTCGGTAGTAAATTACTACTACTACTAGTACTATCTGCTTCTATAATCACTGGTTACTAGCTGCTACTATCAGTTACTATGCTACTATGCTACTACGCTACTACAATTTTACCGGGCCCTGAGGCGCTAAGGTAGACCGGAGCTTTACTTTAAAGTGAGCCGCTTGCCATTTTCTATTTTGCCTCTTTATTGTTTAATATTTTCACTATACAATTGTCATAGTTCACAATTTTTCTATACACGATTAATTTTTACGCTAATGTACATTGTTAGATCGGTAATTTTGTTGTCTATTAGAACATCATAAAGGTTTCTTAATATATTAACAATGTAGAAAATTATTAACAAAAATATCCCAAATTTTCACAATATTTGGGTACATTGATTCTTTAATTTTACTTTATGTGGGGAAATAAATTACATCACGCTAAATATTATTTTATTTACTTAATCAATAAACCTTAATCTAATTAAATACTATGTTTACAATTCTTTTAGAGCATAAAATTATTTTCATTATTTTCGGGACTTAATACTACGTAATGCCCGATTGTTCTATAACGTGTCGCCCTCTGATTGGCCGACTTTGTGTTGTATAAATAATGGCTGATTTACACAGGAACAGTAACTGGCTCCAAATTTGAGGCAAGTCAGTGCTGACCCGCTACTGGAATAATGTAAATAGATTTTGAGTCAGTACAGCACTTTCGTGCCAGTGCTGACTGCAATATTCCTGCTTGAATATTTTGAAGTCAGTCGACTCCCCCCGCCACCCGCGCCAGTGGTATGAACCTTGTCTAAACAACCAAGTCAGTACTTGGGCAGTCGCTGGCGCTGCATTGTAGGGTGACGTCATGTCAACAACAAAGCAGAACCTCCAGTTTCTTTACTGTCGTCTATTCAGTTTCTTATCAAAAGTCGTTTCTTTTTAAATATCTCTTCTTCTAACATTTCCGTAAACTCTTTCAGTAGCAGATATGAACATTTTTTCTCAATAAATATTTCAATCGTTGTAAATTTTTCCGTTTCCGTAAATTCATTTTTCCCGCTGACTTCAATAACGTGCGTACACCCTAAAGAACTTACCACGACTATGACTGCGTGTTAACAGTGCGAATCAGTCCTCAGCGCCTGTATTGGTACCTGTTACTGACCCCGTGTTACTTAAGAGTTATTTTCTTAACTCTGACAAAACGATGCTCTATACTATAATATTAAGGGTTGTAAACATGTTGTAAAATTACACTATTGCACCTTTCACTCAGGTTTGTCACTAATACTTTTAATAATTACACTTTTAATAATTTTTTTTCAATCACTTTTTTCCGTCGCGAACATCATGCATCAAATGATTAGATGCTTTATTAAAATGTTCCTGGCGCAACAGCTTAAAATCTCGATTAAAATGTCCATTGACCACTTCTACTACCCATCGACATAAGGTCACTTTACAGGATTCGTTTGCATTTGCTGTACTCAATTTATATTCACCTGGTTTTGTAGAGAGATGATAATGAACCGAGTAGTTCAAACTTTGTAAGAGGGAAATACTGTCACGAAAGCCTCGGTCTAAAGTCATTACATCACCTTCTCTAAAATATTGTCGCATAGGTTTTGAAGAATCATAAAATTCATCTTTTAAAATGTCAGCATCTGATTTTGTCGCTGCAGATGGGCGCAGAACATCAATTATATAGCCATCACAACATACTACTTTGAACGGTTTAACAATGTTCCTATATTTATAAAGGGAATATGTTTTCTTTTGGTATGCATAATTGCTACTCTTCTGAACATAAATATATGTTCCATCCATAACAATAATAATTGCCTTTCTATACTCCATACTAGTCCCAGGGTTTCCATATAAAGACTCAGGAATATAAAGGTTTCTTGCTGCAACTTCTTCTCTACTTATATTATGTTGTAACCCTAAATGTGCTGGCACAAAGAATTACGCCATAACCGCTCATACTTTAGCAACAAGTCTTGAGAGAGTACTTCTTCCAATATTTAATAATGTAGAGATTCTTTCATCTGAATCTCCTGTTCTGAGCTTCACTAAATAAGCGTCAAGTGATGTAACACGTTTTTGAAAATCAGAGAGTTCTGCTTCGAGTTCTATGAATGACTGTTGCGTGCGTCCCAGCCAATACCACACAAGGTGATCATCCGTTTGCTCAATATATTTTCAAAAACCAAAGTATTGTTATCATTTTTCAATAACTCGCTAAAAGTCTTCTATGCAAACTGCCGTGACACTTCAGTTAACATTTTCAACATCGAAGAGTTCTGACCATGGCTGCCTTGCCAAATGCAATTCACATATACGACAATCTGGTGGTATATAATACTTGTGGTCTTTAAGGAGCCTCGCCCTTAATACAAGAGGGACTACTCGCTGTGAGATAATATTACATTGCAGAAATATACATCTGTTATGTGTATCTGATGCTCTAGAGTAATTTGGCAAAGTTATTCTTTCATTACGCTGTGAAACTGGATTGACTCCTGATACAGGTAATATTTCATTGACAGCTGTGGTGTTTGCTCTTTGAAATCATCTATTACAAAGTAAATCTGATGCCTGAATTTAAAAAAAAGTGGGTTACACATTGAATTAATAGCGCAATAAATCAACGCTTTCAAGTTTAAGCATACTAGCTTAATTTCTAGCAATATTTAACCAATTATGAAAGTCTCTCACCTCTCGCGCCTGAACCCAATTTGCTTGTACAGAGTGACTTTGTATTCATGCCACTGAACAACCACATACCACCCAAATATGTTAATGACCAACCATTGGTACAAATGGTGTTGCAAATCTTGTGATGTTGTGGTATCTCTATTAATAAATAATGTGTGACAAGCGTCACAGATCTAGTCATTAGCGGTCACCTGTAATTTAAAAACATGTTATAATTTGTTATTTTATATGTTCTCTTCTGTACACAGTTAATATAAATATAAATAGTTTCATAAAGTACGTAAAAGCTTATATTTGTGGTGCAACTCGTTGCTGTATTTGCACAAGAATGGCATCATTATGAAGAATATATCTTCTCTTTCTAATGAAATGAATACCACAATTGGCACATCTCGATTGATTGCTTGTTGTTGGAGTATCCCTTGATGAAGATGGTGCTGAATAATGCAAGCACCCACTGCAAATCCAATGTTAAATATGATCCAATAATAATTTTCTTAAAATTATCGTACCTCCAATGGCATAAGTCTTTCTATAATGATATTTCTGATATTCATATTATGTTGAGTGTCAGTTTTAAGAGCAATTAGTTGATGTGAATATGTACGAGGTTCCAACGTTTTATTACAGAGTGCACAGCTTCTACCAACATTACTTGTTACTGAAGTGTTTGTCATCTCTTGAGCATGTTGTCCATCATGTTGTGCATATGAGATCATAAGCTTGAACCTAAAAAAAACATAGTTCACTTGTTTTGTTATAGAGTAATACCCAAGTACTTCATTCAGTTTTTTTTCTAGAAGACTATAATTGCAAACAGTGTGGAAGGTCAATTACAGAAACTTATTTATGTAGTTAATAGAAGTCTAAGAGAACGCAAACAGAATCATACACATCACGGGACCCGGAATATGCAGACAAAGTAGAAATGTAAATACTAAAACAGGTGCAGTCCATTGTTGTATACAGTGACGAATGTGTTCATCTTCCAACAACATTGAACCACCAGCAGAGGCGCAATTTACACAAAATACACTTTCTATTGCGTATGCGTAAGTCCGTTTATGAATGCTAGGTTATCGTTTGAGCGGTACATAGTTCCGAAAATCACAGCAAGGTAAGTCGTTTTTGAAAGCAATCAGAGTCCATTAAAATAGCCAAGTCGTAATGTTCAATATATAGACCCGAAAGTCACCAAAACATACCGATACAGTTACAAAGAGCGAGCGACGCCAATGTAATTTTGACAGAGTGAGAGAAGAAAGTACAAAGTAGGCATGTCAATCAGAAATCGTTTAATCGATTATTTAGAGTAAAGTAATCGATTTTCCAGATCGATATAGATCTGAAAAATCGTTGTCCGATGTCATGATATCGACTTAGAACACTACATCGATTCAATGAATCGATCCAAAAACCTCTCGAATCGGACTAATTCAAGAAATAGCTATATTTCAAATGATTCAAGAAATACTTTTGCATAGTTGGAACATCTGTTCCTTGTGAAGTTCTTTTTTCTGTTCTGTTCTGGGTGCGATCCCAGGGTCAGGCAAATTATTATTGGGTTTTTATAACTTGCGATTCCCAGTAGTAGCACGGAGTCTGGATTTGTGCCCGATACGATACGATTTATCGATATTTCCTAAGATTTACTATGGCCATACGTTACATAGTCGAGTTTTTGGTAACATTTCCTTATACACTAGCTAAAAATATATTTTTTTAAACCTTAAACACCCTACGTTTTGTACGCTATGTGTTGATAATATGCCTCACGTCTATTACAAAATGCCCACTGTAATTATAACAAAAATATAACAAATTTGACAAACTAAATTTAAGCTAAGTATTAAAAAATCAACAACCAGTCTTGGACATTAGTTTGAGATCAAATTCTTAATCAACATAGTAATTTTTATATGGTATCTTTACGTTGCATAAAACTTATGTTATTTTTTTGTCTTTTCAGACCTATTGACAGGTTTCGTAAGAAGTAGTAGTAGTAGATAAGTAACAACTTTAATGTACCATATTCTAACAAATAAATTATCTTATCTTATCTTATCTCATGTTGAAAGTAAAGTAAAGTTACAGCCATTCAGCCCCACTGCTGAGCACTGACCTCCTCTCAAATATGAGAGGATTTTATGGCAGGGAAATATCTGCCATGCATGCAGTGCGTGTTGGCGGAATTCACAAGTCTTCGAAATATTTTAATTATTTCTCAGATATGCAGGTTTCTTTACTATATTTTTCTTCACCGCCAAGCACGTGCTAAATCAGCACTTAATGTAGCAATTAACAATGTTAAAAGGATTTTCCTTAATCGCCAAGCTTGGCCGGTGTAGATAGTATCAGTTATCTAGCGCGTTACTCAACGTCGCTTCTGTGGGAATTTTACATCTGGCATATACAATATGGTAAACCTCCTTTTATCAGATGCTAAAAGGTTTTACTGGCTTTTCTCATATCGCCTCTCACAAAAAACACAGGAGAAAAAGGGGTTATGGATTCTGTGATAAAGCCTCTCCCACTCCCACACGGCAAGACACTTTTTTATAACTAACCGGACCTAAACCTCATTCTGAAATGTCAGACTAGGGTTTTTCTAAACTCCATTTATATGTAAGGATTTGACTAATAAATAAATAGAAATACTTTAAACAATAAACGAAATACAAAAGAAAAAACTCGTTAAGCGAAAGATATGCGTCAATTTATAGGGATCAAGTGTAATTTTTTACCCATCAAGCGGCCCGTTGCGAGTTTATAAGGGTAACGATATTATACAAATAACGAAATTTCTGAATTAAATTCCGGCCATTTCAAGGAAATGGTTGTTTGTCGACGAATATTGTAAGTTTTTGAAGGTAGTAGAACATTCTCGATGAAAATAAAATGAAATAAATTAGTTTAATAATTAATACTAAATGTAGAAACTAAGTTAGAAGCGGTTGGGGGCACACGGTGTGCATGACAAATTCACGGCCTTATACTACAATATCTTAAATATAGTCCAATTAATTCAAGTAATAATATTAAAATAATATTTTAATGACTGTAACGGGTACAAATGAAAACAGTAATCTTTTACATGAATTCTGAACTATGTTGAGATAAACTTAATTACGTCTACTTTTTCGTCTACAGGGATAACATTGTACACATTATTGTTGACGACGACACTGTAGATATTATTATAGAAACAGATTTACCAAATAAAGGGTAAGCATTTCAAATTTAGCAACCTAGATAAATTTAATTAGTCCACTAAACCAAATGTATATTATTTATAAGGTATTAACAGTGACCGGATGCATTACAATACTATTAATCAGATAAATAGTATAGAAACGAAAAAAACAAACAAACATATATTTTTGCCACAATCCTTCGTCAAACTCAACAACTCACATGAAAAAACATTGGTATATTTTATCTAAATCGGGAATAGTGTTTTTATTTTATAGAAGAGGGGGCAAACGAGTAATGTGCGTTGCCGGCCTTTTAAAAACGAGTAAGCTCGTTTCTTGAAGGTCTCTAAGTCGTATTGTTAGTCGAAAAATTACCGGTGGTAAACGATTCCACAAAGTAGTCGTGCGAGGAAGAAAACTCCTTGTAAAACGCACAGTGGTGCACTGCAAAGCATCCAAATAGTGTGGATGATATCGTGAGTTTTGTCGCGATGTGCGTTGATGAAAATTTGCAGCGGACACACAGAAACATTATAGATATCTACTTTCGAAAGTGCACACCGCCTACCATCCGCTTATTATATTTTTTTCATATAATTCCAATAAGTGGTGACTATACAATCATTATGATTTCTTATATTTACGCGAATATTTACAATCATCAATCAAAGTGAGTGCGATCTTTGTGATTTTTTTTTCGTCTTTGCCGCTTCTTACAACTCCCACTGGGCACAAGGGTCCCTTGTTAGCCATCTTAGGATTTCTCGTTATCGCCGTAGTTATCGTCTCGTAAATACAAATATTTAAAAAAAAACTTTGATTGCTCAAAATAATACTGAAAATAATTAAGCTTCTAGATTGTAGGAATCCTATACTTCCTATACTTACTACATGGATCTATGTAAGTAAGAATAAGTATACAAGAATACTTATTGAAAATCATTTAAGTTCAGTTCGGTAAAAAACATTAGTCTTGAGAAGAACCAGCAAGAAAGACAGCGGGACTTTAAAAAAAATTGCAATACAATATTTTATAGAATTAGTATGAAAGCATTTAGAAACAGCATGGTATCGTTACCATCTCCACCTCATTCCCAGGGGTTATTAACAATCATGTTGTACTTTTTAGTAGTATAATAACCCATACTTACCATTTGTAACCCATAATCTTAAAACAAAATGTGGTTTTTAACCTACCTGCCAAGCGTGGCAGATATGGGTAATATCTCATATACGGCAATCTATGGAGGAGGCCATAGTTCAAAAGATTTTTTTTTGCAGAAATTGAATAAAATAATTAATATTAAACTAATTTTAAAATTACATTTACAGTATTAAAAATTATAATTAAAAAAACTAAAACTGCTCACTTAACTATCATACAGTCCTACTCCCCGCGGTATCGTGCCAAGAACGCTGGCTGCGTTTCCCCGCTGAATGGCTATACTTAGCCTTTGAGCGAGAAAAAACCAGCCCTCTTATCACCAGCAGCAATGACCAGCCACGGCTGGAGTTCCTTTAGGAACTTCACCGCACGTGGACCCCACGGACCGATAGTCTCTACAGCAAATGGCACAAATATGTAGTCATCTCTCAGAGACTTATATTTGCGCCATTTACCCAGTTCAGCTGCCTCTGATGCCGCCCCGGCTCTAAACGAGGTACCCCTGAGATGAGAGGTCGCCAAAGTGTCTACGCAAGTAGCATCCTACACTAGGGCTTTACCTCTCTCCCAAGGGACCAATGTCATACCGTCGGGTCTCTTGCCATCGTCTCTAAATATTCCACAAGGCTCTAAAACCGAGGGAAAATTTATAGAGACAAGAGCCCTTCGGATGACATCGTTCAAAGAATCGTGCCGTGAAAACCTACCAGCACTTTTCTTACATGAAAGTCCGTGGAGCCCAAACTTGTCGACGCTGCTACCACAGGGGCACTGGTGGGGTCGACAAATCGCCGCTCCTAGTCGGATTCCTACGGCGATGCGCAAGCTTTCCCCATCATCGAATGTGCCGAGATTACTTGATAGTAAAGCGTGTAACCAGTGACTAGATTCCTTAGTCGAAACAGTTAGAAGGCGTGGCTTATCTTGGTCACTATGGAAATTATGGAACAAATCTTTCTGCACGCTCCGTACCAACGGAATATCCCACTGTTTTTGTTGGTTAACTTCCAGTGTAACATTTTCGCCGGGACAGAGCGTTTGCCATGTCTGCCCTGCCTCTGTAGCAAAGCATAGGTCTACCTTATTATTTAAAATTATGTTACATAAATCACTGACACTATGCACGGAAGCAAGGAAAGCAGGCAATGCAATGCTAGAAAGATTTCTCAAACCAATACCACCAAATATTATAGTTAAATTAGCTTGAGTCCAGGCTGTTGTATTTAAAGTTAAATTTAGAATTTTTTCTATAGCAATTTTAAGAATATTATCAATATCTTTCAAAATATCCGAACATTTCCAGACTGGACTCGAGCGGAGTAAGTATGTAAATCTAGGTACAAGGAAACAATATTTTAAAATAGTAAGAGCAATGTGGGGGTTTAATTTATACAATTTATCAACGTGGTTTAAAAACGGATCAAATTTTGTTTTTAAAACAGGTTTAATACTATCGAAAACAACGGGGCACCTAGCAGGTATAGTGATTCCGTACTGACAGTTTTTATTCCTGGAGAAATATAAAGCTCGTTTTATGTTTATATTCCTTTTCATAATCTGTTACAGCAGATAAAATTGAATGATAGCTGCGTAAATCTCAGACGACCTATGCGTATTTTACAACGACTCTCCTGCCATTAATTTTATCGGCGCCTCTTCCTTTCATCGCGAATCTACTAGCATTTTAACAGTCAGCTTTTTAAATCTTAGAAATAATATATTTTTATATTAAAATGGTTGCAAATATTGGATTTAACTACATTTATTTTTATTATGTAAAATTTTGTTTTAATTATATATTTAAAAAAATGAGATAAAATGAAGTTAACAATTTAAAAGGAACCTGCTTTGTGAACATCAATTTAACATGCGGTTAAACAAAGTAAATACTGCAGTCAACCCACCATATTAGGTAAAATACCTGCAATTATCTAATTGTACAGTCACACGCTTACGTTTACAAATATTTAAGGCCTTAAGTGCGGGTGAAATGCCTAAATTCTTGGATATTCTAATTGGCAATTAATGTTTCCTTCTTTTTTCTTCTTCTTGATAATTATCATCTCTATTAAGTTAGTTGTACAACAAAAATATATTGTATATCAAATAGTAAAGAGAAAACCGTGCGTAATTTCCCTTTGATATCCTCTCATTTTTATGTACAGGTGTAATTTTTGTTCTGTTTTGTTATACAAATAGTTTATTGGTATAAATAACTAATGTGCCATGTAGTGGCGACTACTACACCCTATCATTCCGTGGATGTTGTCAGAGACGACAGAAGGAAACTAAAACAGGGGATGGGCAGCAGCATCTTCCTGGTAATAGCTTGATCTTGAGCACATGGCAATTTGCGAATTAAATTAAGGATTTAAATTAAGACGTAGTAAATAAATTTTTCTCCTTTTTAATATAACTGCTGATTTTAAGTTTATATTACAAGTCTTTTTACTCTGCTGAACGTTGGCCGCCCCCATAGATAACCTTATATAAAGTTTTTGCCATAGTTGCCACGTTTGGTATGCGGGTTGGCAACTGCAGTTTTTTACAATTTTGAGTTGTTATCAAGAAGCTGCTACTGCCCATCTCCTGAGTTTCCGTCTGTCGCCTCTTACGACACCCACGGGACGATACAGGGTAATGGATATTCTTACACCGCATCTACACTTTTGTGTTAGCTTGTTTGTCACCTTAATATTATAAAAAAACGGTCATGTACATGAGAATGCGCATTGCACAATTAGTGCTCGGTGTCTTCAGTATTTCCCCACCTCTTCTCTTCTATCCACCTAAATTATCCAAAAAAGTTAAAAAATAACGCTATTCTTTTATTTTCTCTTTAGAACTTACTAGCTATTTTTTGTTAGCTTTTATCAGAAATATTTTGATAATAAAGGAGTACAATTTTAAATCATTATTACAAAAAAAAGTATAGGTACCCCTGATATGATGACCTGACATTTTACATTTTTTCTCGCTTGAAGTCCATGCAAACCCGCCTTCACCACATCGCCCAGTCAATACTTACATTATTGAACGTTATATTGTTCCATCGATTTTATCATTTTATTCCGAGAATTTTGCGAATAACTTTTCTTTCGGCTACCAATAATTTGTTCTCTTTTTTATTTGTCAGTTTCCAGGCCTTACAACAGTACATTAAAATCGCCTTAATTACGATCTTGTAGATGCGGAAGGGGCTAATTCCCTTTTATTGATGTTCTTTATTGTTGTATGTTTTTTTTTCATTCATTCATTCATTACAGCCAAAAAAGTTCAGACGTTAGATTACCTCATAGAGCAGATGTTTGAAATAGTTGCTACACTTGGCAGATGGCTTAGCAACTGCAGTTTTTAATTTATTATTCGTTATTACGAGGAAGATGATGCTGCTTATTTCCTGTTTTAGTTTCCCTCTGTCACCTCTGACAACACCCGCATGATATGGTGATGCCGCTACTATATGGCACATTTATTTTTCATATTAATATACTGTTTGCTTAAAATAAAAATCATCACAACACATCTACATCTATCCTCGACTAAGAATCAAAATAAAGATGCGTTTGTCACCCCTTAAGACATAAACTGGCCAAGTGCGTGTCGGGTCACGCACAATGTAGGGTAGGGAGGTAGGGTTCCGTAGTTGCCCGTCACAATACGTGGGCATTCTTGATAATGAGCATAATAAGTAAGTTCGCGGTTTGACCGCTATAACGACTAAAAATGGGTCCAAATAGGAAGGTTGTAACTGAAGGACTTATTTCCAAATCAGACTTATAGGGAGTGGTATTCAAAAAAGATTAAAAAACTTTTCGATTTTGAAAATAATACTCTATCTATCTCGCAAATGAAAAAGTAAAGCTAATAGTAGTAATGCATGTAAGTCATTTTCTTCATAATTTTATTTTTATTTTTAACAGTTTACAATAACATTACATAGTTATAATGCAGCTAGTTTTAGGTCATTTTCTATGGAGTTATAACGAATTTTTTACTAATCCAAGTGTATTTTATAACTTGGTCGATTATTACTCGTTAACTTACTAAATCCTACTTAGCTGTGATATTTTTACTATCTTGTATACTTTTTACATTTCCAAAAACAGCGATTTAGTTGGTAGAGGGAGGGACTCATGCCTCACTTAATCATGCGTTCAAGTCTGTGCGCTTCAAACATAATTTACACGCACGATTTTGTAAAAAGGATTGTCGTCGTAAAATGACGGACATTAGATTATGGAGCAATCTTATTAGAGAATTCTTGGCAATATACAAGTCTCATGCATGCCATCTTATGTTTGATTTAATTTAATAATATATTAAAAATAATAGTTAAAAAATAAAAATAAATTAATAAATATATAATGTATTATACGCTTAGACCAGCAAACATAACTGCTTGTATAATATCCCTTCTAACACTTTTGTCCATTTCTTTAGAACACTAGTCTTCAGAACGCGCATTTAACAAAACTGCGTGATTTTCATAATCTCCAGGTCGCGGAAGTTTCCCGTACTGAATCACGCGCGAATAGTCTTTACACGACGCTCTTTCCTCTCTGAATAAAAATACAAAAGTAATAACGCGCGAGAGACACACATAAAAATAGATAAAAACAATCACTCATGATTGCTCGTGCAAGCTTTCCCGCGATCAATCTCCCATACTCCGATCGCGAGTGAAAGAACGTGTCGTGTAATGATATGATAATGATAATATGAATGTGGCTAATGATAATGATATGTGAATACCAAATTATGGCATGAATTTAATAGTTTTTAATTTTTATCAATGCTCAAAATATATTTTATTCTTCATGCCGTTCAAATAGTATTTGACATATTGATCACTGTTCTTTTTAGCAATTAAATGTTTTTTTTTAAATAATGATATGTTATATTTACGCAAATACTATACATGGAATAAATCTAATTTCTTCTTTTTCTTAATGTCCTGTATGTATTGATATTAAAACCAGCCAGATACAAACACTACAACCAAAGAGATTTTTTTTCAATTTTATACAAACAAAATACGAAGATACTTTTTCCCCAACTATTATTTTGCCTAAAGGTTGGGTGTTAGTGGCGTTCAGTGAGATAGTGCATTCGTTTTTCATAATTATGTAGATATCTATGGGCCACAGAATCCACTTATCATCAGGTGGACTGTGTTTTCGTTTGTCACCTTTATTCTATTTAAAAAAAAAACTACTCGTTAAAAATGTATTACCGAACGCATTACACACGCAATGCCGAACGCTCTCAATTCAGACCTAGGTTTTTTTTTCATAGAATAATTGTGACAAGCGAGCACCTGTCTGGGTATTTTACGTCAGGCATAAACGAGATAGTATACCACCGTCTATTGGAAGCCATAAGGTTTTTTGACATTTCCCTTTTTATGGAAAAGGAGGTAAACGAGGATGCGGCTCACCTGATAGTAAGTGATAACCCTTGCGCATGAACATCTGCAACACCAGAGTAATTGTAGGTGCATTGCAGATGCAATGCCGGCCTTTTATGAAGAATTAAGTTATTTTCTTGAAGGTCCTTAAGTCGTATCGGTGTGGAAAAACCGCTGGCGACAGCGAATTCCACAGTTTGGTCGTGAGAGGCAGAAAAATCCGCATAAATCGCACTGTAGTGGACCATCAGCCATCGTGATGATGAGGATGGAATTTTGAGTTCTGTCGCAATATACGATGGTAGAATTCAGCAGCTGGAATCAGTCTGAACAATTCCTCTGAACACTCCCCGTGGTATATGCGGTAGAAGATGCATAGAGATGCAACGTCTCTTCGCAATGCTAGTGGATCAAGCTGATCGGAAAGAACTTGATCGTCGACGATTTGGGCCGCTCTCCATTTAATACGGGCAAGTCGAAAGAACTGATACTGGGGTGCCCCAGGCCCAGAGGTGAGAACAGTATTCCATATGAAGCCGAAGCTGCGCTTTGTAAAGCTGTAAGCGGTGTACACCAAGCTTTTTGATGCCAGTTTAGCCTTCCATTCAAAGTGACTGCGAAACTGTACGTCTCTCGAAATATCGACATCAAAGATTCCGATGCTGGTTGAGGCGACGAGGGGAGTGCCCTGAAACTGAGGAAATGCGACAAATGGGTTCTTTTTTGCGGTAAACGCGCAAACCTGTGTCTTTTCGGGGTTTAACTGGACTAGATAACTGGATGTGATCAAGTGCACTAAGGCTTTCTTCCATGATCCTGGAACGACGCCTGACGAGTAAGAGCACAATTGGAGGGATTCCATCAGGCCCACTCGACTTGTTGACGTCCAGGGAGAAGAGTGCTTTGTGCACCAAGCGCTGTGTAAACAGCACATCCGGAATAGAGCACTCACACCGCCGGATGGTCGGCGCTGTGTTCCCCCCGTCGTCGTGAGCCGAGTTGAATGCAAAAAGAGAACCTAAAAGATCGGCTTTCTCCAAAGCGGCATGAGCCAGCGAATCATCTTCCCTGCGCAAAGATGGTAATGATGGCGTACAGAAATTCCTTGGGCAGCCTTGGCAATAGACCAGAACGCACTAGTTCCCGGAGGAAGGCAAACTAGTTTCCGACTTTGCATAGCGATAATTCCTGGAGCCAGAGTTGTACTTCTTTTTGAGTGCGCTAATGTTTGCATCCCGGGATGCCGATGCCTCAGCCCAGGCCTTGTAACACTCCTGCTTTTGCTGTGACGCAATTTTGCAGTAGCATCGAAACCAGGGCTGGGATCTTCCGCCGATAGGCACTACATATGACGGGATGAAAAGTTCCATCCCCTGAAGTACCACATCGGCCACAGATTCAGCAACATTGTTGGGATCATCCAGGGAGAAGCAAATCCGCCCCCATTTTTTTTTGTGTGCAAGCAGCTATGCAGTTTTAGAAAGACCAGTATCACTGCGCCCTGTAAGATCTATTGTGATTGCTGCTATGGCTATAATTCACTTCTTAGCCCTATGTCTTCAATGAATTGAAGGAGTTGCTTAGCTGTGAGAAATTTCACTTCATCTGGGCAAAGTACATAGTTTCCCAGATTAGTGTAACGTTGCGTATTAAGAGTCCACAATCAGTTAGGATGTGTAGAGGTGTTCCTCCCGTAAGGAATCCATGGATAGGATGCAAAACAAAGCCCGCATCCCATTACAATCCACTGACCTATAGTGCCACACATGGTGGCAGCCTACAGAACGTGTGATAGGCACTTTACTCCACATCAGGCAGTGATACGAAGAGCCAAGAGGGGCATCGACCGAGACCTGATGGCCGTCCGGATGAGGGTTTAGCAGAAGGTCCAACAGGGACGATGTAAGATTCTCCACATCTGGAATCCTCTTCAAGTCAAGGTCGTAAGCAGATCTCCCCGCATGATCGGTACAAGAACCGAGCCATTCGGCAAGGTGGGCGTTGAAATCACACGATCTCTGCGGATAGGATCTGTTGTAGCACGGAATCTGTAGCTATTTGGACGTGGTCGATGAGTCGGTCTGTCTCGGCGTTACCGCTGTGGGACCTATAAAGGCATTCATAGACGCAGGGCTGGTCGTCGCCGTCTATGCGTAGCCACTGGTCTCTGCCTTCAAGACTACCGAGGGGTAAAGCACAGATATTCTCTCCTCCGTCCTGAGGCAGAAAGGAATGTTTCAATTTGTAAACTGGGTAAGATAAATAAGATAGTGAAGTCCCCTTATGTTGCAGAAATCCACAATGCGCCTAGGAGGAGATGCCTTAGTGATTTTGCTCTGTTTACCTCGTGTAGTATGTGTACAGAGCAGAATTGTGCCTCCCCCCCTCCCAGAATACGCGGGGCAACCTGAGCATCCAAGCCCAGGAGGAAGATAGTTTGGGCGTGGATGCCTAGAGAGGGATTCTCCAGGATTATCAATTCTGGTACCCTCCTGGGGTAGATTTTTTTTAACACCGCTTTAATTTTGGGGGGGAGGGGAGTGAATGGGCTGGATACCTGCCCTAAACAGGCGAAACAATGAGGTATAAATACTTATACTTTGCGCTGGTATTCGGTGAATCCCGATCGAGCCGGCCCATAAGTGCAACAGCAAAAAGCTTCTGCGTGGCTCTACCACGTATACCGTTGTCGTCTCCTACGACACCCACGGGATTAAATGGGGTGCTGGCTTCTATACACCGGCACCACATGACAGTAGTATCGCCATAAATACATTTGGAGGAATTTGAAATAAGATGGTGATCGTACCTTTATAAGCATAGATATTTATATGATCCGTTTAAACTGAAAAGATTACCATAAATATTTATTTTCACATCTGTGTCTTTGTTGTAGTATATTTCAAGGAAAATTTAATAAAAATATTTGAAAAATACAAAAGTCAACACCTCGATGCCCCATTTGATTTTTGATTTGAGGATTGATTGAGGATCGATGTAGGTTTCTTACGGCCTTATACAATATAAAAAATTAAGAAAAAGGCAAGAAACGAATCTAAAAAAGAACGAATTGGATTACAGAAGTGCTTATCGAAAATAACCAGCTCTACATCATTGTGAAGACAGTGAAAAAAAAGGTTGTTATGTTATGTAGTTCTCGAGATATTATCTTGTACACAGAGAATTTATGAATCACAGACTAAAGGACATCCACAATATAATTTTTTATCGGACTTTTTATAATAATACGTGTTGTTGAACTAAAAAACGGCATCAGGCTCGTTTATTAGTGTTTTCTCTTTCTAATAATGTACTTTTCATACATATTAGTGCGATGTAAAATAATAAACACAACTTAATGTGAGAGAAACGAATGATTTAAAAAATCGACAATAGAGCCCAACCTGTCCGCTTTGCGTTCGAGGTATGCAATATTATTATATATTCAGCAGTGGTGTATATACATATTTTTAGTGGTGTATATAATATAGTATATATAGGTAGTGGTGTATATAATATGCAGCAGCAGTGGTAGCTGAAAGGATAAAGCACGCAAGCGAATTGAGTTCGGTACTCGCCAGTACTGATATAATAGCTAGTTGTAATTTTAAGTGCTGATTTATCACGTATTAGGCTGTGAAGGAAAACGTTTCAGCCGTTTTTCTCAATGTCTTGCTTGATTCTCATAAGTTGCTGGCAGTAAAGATTCGAATTGATTGTTTTGCCCGGCGGCAAAAGCTCACAATAAACGATGCCCTTCTAATCCCACACACAGCATCACCTTATTGAGCGTTAATAAACAGAAACAGAAACAGAAACTTTTTTATTCAATATAGATTATAAATAATACTTATTGAAAGTCACTCTTTTGTTTAATTACCACTGGTTCGAAAAAAAAACCTCTGTCCTGGAAAGAACCAGCAAGAAACCCAGCGGGACTTTTTTAAATAACAGCTTACAATCATGTATGTTACAAAATTAACCACACAAAACAAATTAGAAATAGCTTGGTAGCGAACACCTCATTCCCAGGGGTAATTATCATCCATAAATTCCTTAATTTTATAATAACCCTTTTTATACAAACTATGTTTAATAAAGTTTTTGAATTTTTAGCAGGTCGAATTTTGTATATTTTCTGGGATTTTGTTGTAAAAGCGTATACATCGCCCCAAGAATGAATTACTGACTCGGTGGAGTCGAGTAACTGGTACTACTAGCTTGTGTTTGTTCCTAGTATTTACAGAATGAATATCACTTATTTTTGTATAACTACTTTTATTTTTATGTACGTACATTACATTTTCATAAATGTATTGAGAGGCCAAAGTTAATATATTAATTTCCTTAAATTTTTGTCGGAGCGACTCTATAGGTTTTAAATCATAGATTGCTCTTATGGCCCGCTACTGTAAAACGAATATAATTTCAGTGTCAGTTGCGTGTCCCCATAGCAAAATACCATACGACATTATGCTATGGAAATAGCTAAAGTAAACAAGTCTAGCTAATTCCACACTGGTAAGAATTCTAATCTTTTATACAGCATATGCTGCAGAACTAAGTTTGCTTGCTAACTTTGATATATGGGGGCTCCATTGAAGCTTCGCGTCTAGTGTAATTCCAAGAAAAATGGTGGTATCGACAAGACTCAGTTCCTCCCCATTTAAAATTACATTGGTATTTAATTGTCTGACATTTGAAGTCATGAACTTCATACATTTCGTTTTAGTGCTATTTACATTAAACCAATTTACTAATTTAGATATAGCATTATTTACTTAGTCATATTTTAATAATTGTCGTTTTAATTTGAAAATTAATGAAGTGTCATCAGCAAAAAATACTATATTATGGTTATCCCCTACTATGTAAGGTAAGTCATTAATATATACAAGAAACAGAAAGGGGCCGAGAACTGAGCCTTGAGGCACGCCCAATTGTACTATCGACCCGGAAGAACTCATACTATTAATGACAACTTTTTGAGTTCTGTTACTTAAATATGAAACAATTAATTTAAGAGCATTACTTCTTACACCGTAGTGTTGTAGTTTCCTGATTAATGTTTCATGGTGAACACAATCGAAGGCTTTGGATAGGTCACAGAATATACCCAAAGCATCCTGTGAATTCTCCCATGCATTGAAAATATATTTAATCAGCTCAACACCAGCATCAGTTGTCGAGCGACCTCTTGTGAAACCGAATTGATTTTTATGAAGTAAATTATTAACATTAAAAAAAATTAACATTTGATCAAGAATAACTTTTTAAAAAATTTTACTTAGTGTTGGCAGTACAGAAATAGGTCTAAAATTGGCGAGGTCTAATGTACTACCAGATTTAAATAAAGGCGTTACTTTACTATGCTTCATCAAATCAGGAAACACACCATATTCGATACTAGTATTAAAAATAATAGTCAGTTGAGGCGCGATTATATCGATTATAGACGCAATAACTTTAACGGAAATGCCCCACAGATCCGCAGTTTTCTTAATATCAATAGTTTTAGAACATTTTACAATATCTTTTGATGATATTTTATGAAATGTAAAATTCTTTGTACACGCATTTACATTTTCTTTAAGTAATGATTCGGCGACGGCAGGAGAAGAACAGTGACTTAGTGGTTAAGATCGGAATATCCGTAAAATATTTCTCAAAAACCATTGCAACATCCTGATCTGATTCCGTTAATTTGTTGTTAAAACTTAACCGGTAGTTTGAATTGCGAGAGTTGACCTTACCAGTTTCACTATTAATTATACTCCACGTCATTTTAATTTTATTAGAAGCCGTCTTAATTTTGTTGCTCAAATGCAAAGACTTGGCTTTGGAGCACACTCCTTTAAATATTTTTGAATATTTTTTTTTACATATTCCCTAAATTCGACGCTAGGGTTATATGACCTTTCATGGTAAAGTTCATATAACCTTTGTCTGCTCTTATGGACTCCTACTGTCGCCCATTCATTGAAAGCCTTCCGACTGTTCAAGGAGAACGTTTTAGAAGTAAAAATATTATCAAATTCACTGCAAATAAGTTTAAACGCAGTTCCATACAAAAAATTTGGATCATTTTGGTATGAAAGTGATGGAAGTTTCTTCACTATGTTACTTCTAAACTTCTCCAAGCGACGTGCATTTACAGGAACAAACACAATTTTCTCATCTACTTGCTTTTTGTGTACATAAGGTAACGAAACTAACTGTCCACAGTTATCAGAACTCAAATTTTGAATTATACATTTATGCAACGGCTTAACATTTGTAAAAATGTTATCTATACATGTTGCACTGCATTCGGTAATACGCGTTGGCTCTAAAAATAAATTAAAAAGACCATATGATTAAAACAATGATCTAAATTTAATATTGGTGGAGGAAGCTTCTAGGAGATTGATATTAAAGTCTCCACATATTACAACAGATTTATACTGTTTATTAAGCTTAACAAAAACTTCCTCCATAATTTTTTCAAAAGTATTGTATATAGAACATGGGGGTCTGTAGACGCTCACAACAATGAGGTGCTCAAACTCAACACATGCCATTACTACAGTTCGCTCAACAGAGAGGCTCACAATATCTTTACCATCCATACCATCTGGATGATTGGCGGTCCACTGTGCGATTTAGAAGATGTTTTCTTCCTCGCACTACTTCCTTGTGGAACCGATTACCACCAGCGATTTTTCCGGACCGATACAACTTAGGGACCTTCAAGAAAAGAGCCTACTCCTTTTTAAAAGGCCGGCAACGCATCTGTAATTCCCCTGGTGTTGCAGTTGTTCATGGGCGGCGGTAGTCACTTAACATCAGGTGAACCGCATGCTCGTTTGCCCCCTCTCCTATAAAAAAACGTTCTTTACATGATAATAATTTACTAGCTAATATTAACGAGCCACCTCTTAAAACCGTTTCTCTATTGAACGAACTGACCACCTGGTGATTACTGAAATTAAACATTATGTTATAAGCTTTTAACCAATGTTCAGTAATACATAAAATATGAATATTGTTGCTATTTAAGAATAATTCAATTTCTAGCTCTTGCCTATCATGCCTTGTATATGCTGATGCACCAGGTGTAAACAATTTTATTTTCACTCTGTGAGTCATACAATGAAGGTTTTGTAAGCTACATTCTAAATTATTTAAATTATTATAACTGCTAGAGATTACCTCTACTGTCTCATTTTCTAATTTAAATTACTTGGAACTGATTCCAAATTACATATTATGTCATTACACTGCTCAAAAGCAGATGTCGGTGTAGCCAAGTCCTTGGCTGAGTTAATATATAAACAATAAGATAGCACATTTGCTATCTGTCTTAAATTATATTTGGATAGGTAATACCTATCTCTAGTCAAAAATTTATTAATGAAATTATTTATGTCTATTAAATTAATTATATTATTATAATTATAACAATTAGATGTCAAGTTTAAATTGTTATTAAATGAAAAGTTATTCATTCATAAATTAAAATTGTATCTTATTTTATTTTCCTGTGGCCAACCCTGTATGTAAGGCAATGTAAACAAGATAATTTTATGAACATTTAAAGTATTTAGATGATCAATATATTTTAATAATTTAGTTTTGTTTACATTGCCTCTTCTCCCAACAAGAATTATTAATGCGCTATTAGGGCAAAACTTACTAGTTAAAACTTTATTCATTATATGACTAAAGGATGCTCCAGGCATACAACAATTACTAACCTGATATCCTTTTAAACAGTTATTTAACATTGTGCCCAAATTTTTGCCCATGTCATCACAATACATAATAACTTTATTTTATTAATATTTAAATTACTTTTTAAGTTAATATTCTTTGTTATGGTACTGTCATAGAGTGTAGGTGAAAATAATGAGTCCTTACTGTTATCATTATTATTTACACATATTGTCCCCGATGAACCTGGTATGGAACACTGATACTCACTCTGATGTTTAATTAAGGAGTCAAAGCGCTCCTCATTATACTTACATGACTTTACTAGATCATTCATGGCCAATATGTGTTCTTTTATCTCATCCTGAGCCGCTGCATATTTATTTGATATAATTTGTAGGGAGTTTTTAAGTGATAAAATTGTTGAATTTAGACACTCTATATCAGTCTCATAACAGTTATTCATATTTTCCACCTCAATTGAATATAATTTAAGTTTATTAATTAATTCTTGCTTTTCTTTACATATATTTATATAATTTTTGACATTAATTTTAGTTTTAATTAACTTTTGTACTTTCCTAATATATTTATTAATTTTTATGTATTTCTTTAATTTTCTTCTACTGCAGGTAATCCTTGCTGCTGTTCTTGATGTGACATAATCATCACCAGTCAAATCGATTGTTGTGGAGGGTTGCAATGCTTTAGAAGATTCACATTCTATGAGCTCATTGAACAGACTTTGAGTTTGGGACGCTTTCAAGTTATCTATGTATTGTTTTAATTGCACAATCTGCTCATTAGCCTCACTTAACTGTAACTGCAATACAGCAATTAATCTGAGGGATTCCTCATATTCCTTGCTGCATTGGTCAAACTCATCGACTGTTCTCTGAAGTTGATCCTTTTCTTTTAAAACAAAAGTATATTCTTTATGCAACTTAATCATATCACTTTTTAGCTGAGTATTTTTAGCAATTATATTTATTATTTCCTTTTCGTTGTCATCCCTTTCTTTACACAACAGCTCACACTGCTCCTTTGACGCCTTAAGTTCTTGAAGCGCCATTTGAAGTTGATACTCCAATTGGCGCGTTTTGGAGTTGCGTGTATTCATTTTACTATTACGTGTAAATAGCAAAAGAAAACAAAGAAAGAAAACCGAAGAAGCAGAGTAAGCAAATGTCCAGATCTATGGGTTTTTTACAGATCTCAAATTAAATTATCATGTAAATAATTCAAAATGAAATCCAGAACAACACTTACTTAAAAGGTAAATCTTAAAGTGTTAAAGGGATAACAAGAATAACACTTACAGTAAGTTTAAACGATGTTCGTTACAGCTGTCACTTTTGGTTAGAACACTATACACAATTTAATTAAAATACTTATGACTTTTACTTATTTTACAAATAAAAATAAGTCGTATTTAACAACTGTAACTCAAAATTGAGGTGGATATTATCAATTTACAATTTTTAATTTTTTTAAATAGTTGGGAGCAAGTATTTTACAACTAGTCACCGGGGTTGCCACCAAAATCCGGGTTTCGCTACAGTCTGTAGAGCTTGATTACCCTTTGACCATGATCTTTTTTGCATGTTCTTGTCGTAAGTGATCCACTTTTCATCACCACTGATCAATCTTTTCAAAAATGGTTCGGTTTCATTACGTTTCAATAGAAAACAGATATAAACCTGCATATGTGGGAAGTTTAAATGAGAAATATTTCTCAGACATGTGGAATGCAATAAGCGCAGCGCGGTGAACTTTGCCCTTATTCAAAACCCTTAGTAATGAGAGGTATGTGCACAGCAGTGCGATATAAGCAGGCTCTTTATTTTACTGCTCCTGTTTATTTTTGTCACTTACAAGCACACACATACACACACACACGCGCGCGCGCACACGTGTACACACACAAACACACACACACACACACAAACACACACACACACACACACACACACACACACACACACACACACACACACACACACACACAAACACAAACAAACTCGCGCACGCATACATACACTTAACAGAGCTTTTTAACCTTTCTGTAAAATGTTAGTTGTACACAGTTACGAGTACATAAAATTGTTTATACCTACATAAGTGTATTTTTTATATATATTTATTTTACTGTATAACTGTTTATTTTTTCGAATAAAATTAAAAATAAAAGTATTCTACAAAACATTCCGTCATCTACAAAAAATATAATTAAATCTTTACATCACAGTAACCTGTTTTCGCCTCGCCCTTACACTCAGAAAGAAGGATGCTTATGTTTATAGTGGCTCATCACATCGTTGAGTTTACATTTGCGAGAACACTCATAATATTTTCTTTTCGTTACTAAGGTTTCTTTATTTCTTAAAAACTTAAACTTTCTCTTTTTAAATCAATAAAAATAGTAAGCATCAATTTCAGCATATTTTAGCATATATTAAATTATATTTATTATTTTATATATGTATAAATAAAAAGTAGTTTATTTTTACACTCAAGGCTCAATATTAAAATTAAAATGTTAATATTCAGCCCTTAGAAATAAAAGGTAGAAATAAAAATATCATAAAAAATTATTCCGCAATCGTATTAAAACTAGCACTTGACATCTCAAAGCATAAAATCTAAATCTTAGTTTATTTTGGTTTCAGATACGAGGCTGCCCATTAAGATACTTTTATCGTACTATCTATCAGACACTTAATATTTTTCGTCAGCTCATTATTTATGAACTGTTATGGTAGGTTCATAATTTGATTTTCTGATTCATTTGGCTACATATATCTCGTAAAGTTTTGGATTACTTATTATGGCTGAGCCAGTCATAGGTTATATTGTCTTGTTGATTACATTGGTGTTGTTGGTGATTCTAGTTGTACTACGGGTATCCTTGTTACGGATTTTTTGAGTTGTAAAATTAAAAATTCTTCATAGTTCGCTTATCTGTAGCGTGGATAAGACATCTTGACTGAAGAAGGATAACACTTTCACAGAATTACAGCGTAAAATAGCAACATAATGCTGTTGTGTATCGATCGAAATGAGGATTTTTTAAATTTTTAACCAGGCATTCCATCTTGGTCATCTAGGGTGTCAGTACATTTACATTTTGGTTCTTTATCAAAAATAGATGTAGTTGTCTATAAGCTACAGCATCCGCTGATTATCATGTGGATTACGTGATCTTTTTCACCCTTAATTATATAAAAAAGTTTTCTTATAATGTCCTCCAGACCGAATTTCGGTCACGGCGGCCAGTCTCAAAGGAGACTTGCCATCTACGCAGGACAGGATTGTAGTGTCCAAGTGTATGTGCAAGCATAGGTACACTCTCTATTCTCTCACTCTCATAGTCCGATTAGACGGTAATCCGACACGACCGCAGAGAGATCAGGCGCAGAACTATCGGCTTTACGTGAACTTCCTGACTCCGAGCTCAGAATTTCTTAAATAACTATTATGATACGACAACGTTTCGACTCTTGTAGAAAAATTTTTTTTCATTTTTTAAATAGAATCAGGCGTTACTTTGCGGAAATCCATTATATTAAAGTTGGAAAAATTTACTTTGCCAATATCCGCTTAATAATATAAAATGATGTGTCTTTCCTAGTTTAAAGAGCACCTCCCGTCCTCCCTCCCTCAAGTGCGTGCACTATCCCCGTCACCACTAATCCCAGCACCAATACTCTCACAACCACCACTACTACACTAGGAAAGACACATTACCGACGACAATACGACACGTGTTTCGCCTCTACACGAGACATCTTCAGGTGTAGTAGACTCTGCGGTGGCTGACCACTAAGTGAGCGGAAAACCAAAAACATCTACTATTTATACAACTCGCCGACGCAACCGTTCCCGACTTAAGTAGCGAGCGACTGCGTCATGCGATAAAACATGCGACCTATCACCACCTGACGTACGCAGCTGCCTGCTATTAAATTAATAACAAACCGCTGCGAAATGCCCACCTACCTTCCAACCACGCAACCAATCGCTGATCACCGTGAGGGTGACGAACGACCATATTGTGAGGCTGTTCGTTGTTAGAGAGTAGGCTTAAAGATGTTTAAGAGAGGTGAGTTAGAAACATTTGTTTGTTCATTCAGCTGTGCAACATTACTATTATTATTATTTTATATCTCCAACAGTTCCAGCACACACAGTCGCAGCCCTTTATATTTTGTATATTTTTTTCAGATATGGAGCCTAAGTAGGTCAAACTGCTCACATATTGACGAAAACTTTGAGGTTCCCCGTGTAGTGGCGGGTAAGAATACCCACTACCCCATATCTTCCCGTGGGTGTCGTAATAGGCGACAGAGGGAAACTGAGGCAAAAGATGGGCAGCAGCATCTTTCTGATAACAGCAAAACAACAATAAAAAACTATGGCAATATACCCCCCATGAATAAAGTTACGAATAGACTGCCCCCAGTTCCCGGCGGCCCCGCTATTCCTGGCTACGGTGGCGACCATGGTAACGGCGGGGCAAGGGGTGCTAAGAATCTCAAGTGGAGGTTCGGTTGCCACCTAAGACGATACGACCTGGCAACATATAACGCACGCACCTTGAAGACTGACGAGAAGATCCTGGAGCTGCAAGAAGAGATAGACAAGTTGCGCTGGAATATTATTAGATTTTCCGAGGTCCGAAGAGAGAGGGAGGACATGGTAATCCTCGAATCCGGCAACTTGTTCTATCACCGGGAGGGCGACCATCTGTTCCAAGCAGGTGTCGGATTTATCGTCCACAAGTCTCTAGTTAACAACGTTGTAAAGATTGAGAGTGTGTCCACCTCATCATCGGGATGTGCCGAGGTTGGTGCATAAACCTGTATGACCTTCAGCGAATATCGTTTGGTGATTCTAAGTATAAGGTACGCAACTCTCGTCATATCGTCATATTCATGTTCACAGTCATATCGATGGTGGTGAGGTAGAATTGAGGGTATATTGAGAAACCCCCACTCGTTTGTGCAGTATAAAGTTTACTGTAGGCGCCGTGCGCGTGAGATTCCGCTTGATTCATTTTACAAGTAAAGTCATGGTTGGAGTGCTAAGATTAATAAGTGCTAATATATAAATAAGACAGTGTCGTGGTTTTGTTCCTCTTAGTAATTCTTCTGGTGCAGGCAAGGAAGATGGTGTTGCTGAGAGGCTGCTCTGTGTTACAGTGAGATGTGTAGTGTTGCTGTTGGTTTGCATACTTTGGTGTTATCATGTAATTATGTCCTTCACGTTATACCAGTGAGTAATTGTGATTGGGAACATATTACGGTATGGTCGAACTGTAAACAGCGTAACGCACTATACATTCTATACTGAATGTATAGTGCGTTATGCTGTATTATTATTGATAGTGATTAATTGCATAAGTAAGCAAGAGAGCAAGTTGAACATCCGCTCTCACACTTTTACTATTTTTATCAATTAACACTATCCTGATGTATTTCTGAGATCAGAAGTGGGATCTTTTGCTGAATTTCCGAGATCAGAAGTGGGATAAAGTCCCTGTTATCACCCACATATAATCTTCGAATAGTGTGATGGTTATTACGTTTGTGAAAGACTATGATGCGCTTCGCGTTGATGAATTTTTTTATTAAATGTCGTAATGAAATTTGCTGTTCTATTTACGACATTGACGTACCGTTGAAGTGCACAATAAAAGTTTAAAGTATTAAGTTTAAAGTACTATTTTTAACAATTAACGCTATCTTGATGTATTTCCGAGATCAGAAGTAGGATCTTCTGCTGAATTTCCGAGATATATATATATTTAAAATAATAATGACAAACGAGCACACAGTCCACCTGGCGGTAAGTGGATGCTGTGGTTCATAGAGATATACTTACATTGATTAAGAATCAAAATGCAGATGCGTTGTCACCCCTGAGGACTAAGATGAATATAAAATGCCTCGTTTCTAGTGAAAAGTATCTCCGGTTCTCAAAACTCCCCATACGAAACACATCAGCATTAAGCTGTTATTTTATGCTGGTATTCTGTTAGATCATGGTTCTTTTATTTTAATACTTTTCTCCTTTTTATAGAATAAGGGCGACAATTTTTTTTAGTAAAAAAAGTGGATACTGTAATCCATAGATACCAACATATATTCTCGATTGAGAATTAAAATGCGGATGCGTTGTCACTCCTGAGAGCTAAGATAAAATGACTCGTTTTCAGTAAAAAGTGACCGTGTAGCGGCGGTGTAAGTATATATACTGCTCCATATCGTCACGTGTGCGTAAAAGGCGAAAGATGGAAACAAGCCAGGAGATAAGTAACAGCGTCTTAGTCATAACAACAGTCGTAGGACTGCACGTCAGCAGTGAAAACTTATTAGCTTCATAAACCTGTAAACATTACTATTGTATATATTATGTATCTTGACGTTCATGCGAGTTCAGTGCTTTTTTGATTCTAAAGAAGTTTTTCCTTCAAAAACTACGGTTTCCAACTCGCCCCAATATATGAGACAATCTATTAGGAGGCCTATGTTCAGCTGTGGACTTTTGATAGGCTGTAACAGTAAAAAGTGTATCCTGTTCTCTACACTCACCATACGAAACACGGTAGCTGTAGAATGGCTCTATCACGTCGTAAAAGAACTTTCATAGTTTATATAATTCAATTATAAAAATATCCCGTAAGTAATAAACTATATTGGAAAATTTTTCACCAGAATTGCACAGTAAGAAATTAGTTGACAAAAAACTGATAAATGGCCGTTTCGAAACCAACTGTAGTACTTAAAACCTAAAACACTACGGAATATGTTCACAATAAATCATTGTTCAGCCATGAGCTACCAGATTTATTGAAAAAAACGAAGACTAGTCCTGATTCTTGACTTAGAATCTTAGTTTAGTTGTAATTTATAAAGCGTTTTATTTTCAATACAATAAAAAATACGACATTATTATTCAACGCCATGTAACTGCATGAATTCGCAACTACCTAATCTAAGCTTTTATTTACTGTCATGTTTACGAGCGTTTTCTAGTAAACCAATAAAATAATCGATTAGATTAAATTAGGCCATGAATTGAGCCCGCCACGACGAATCCACTTTCCTTAAGATGTTTCTTCAATTGGTCCAGTGAAACAATTCATTAACTGTCCAGCAATGCGATTATGTGTCTCTGGTAGGATTTGTGATCTTCTTCGATTTGATATGTAATGATTGGTTTCGTTATATTTGTAAACTCATCCGTATAGCTTAAACACATTTTTTCATATTAAACTTATTTAACTTAGGTTACAAAATATTATCATAGTGAAAATTTAAGGTACTTTGGTATTTAGTCCTTTAATGCTCTTGATAATAATGAACCCCTGGGAATGAAGTGATCAAAACCATGCTGGTCCTATTAAAACTCATTTAAAATTTGTACAAACAAAAAAACAAAATTATTGTAAAGTGAAATATGTTTAAAAAATTAGTCCCGCTGGGTTTCTTGCTGGTTCTTCCCAGGACAGAGGTATTTTCCGAACCAGTGGTAAATAAAAAAATTAAGTACAATAAGTATTATGTAATAATCTATATTGAATAAAAATTATTCTATTCTATTCTATTCCGATGCTAATACAGGGATTCATTGATACGCTATTGACTGTTGCATCTGCCGAATCAAGGTCTCTTATTTTTGCAGGATATCCAGGAATGACCTTTGATATACAATATTCCCTTTAAGCGTCGCATCAGAAAATTTCTAGGGTGGTGATATTCTGCGGTTCAGCTTACCGTTACAGCCTATCAAAAGTCTACTGCTGACTATAGGCCTCCTCCATAAATTGCTTCATAGGCGGATGGGCAACCGCAGTTTTTTTTAGTTGTTATTAAGAAGAAGTTGCTGCCAATCTCCTGGTTTATTTTCCTCTGTCGCCTTTTACGACACCCATGGGATGATTTGAGGTTTAAGATATTCTTGCACCGCCACTACATGGCCGGCAGAAGTCACACAGTTTACTGCTTGCTACTTAGTCCGTCTTGCGTAATTTTATCCATGCTAATGCATAATAGTGCGTTTGTTGACAGTTTTGTAGTGAAAAGCCAGTTACTCTAGACATAACCATATTTATATATTTTTTGGTGTACAATTAATTTTTATCTATCTTTAATCACTTTACAAAATATATCGAAGATCAAAGTGCATCTGAAGTCCGTACGACAAGTTAGTAAAAAGGGTAACACTTTTTAAACGACATCAATAATAATTTAAAATTAAAAATTTGTACAACCGACTTCAATATATATTATTAAGGATAACTCAAAAACTATAAGTCAGACCTTGATCAAATTGTGGGACCACATGAGAAGCACCAGCTTTCAAATAAAAAAAGAATCATCGAAATCGGTTCACGTAGAAAAAAGTTATGAGGTAACACACATAAAAAAACATACAGTCGAATTGAGTACCTCCTCCTTTATTAAGTCGGTAGAAAAAGAGAAAGTTCGTATTCGAGGCGTATGTTTTATGTACGTTCACCAATTTCTCGGAAACGGCTGAACCATATTTTTATTAAATAGGCTATGCAGCAATGCATTAATAACTGTATTAATTGGTTTTCCATTAGAGAAGGGGAGTGCTTTCATTTGTTAATATATTGTGAAATCCGATTTTACACTTTTAAAACGTACCTATCGGTACACATTATATTAATGGGTTACATCAAAATTTTATAGTGCTAAACTCAACTTACTTTGCGTTAAGCTTCGTAAAAGTAGTAGGCATGGATTTCCGCCGTTGTGTTCCTCGCTACGCTTGAAAGGTTCCCGGGACAATGCCCGTTGCAGGTCTTGTAAATTTACATCTGGCGGAAAAGAGGTTATAGCGTCATGTATCGAAATCTATGATGAGATCTCTTCATTTTTTTAGTTTAATTTAAATTCCGTACTAATCCATACACTTGTATTTTTTCCTTTATCATGAAGGCAACGTACATAGATAAATTGTACAATTATTCATAGGCCGTACAAAAACTTGTTCTAACTTAGTAAGTTCCAATACTACTGAGCCGTATTTGATATTTATTTAGCCCCCGACTCCACTTCGGCAGCCACTGGACGAAATAAGATGAAGAATAGTACTACTTATATTATTATTAATTGCTGTTGAACACTCCAATGCAAGGCCTGCCCGAGATGAAGAGCTGGCCTGAGGTGGCCGCTCCGCGCAGTCTTGGTGAGTCCACTTCGAGTGTGTGTTGGTCTTTGGTGAAAGGGTTTTCTTCTCACTCTACCCGTGGCAGCCAAGAAAGGTTTGCGGGGCAAGAAGTGTGCTGCATGAGGCGACACTCACTTTATCCTCCGCGACTAAGGGCCGCAGTTATTGCTGTAAAGCTGGAATTACTGCGGTGGTGGGGCCACGTGGGGAGAGGAGTGTTCGTATTAAGATGCGCCGCATCTATCTAAATTTCGCGGCCAAAACGTGGTCGAGCCATAGACCAGATGCGCTGCTAGAGCTAGATGCACATTTTTCCTAACCTTAGGTCTCGTAACAGATCAAGAAAGAGGGGGTCCAGTTTCTAATGAAAAAAGGAGTAATTAACGAAATTAGTCGAATGGCGGATTCGAATCATGACCTTTTTATTTTCGTAGTCCGTTTCCTAAGCCACCAGGCTGTCGCATAAATATTTATGTTTTGTTTATTTTAGTATTCAGTTTAAGCTGCCGTGTAGTGGTGGCTTGGAAAAATTCACTACCCAATCACATATATCATCCCGTGGGTGTCGTAAGCGGCGACAGAGAAAAATGGAACAGACCAAGTGTGGTGAAATCTATGCTGAGGTGAAGTCGCAAGGGAAGAGGAGTGTGGGTATGGCGATGACCACTTGCCTCATCCTCCGCGAGTGGGATCGTAGGCGGGTAGAAGTGTCGGTGTACTGCGAGGTGCCGAAACCTAGTCGCCGGTGGAGCCATAGTCCAGACCCGCCGCAGGGTCAGAAAAATTGGTGCGTCCCAGTGCTTGTTTTTCTTGGCCCTATGATTATTGATTTCAGCTGTTTCCTTTTGATAAGATTTATTCAATAAATGGAGGTATGAATTTAGTATATATTACCCGTAATTTGTTAAATGTATACGAATACTAAAACATTTAGAGAAAATGCTCGAAGAAAATTTAGTTTAATTTAGTTAGAAGTGTGAACATTTGCAATTCTCTAAGGAATGCTTTATATTGCGCACTTAATCCACTGCGACGAACTTAAGCAAAACACAAATAATATTAATTGTTATATAAAATTGACATTCAACAATAAGTAAATGCTGCTTTAAAAAAAACATAAATGCTTTGCAGAGCATTGACGGTTTAAACTTTTTAAGTTTAATTTTTGACCCATTTTAGTGGACTAAGTAATATCACACGCTCGTGATTACAAAGAATATCGTCGTCTATATAACAATTTATTACGTCACTACATCAATAATTCCATCCCCTATTTTCCCACTTAAGGGGTGGAATTTTTTTCTGAATTTATATGAGACCACTCCTAAAGTACAACTAATTTAATAAAAAAATTCTTGCTTTCATAAAAAAATTAGTACAAAGAGCCCTCGTTCATGTCTGTCTAATTATTAGCATAAAACCGTGGCATTTACTTATCGTCAGTAACATCCGACATCAAGCTACGAGGAGTTGGAATTATATTACTCCACCACTTAAATATTCTATATGCTCATAATAGATTACTTCTTTATTATTGTTTGTAAATTGTTTAATTTCTCGTAAGTGATTTTAATCTTTTGTGAACTAAATAATATCTTAAACCTAAATACTAAGGCAATATAATTCCTTCCATAGTTAAAAAAAAACAATTGTAATCATTTGCAAAAAAGCGATAAAAAGTTCGTAGAAATCCTACTAATATTATTTAGATGAGTCTATTTGGGTGATTAATAACCCTGTTAAATTTTCGAGTTGCTTACTTTATTTTATTTTGTGTTTTAACTATGTCAACAGCCATACCGTAGTCATAACCCAAAGAGTGGGTGCGGTACGCGTGTGCGTTGGTAGAGGTCTAGTTTAGTCGTTGCTGAAATGTAACGGGGATGACTGAACATAGAGATGAGTGCTCGTAAAAATAAAATGAAGTGTAGTATACATTTTTTGCATAATGAACGATTAAAAAGATTATGGCTCTTGGACATTTTATTTAGTGATAATGAGTAAAGTTTCCTTTGAATTGATCTAGTTGAAGTAGAATTAAGTATTGAAGAAGTTGCCGCTTGGTCACTTGTTATTACTATTTGGTCGCATTGCACGAATTGGTGTGTAGTTGTAACTGGGATTTACTTCTGAGTCATTGAGGAGCGATGAACATTTGATGGTGTGGTGGAAGGCCTATGTCTCGTAGAGACTACTGTTGGTCCACTTGGAACGACTTGATAGTCGTTGTCTCTATATTAGATCGTATCACAAGAAGTGATGAAGATAGGGTAACAGTTTTTTGCTAGTCATTGCGGCATTGTGATCACTGTGTGTAATCAAATTGATAACTTAAATGATTTTTCTGTGTCTTGGCATACTACATATAATCATTTTTTCGGGAAAACTATGCGCGAAGAGTGACCAAAAGTGTTATTACTCTGAAATGATTATTATACAAAGTATATTTTGTTAAGTACCCTTAACCGAAGAGCACGTATGCGTAGGTACATATGTGGACGTAAAGGAGGCGTTTTATCACGAGTATTAGCAATGCCGCATACCTCAATTGAGAGTAAAAATCTGATGCTACTTTTGCATTTTAATCCAGACCAGCCAAACTCGGATATAAAGGGATGGTGTAATGTAGTAAAAATTATTGCACAAAATAAACGCTAAAGGTAGAAAATGATTTGATTTGTTAATGGCATTAACAATCGCTTTAAAAGATCATGCAGCTAATTGTCTTACTGACCTTAAGTTTACTAAAATGGAATGGAATCTCTTAGGAAAGAAACCCGAGTTAAAGAAACAGCGTCTGAAAATGGTCTTCGCTTATGATCCCTCATCGAGTAAATTCCTAAAAAAATCATGCCTGATGAAGTTATAACTGGATTTGTTACCTCAGTTTTATGTTCATGCGAAGTATGATTTACATGGGGTACACTTTAAAGTTCGAAATGTTTAGCGATGTGCCGGGGAAATGTTTAACCTTAACATGCTAGGATTTGATAAAATGAGTGGCCTTTTTTATTCTAATATGTTGATGAGTGTAGCAGTTTTGCTCCGAATATTGTGTGGTCGACAGAATTGGTGTTTTATGTTGAGGGTTGGATTTGTGTGAATCTGTTCGAAGGGACAGTGTCGTACCGGGCCATGCCGTGCGCGGCTGGTAGAAAGGACACATTCGTCCGGTCCAGGCTAATGAATTGTGGAGTTACACTGGTTGAAGGGACGCACCCGTCCGGTCCAGTCAGGTTAGTTGAACAGAGTACAGATAACAGTATCGTCCGGGCCAGACCCGAGTGGTTGGTCGTAGGGACATACTAGTTTACAGCTGTATGTGGTGGCTTGAGAGAAAGGTTCCGTCCGGTGCATGCGTGGTCGAAGGGACGCACGCTTTCGATTATTGTATGATTGAGGATTTAAGTATATTTACAAGAGGGTATGTGTTGTTAAAGCGTATATCTTCTATCGATAAAAATAGTGCCGTGCAAGCTGTACAAAGAGCTGTGTCTCTGTGTGCTTAGTGAAAAGAGCCAGTTGTCCGGTCCATGTTGTCATATGAGATGATGGCTGCTTAAAAGGACGCGTGAGCTAGTGTTTGTTTGCATGTGGTCAAACGTAATCGCCTTGCGTATGTGTGTGAATGTCAAAATATAGGGATAGTAAACCTATTCATTTACATGAATAGGTATATCCTTACGAATAGACGAGCGGAAGTAGTGGTGATTAATAGTGTTTGTTACAGAATTCATAAAGATACACGCCCGAGGACGGCCGTATTATAGGACTGGCCGTGTAGGCGCGTGTATAAAATACTGGCCAGATCCAGAGTAAGGGCTTCACTCAAGCGTAGCGTCGTATCGGTGGTAACGTGGCAACTGTTATTGTTTGGAGATTTTTGAAATTAACATAATTGGCAAAGCGTACCATATATTTGCGACGAATTGCTAACGATCGGTTTATTATATTTTCTGGTACTTTATCTTGTAACGCACGCACTGTTTCGCCTACACGCACACGCACACACACACACACACACACACACACACACACACACACACACACACACACACACACACACAAACACACACACACATACACACATACACGCACGCACACGCACACGTACTCTCTCTCTCACACACACACACACACACACACACACACACACACACACACACATTTTCTTTATGAAATTTCTAGTGTTTCTCTGCCCTTGTTTCTATCTACATAGTAGTTATTTGATTTTAACATATAGATATTGGGTTTTAACATATGGGGTGTCTTTAGATTTGCCTTACTTGAGGAAGTGACATATAATATTTGAATTTTTTTCTTTTTAGTAAACTTGTTTGATTTTATTATTTATTACTGTTTTAACCATTGAACTTGTGTATGCAACTTTTGTTAAATAAATTGTTTGATTACTTTTTTAAACATAAACATATTTTTTCAAATAATAAAATAACCCCCTCCCTCTCTTTACACTTTCCTTCTACTGCTGGACATGGGTCATGGAAATAAAGAGGAGCTCAAAATTTTACTGCTGCAAATATCGCATACCTCGGTTACGCTGCCCTAAACGTTACACGGAGCATTCGCGTTCGGTCGAGATTAATTTTTTTTCTACCCACATTTTTTTTCTTATCACTATAACAACAAACACTTACTGTTACAGGCTATCAAAGTCTACTGCTTAACATACGCCTCCCCCATATATTGCCTCATAGGAGGTATATTTGCCATAGTTGCCACGCTTGGCAAGCTGGTTGGTAACCACAGTTTTTTTTTTTTATTAGGAAAACGCTGCTGCCCATCTCCTGATTTGTTTCCCTCTGTCGTCTCTAGACAAAAGTGATAAATAACATCACGGTGAAAAAGTCACCGTGATTAGCCTGAAAATCACGGTGATCAAAATAACGTTGTTCCTTCGCGCCGCCACCGTACTATTTTTCCGTTACTCCTGGTACTGATTTAACCAAACAAAAGGAACTACGCGTACCTTGTTACCGTGTAATAAGGTACGTGTACCTTGTAAGGTACAACTGTACTGGTACATAGCCACGTAGCTTAGGTAAGGAAGGTAATTAAAAAAACCTAATAAATCTAAAATGCATATGCAGTCACGTTATAAGTCGTTCTAATGTTCGAAGTAGGTATGGTACGTTATCAACGTGACAAAGTCACGATGATTTTCACTGTGAATTTTTTGTTACCGACGACTACGCGACGGTCACGGATATAGCAAAATAACGTTTTTGTACATGTCTAATAAGTAATCGAAGTGACAATGTCATAGTGATTTTTCACTATTATTATTATGGAACTGGAACGACAGTCAAGGTTATTTAAAAATAACACACTTCCCAAGCCTAGTCGCCTCTTACGACACTCACGGGAGCATATCGATATTCATACACCGCCACTAAACGGTAATTGATAATTTCTCAAAACATTTTATTTATCGACAACGTCTTGCAATCGTCGTTTTTCTAGCGCTCACTTGACCTTCATACAAATAATTCGATATTTTAATTGTTGATATTTTTTTATTTTTTGATAAGAACATAGTAAAATTTATTAGCAAAATAACTCTAAGTTATATTTATCTTCATTTAAAAAAATATAGTCCTTGGTCTGACCATAGGTCTGACTAAGTTGGCCCAATACAATGTCGGGTCCGGAGACGTTAAGTACTTTATTATATGTATCTGATAGGTCTAAACTCATTGTAATAATCATAACGTAATGACATCTCATAATTTTTTAGATATTAAAGTTTTTCATGGAGCAAACTAAAATATCAATAAAAACCCGCGTAAAGGAACACATAGTTGATGTGAAGAATCGACGCTCCAGTCTGCGAACAAGTACAGGATCGCCTCCGCCACTACATTAGATTTGATAGAACACAAATCCTCACAAAAAAAAAAACACGAATTCCTACCAAGCATGACTCGCGAGGCTATTGAAATCAATGAACATCCTAATTTTAATAGAGAAGGTAGCTGGGTACTACCATCTACTTGGGATACTAAAATGAACAAAATTAAATCCTAACCCCAGCATACAACTGCAAGATATTAAGATACTATAAGTTCTTTCTGCATATTTCGAACCAAAAATTAATTATATTAAACTAAAGGTAGCCGTGGTTTACTATGAAATTGGGACGTCAAACACCTTAGTGACGATTGACAGAGACGATTGATCCAAGGCTATTTCTTTTCAGGTAGAAATCCTAAAAAGAAATTGCCTTGGACCAATCGATTCTGAGACGTACGGTCCAGTCAATTTTGACGAAGGTGATACTAGTTATTTTTAAACAATAAGTACTTAAGTATGCTAACCGCCCGAATATAAGGAAATCTTTTTTTTATAGGGTAAGGTTGACAGACGAGCACACAGTCCACCTGATGGTAAGTGGGTGATGTGGCCCATAGACATCTACATTTATCTTCGATTAAGAATCAAAATGCAGATGCATTGCCACCCCTGAGGACAAAGATGGAATGCCTCGTTTCCAGTAAAAAGAGTATTCGGTTCTCTACACTCACCATACGAATCACAGCAGCATTAAGCTGCTATTTTACGCTGGTAATCTGTGAGAGCGTGGTCCTACCCCGGTGCCTGGCCTGGTTACCCATTCTTGCAACAACCATAATATAGTTGCAGCGTGGATCTACCAAGTTAAAAATTTGTTACTGCATCTCACAAAATTTTAAGAAGAAGGCCTAAGAATTGAATATCAAAATTGAAATGAAGAGGTTATTTTCAGTTTTAGTTGAGGTTAAAATCATAATAACATCAAAATAACAGATTAGTAAATCTGACTTACTCATAACGAATTGATCTGGTAATATTATTAATATGCAACACTATCATACGATTGGTCTAAAAGTTTCTGTGTGGATTATTTGGCAAGCGAATGCTCGTCGCGCTGTCCCAATGCGTGTTGGTGAGCTTCACATCTCTTCGAAAGATTTTTTTTTAATTTATCAGACAATGATTTCATAGATTTACGCGAATACCACAAATTGAATATAAAATCTTGATTTTTTTAAATTTTCAGATATGCAGGTTTTCTTACGATGTTTTACTATTATTTATTCACAGCCTATCAAATGTCCACTACTGATCATAGGCCTCCCCCTACCCCTAATAGAGGGGATTTTGCCAAATCCCTAACATTTATTCATTAAAAAATTAAATTATATTATTAATAAACACATAAATTGTCGTCACTAGTAAATAAGAAATACTCTCTTCATTTCAAATTAAGAATATTATGAGTTAAGTTCAAAATAAGGTGAAAAAAAGTAAAAAATATTTCCTTGGAAACGTGACGACCTAATGTCTAAATAATTTAAATACGCAATCAGTAAAGTATTCAACATAAATTTGCTCAAGATTTTGATGAATGATTACTTCAAAGCTGTTACAATAATTCAAATTTACTGTCGAATAATAAAAAGGTTAATGATTTGTAAGGTTTTAAGTAAAGTGTGAGAATTTTAAATTGTAAATTGAAAATTGAAATGGATAATGGAATCAAGAAAGTGAATTACAAATTCTAAAAATTACCGTGTTATAATTACAAGTCGTAGACAAGTAACATATTAAAAGGTTTTTTTTTATAACTGCGATTAAATAATAAACTTGAATCAATGCGTTTTGTTTCTTTATTTCTAATATATAACGAAATTCTAAATTTTATTGGATTAATCATGATCAAAATTTTGTGGGAATTTAGTTCGAAGCACTTGGCGGAAGCGCTTTATATAGAGAGTTTGGTTAAGGCGGAAATTGGAAATTAAGCAGACCTTAAAGGTTCCAAGTAGCAATTATAAAACCAAGATTAAATAATAGCCTTAACATGTAAATTTTTCTTTACTCGGTATCTTGTACAAAGATAAGTTATTTTTATTAAAATAAAATAAACCTATACCCCGTAAATACATACTACCCTTTTCCATACTGTATACAATGACAGTTTTAGTCTTTTTTTATTTTACCGTTCCTTTATGATATATCTATAATAAGTGTAAAGAAATATATTGAAATTACTCATTTAAGCAGCAAAGGAAACCACGGGCTAGTCCAATACTTTTAGTCCTTTAATTATCATTACACCTCATTAAAAGTCAAAAACATAGGCCTTCCTCATAAATTGCCTCATAGGGACATGTTTGGTCACAAATTATTTGAAATACGAAATACTTGGATCATCGCCTCTAACGACATCCACGGAACGATGTGAAGGGGTAGCAGATATTCTTACACCGCCACTACACGGTTGCAGACTGAAAATTTAGAAAGTCGTGGGTTCAAATCCGCTATTCGACTACTGTCGACTACATTTCTAGAAAAGGCATTTAAAATTTACTTGGAGTGTTGAACGGTAGTATTAGTAATGTCAATGTCGTTAAGAGCCTTACGATAATATTTATTTATTTAAACTTCGTTGCACAAACATGTACAAAGGCGACTTTACGCCTTAAGGCGTTCTCTACCAATCAACCTTTATAAGCAAGGAACACTACTAATATAATAACTTATAAGAATTAAGAGTTTTATGTTTGTTTTTAATTTATCTCTCGCAGTTGAAATGCGAACGATACCATAAAATACGCGAGCACAGTGCAAAATGGCGAATGCTTAAATTTCGAGAATAACTCTCAAGTATTTATCTCTTATGTGTCAAATAAAATCGTCTCGGTGCTTTGTTTTAGTACTCGTAAGCTTGATGCACTTCTTGTTTGATAAATGCAGTCTCTGTCGGATTATGAGATAGATGATACTGTTTCAAATATAGAATTTTAGTTTCAGTAGCTTATGGGATTATATTTTTTCAATGGCAACGAAAATATAACTAATATAAAGTAAAGTAAAGTTACAGTCTATATATGTCCCACTGCTGGGCACAGGCCTCCTCTCACTTCTGAGTGGGTTTTAGGACAAGGAAGTGTCCGCCGCGCTGGCCCAATGCGTGTTGGCGGAATTCACATGTCAAATTTTTATTTTATTTTCAGACATGCAGGTTTCCTCACGATGTTTTCCTTCATCGCCAAGCACGTGGTAAATCAGCATTTAAAATTGCAATAAACCATTTAATTGGTGCCAGTGGGAATAGAACCCGGGTTACTACGCGTACTGTGCAATTTACACCGAGCGCTAAGCCCCTGAGCCGGTACCCTGTAGAGACCCACCACAAATAACTTTGTTGCTCTGAGATACCTACTATCCGGTGGAGATCGTAAGACAAATAGCTAAAACATATAAATATAGTTCCTGAAGCTTTCACAAATCCAAATATTTCGTTTTCCATTCTTTATAAAGTCTCGACGTTACTGTGTTTCCACATTTTCCGATGGAATATCATGGCACGTAAAATATTTGATGTATACTTGTTTTTTACACTTCCGCAACGATGTCGGATATTGGAACCAACACCGATATGTAGGTGGCCCTGTTGGATTCCAATGGGCTATTGTTAGATATTTTAGGTATCATATATGTATACACTTTACGCAGGTAGACATGTGAATTACTGAGCCGCTATGAAAAATCTAGTTCCCTTTCGGATCAAAAATCCAGAACTTTTTTTTCATAAAAATTAGACTTTTATAATAAACACTCTTTAAACAATAATAGAAATGTTCCTTTATTTTCAATTATTATTTCTTACAAAATAGAGTTACCTAGAGTTACCCTAGAGTTGCCTAGAATTACCCTAGAGTTGACTGCATTGTTTCCGTATTAAATCATAAGATTGGTAAAATATTTGAAAGAAATAAGAACCACAAGCATTTGAAATCCGCATTTGCGTAATTTTTTTTATTTCCCTCAGGCCTCTGGGAAAACTTATGAATACGCTTTAATTTAATCTTTTACATACTTTGTTTTATCTTCTTACATATGTTGTTGGAATTTACTTTCAAATATTCATATTACAAAAATATTTGATGTTATGTTTTTCATCCTCGACCTCACTTTCATGTAGCAACTCCATTTTAGAATAGCGATATATTTTTATTATCGGTAAAGATTATAGTGGCGTTGATGCCATTGCAAAGACATTTATTTACTTGACAGTGACACTTGACCAGGTGGTACAGCCCTTTTTTTAGCAATTATAAGCCAGTGCTTGATAGCTATTCCAGCTGGTGGTAAGTGGTGATGCAGCCGAAGTTGTTAAGGTGCACCGAATTTGCTTTTTATTTAAGGGGTTGTTACTACCTTCTAAACAATTTCTGTTTTGGGATCCGATATTGTATGAAAATTAGAGTTAGTACTGTTAGCGGAAAATGGCTTTGAAATTTGCGGCGACATTATTTTGACATTAAGTGCCTACCTGCAGATGAGTTTGCTGAACTGGCAATCCATCTGCCATGTAGCTCAAATAATTATGATATGAAAATCAATGATAACCGATGGGAATTAAAGGTACTCGAGTGGCAGCCTCGTACCAGTAAGCGAAGCTTAGGGTGGCCCCCACTAGATGGAATAATGACCTGGTAAGAGATGCAAAAAGTCAATGGATGCAGATAGCTCAGGACCGTATTTGTAGCAATCCTCGGCAGGCCTATGTTCAGCAGTGGGCTTGTGATGGACTGTAATAATGATGATAATGATCATTATTACTGTATGCTTAAGTGCTCCTAGGCAGTACAATTTTTCATATTTCCCACAATACTACTAAAAAGATTGTTGCTTTAACAAAAATGTAAATATGCACACTTTTATAGTTTATGTCAAGTAAACTCCGTTCACTCCGTATTGCCTATTGTTTTTACGGCAATGCCAATCTCACCTGCACGTGGCTGGTGACTTATAAAAGAGACTTTAGTAATTAAAAAAAATTTGGAAAATCAATTAAAAAAATCCATCGACTTCCTGCATCTCTTACCAGGTCGTCACTCCATCTAGTAGGTCAGAGCACATAGGCAGAATTGGCGAGAAACTAGTTCGCCTTCGTTCGGGAACCCGTGCATTCTGGTCTCTCGCCAAGGCTACCAGGGGCTGTAAGCCATCACTACCATCTCTGCACAGGAGGACGACTCACTGGCCCACGCCGCAAAGCCGACCTTCGGCTCCTTTTTGCGTCCAACTCGACTCTTGATGACGGGGAACACCGCCGACCTTCCTGCGGTGTAGAGTGCTCCATGCCGGATGTGCAGTTCTCACAGCGCTCGATTCGCAAAGCACTCCTCTCCTGGACATCCACAAGTCAGTGGGCCATGGAATCTAATGTGCTGAGGACGTGTGCTCAGGTTGGCACCGGTTCTGGCGTCTTTCGCTACTCCTACTCCCTAGGCGTAGTCCCGAAATCATAAGAGGTGCTTTTCCAACCGATCCTAAAAATGGCGACCGCTCAGACCCGTCAACTACAGGCCTATCGCCATCACCCCTTGTACTCCAAATAATGGAGTCCGTTATAAACTACCAGCTCAAGCGGTATCTTGAGGTCACCAGCTAATAAGTGACCATATTACGGTTTTCGTCGAGGTCGATCAGCTGGTGATCTTCTAATCTATGACTCATAGATGGGCAGGCAGTAGGGTCAAGAGCATTGGCCGTTAGTTTGGACATTGCGAAGGCTTTCGATCGGGTTTGGCACAAAGCGCTTCTTTCGAAGCTCCCTTCTATGGGCCCAAAGGCGTACGAATTGGATCACCAGCTTTTTCTTGCAGATCCAGACATCAGGTCGTTGTAGACGGTACGTGCCGACTACAAAAGCCTATTAACTGGTGTTCCACAACGCTGCGTGCTATCACAATGCTGTTTCTTCTGCATATCAATGATATGTTGCAAACCGGTAGCATTCATTGCTATGGATGACAACACTAGTGATGCTCCTACTCAACATTGTTATTCTCGGGAAAACGTCATGAGTACCGGAATAAACTTGTTATGAAGGCGAGTCTTTAACTGAACAAAGTCTCGGATTGGGGGCGACTAAATCTAGTCAGTTTAATCCTCAGAAGACACAGTTTGCTCGTTTACCGCTAAAGAACCCCTTGTCGTATCCCTCAGTTTCAGGCACTCCCTTGTTGCCTCAGCCAGTATCAGATCCTCGGCGTCGACATATATCGAGTGACGTGCAGTTTCGTGGTCACTTGGAGAAGGCCAAATTGGCCTCTAAAAGCTTGCGTGCTCAGCAGAGCAGGACAGTATTTCATGCCGGCACAACCGCTTGCAACTTTACAAGGCGCAGATTCGGCTTCACATGGAATACTGTTCCCATCTCTAGGCTGGGGCTCCCCAGTGCCAGCTCCTTCCACTTGACCGCATTCAGTGCAGAGCGACTCGAATCGTCGACGACCGAGTCCTTTCCGATCGGCTCGATTAATTGGCGCTGCGAAAAGATGTTGCATCTCATTGCATTTTCTTGCGCATTTACCACGGGGAGTGCTCTGAGGAATTGTTCGGATTAATCCCAGCCGCCAAATTTCACGAACGCACATCGCGGCAGAACTCCCGATACCATCCACACCATCTCGATGAATGGCGGTCCACCACTGTGCGATTTAGAAGATGTTTTCTTCCTCGCACAACTTCCTTGTGGAATAGTTTACCACCAGCGATTTTTCCGGACCGACACGACTGCGAGACCTTCTAGAAAAGAGCCTACTCCCATTTAAAAGGCCGGCAACGCCTCTGCAATTCCTCTGGTTCCCCTGGTGTTTCAGTTGTTCATGGGCGGCGGTAGTCACTTACCATCAGGTGAGCCGCATACTCGTTTGCCCCCTCTCCTATATAAAAAAAAGACTGATCTAGATATTTGGGCTGCAAATTTCTTTAATTGCTCATCACATTGTAAGTCCTTTATTAAATCACAATTTATGGAAATAACTGACAAATTATTCAGTCAATTGCTCAACATTGTTGTCCTACATTACTTTCTCTATACTTCATCCTGGAGAAAGAGTGCTATGCTCCACAGCTAGTGTTTGACAACATTAAAACAAGCAAGTTTAATACTGTTTCAAAAATGTCGACTGCATAAAATATACTAATAATACCCATTATACGATTATACAGGGTTATTTTTCAAAGAGTAGCCAAATTTTAAACGTAGTTCAAATGTTGAAATAAAAAATGACATACCGTTATTGCAGTTTTTGAAAATACGAGTAAATAAGGCTTCTACTTTTATTTGAAACTATCCCAAATTGAATGTGATTTATGGGCAACAACTACGCGTACGCGCGCTCCTCTGTGTGCGATTCAGTTCACAACGTTTTTGCCGACCGATGGACCCTTACGAATGCGTGCGTGCCTACTAAAGTAGTAGGCGTTAAATATTTATGAATGACAATCAGTTAAAATAATGCATTACCACGTATTTTGAATTTAAAAGATAGAAAGGACACAATGTTTGACATTTTGCTAATTAATTTTTTTTCACCATTTGCCTACGTTACTTATTCTGAACCTTATCTGCTAATTTGGCCGGTTATTGCAAAACCCTGTATAAGAACATTATCACAGCTTTATTATAAGTTTTTAAAATTTAAACGAGAATGGTCGCTAACCATCTTTAAATCGTTATAGATCCTAAATGGTCATTCAAAATGGAAAATGACTAAAGAAACCTAAATATGATTTTGTAAAACTTAATCAATGACCTTCATTATTTTTTCAAAGCAATATAGGCATCTGGTTTTCGCCATAATACTCATAAGATCAAGACAAATCGATTGACGTAAGAATCATCAAAATCTGCCCACGCGTTTGGTCTCCAGAGCGCTATAAAGGAACAAACATACATATAGAGACTGATAAACACATTAACGACCGCAGTGGAGTAAAGATCTATGAGATATTAAAGAAATTTGGGAAAACATCAACAAAGTTCTTTTAAATAATTAGCACTGCAAGAGGTGTAAGATTCTAGCTTAGACTATAGTAAGATTTTAACCGAATGCACTAATTTACTAAATGTTCGTCTACGTCATTTGGACAATAGTCAATAATATTAAGTACACTTTCCAGATCTGTGTCTCCATAGTTTGGCTTCTGCTATTTAAATTCAAAATCCAAAACAGCTTAACCAACGCAATGTTTAACGTGTCGCTTTTAAATTTTTCTGCGATATAAGCTGAAACTTTATCTGAAAATTTTGAAGTAATCCGTCTCTTGTTTATGTCACTATATTCTACTCCCACACTAGTATTTAATTTGATTCGATTGGTGTCGTATGTTGCTCACGAACTCTTGACTAATCTATATACTTATAAAGACTTGTCCTGACTGACTGACTGACTGACTGATTGATCTATCAACGCACAACCTAAACCACCGAAGTTAGAAACTTGGAATTTCGACAGTAGGTTTCTTTTATGACGTAGACGAGCAATAAGAAAGGATTCTATAAAATTCGAACCCCATTGGTATTTTGGCTCTTGATTAAAAATAAAGAAGTACGTACGAGGGGACATTTTAAAGTTCGCGGAATGGGGGGTAAGGAGTGGAAATAAAAATCCAAATTTATTTTTCCTTTTCAATATATTCACCTGCTACCCTAATACATTTTTTGGATCTTTCAATTAACTTATGTATACCCTCAAAAAAATATTTGTCTTTGTCTACTCTTGTCCAAGTAAAACTAGTATTTAATTTGATTCGATTGAAGTCGTATGTTGCTCACGAACTCTTGACTGATCTATATACTTATAAAGACTTGTCCTGACTGACTGACTGACTGACTGACTGATTGATCTATCAACGCACAGCCTAAACCACCGAAGTTAGAAACTTGAAATTTCGACAGTAGGTTTCTTTTATGACGTAGACGAGCAATAAGAAAGGATTCTTTGAAATTCGACCCCCATTGGTATTTTGGCACTTGGTATTTTGGCTCTTGATTAAAAATAAAGAAGTACGTACGAGGGGACATTTTAAAGTTCGCGGAATGGGGGGTAAGGAGTGGAAATAAAAATCCAAATTTATTTTTCCTTTTCAATATATTCACCTGCTATCCTAATACATTTTTCGGATCTTTCAATTAACTTATGTATACCCTCAAAAAAATGATTTGTTACAGATACTCTTGTCCAAGTAAAACTATGGTTTACAAGTGGCAAACCCTTTTTAAACAAGACAGAGAGTCACTTGAAAACGATCCACGGCCAGGAAGGCCGATCGAGGTGACCACTTTGGAAATTATTCAAAAAGTCGAAAAATTAATATTAGAAGATGCCCGCCTAAAGAAAAAACAGCTCGCAGAAATGGTTGGAGTATCAGATACAACCATTTTCAAAATACCATAAAGGATAAAAGAAGGGGAAAATTGACCAAAGGAATCCTTCTTCTGCATGACAACGCGCCTGTTCACAAGTGCCATGTTGCGATGGCTGCCCTGCAGAAGGTGTGCTTCGAAATTTTACCACACCCACCCTATAGTCTTGACCTGGCCCCCAGTGATTATTAACTATTTCCAAACTTAAAAAAAGAACTTCGTGGGAAAAAGTTTTTAAGTGATGAAGAAGTGAAGGAAGCAGTTCCGGCGTATTTGTGAGTATGGTTACTCTATTGATATACATCAATATAATCCTAAGACAAAAACATCTCCTCAGAAAACTGTGTCGGCACAAAAAATTTATTCTTACCGCATTATGGTCAGACAAATAGACGAAAATCGGTTGCTGTACTATCTTACACTTTTTAGTCAATATTTAGTTGATATGTACGCTAAAATTGAAACAGAAAGATTAAATTACATCAGGAACAACCAAGCGCAGCTCAGATATTAGTAGATTAGATAGTTATGTACATTTGAAAGATGCAATAGGGAAGCAGGACACCAATATTGCTCAATATGCATATAATATTGTTACCCTGATCTTTTTATTACACTAACATTCAATCCTTGATGGAAAGATATTGCAGATGAATTGCTGCCTGGTCAGAAACCACAAGATTGACATGACATTACAGCACGGGTATTTCATTTAAAGGTTAAAGTATTATTGGCACTACTAAAAAGGGAAATTTGTTTGGAAACGTTCGTTGCTATAAATGCATACTGTCGAATGGCAGAAGCGAGGTCTACCTCATATCCATATTTTGCTGTAGCTAGAGCAGCGCATTTCTCCTGCCAATATAGATAACCTCATTTGTGCCGAAATACCGCATCCTGAAGAAGATCCCGACCTTTATGAAATTATCAAAGCCAATATGATCCATGGACCTTATCCATGGAAATTTGAACAAGAAATCTCTATGTACGAAAGGTGGTATTTGTAGCAAAGAGTACCCTCGAACTCTTCTGAAAGAAATTTGCACAGGTGTGAAGACGATTACCCTAAATACAGGCGAAGAGATCCCATAGACGGTGGTTTCAAGGTTGACATCAATGGTGTAACCCTAGAAAACCGATGGGTGGTACTTTATAATCCAGTTTTATCTCGGACTTTTGCTGCTCATATAAACATAAAACCGTAAAATCAATTAAGTATATAATATGTAAATATGTGAAGGATCCGACCTGGCATCATTTGTTCTTGAAAATGATAATGATGAAGTAAAATTATACGAAAGTGGTCGCTATATAAGCAGCTCTTAATCTGTCTAGAGAATCTTTCCCATTCACGAAAGATTTCCAGCAGTTTTTCATCTTGCTGTGTATTTGAAAAATGGCCAGCATGTGTATTTTAATCCCAATACCAACAATATAGCTGAAAAAGGAAACAACCCACAAAAACTACTCGAATAGCATTTTTGATCTTTGCAAGATGGATAATTTTGCAAAAACTCTACTTTATGTTGAAGTACCTTCATACTTTGTGTGGAAAAGTAACAAATTTGAAAGGTGGAAAGGTGGAAGCAACGTCAATGGTTGGCCGGAAGTAAAAAAGGATCAAGCTTTGGGAAGAGTGTATACAGTACCCCTAATAACTCTGAATGTTATTATCTGCGTCTTCATTCACAGATTTAAAAACTATTGATGGTGTCATATACCCCATATACCAGTCAGCGTGTAAAGCTCTAGGTTTGCTTGAAGATGATAAACACTGGGATGCTACTATGGAAGAAGATGCTCTTTGTGATAGTTCTTTTAAGTTGCGAGAACTATTCTCAGTTTTGTTAATATTTTGTCAACTAACAGAAGCATCCAGTCTATGGGAGAAGAACAAAGACACACTGTCGGAGCATATAAAGCGTCAAGTTCAATCAGATTTTCAAGAGAATGTTCTTCATATAATGGATGAAGTTTATAATAAGTGTCTGATTTATATAGAAGACATTGTGTTATCCTTAGGAGAGCAGCGCTTAGATAACTATGGTTTGCCTCAACCTTTAAAACACGGAGATTTGATACAAAATAGAAAGTATATCAGAGAGATAAGCTATGACACACATATATTGCCGGTATTAGTATCTAACAGAGAAAAAGCGTTAACCGAAGAACAATTTCAAATTTATAAACAAGTTTTAGACAATATAGAGAACGGCACTGGTCAAATATTTTTTTTGGATGCTCCTGGAGGCACAGGCAAAACTTTTCTTTTAAATTTATTAGCCAAGGTAAGGAAAAATCACGGAATAGCTTTGGCAGTTGCTTCTTCCGGTATTGCAGCGACGTTGCTGGATGGTGGTAAGACAGCCCATTCTACATTTAAATTTCCCGTAAATTTGATGCATATAAAGACACCTCTATGCAAAATTTCAAACCAGAGTAATATGGCGCAACTTTTGAAAGAAACAAAACCTATTGTATGGGATGAGTACACTATGGCCCATAAAGGAGCCGTGGAGGCTCTCAGCAGAACATTGAGAGATATAAGAGAAAATGGTACATTGATGGTTGGTGTTATAGTTCTTTTAGCGGGAGACATTCGACAAACCTTACCGGTAGTACCGGGGGAAACACGAGCCAATGAAACAGGTCGTGTTTAAAGTATTCATATTTGTGGCCTCATATTCAGAAGCTCGCTTTTATGACAAATATGAGAGTACTCTTGAAAGGTGATGCTACCGCTGGTCGGTTTGCACAGACTTTAATTCAAATAGGGGATGGAGATTATACTACAGTAGATAGTAAACTTGTAATACCACCAAGTCTGGCCATAGTAGTAAAAACTCTTGCAGAGTTTTTACCACTATGGTACTATATAATATGTTTTACTGCCAAAGTTTACCCTGACATCGCTAACATTATGACAAAACCCGTAGACTGGTTGTGCGAGCGTGCTATTTTGACACCTAAAGGTGACACAGCGGCTGATATTAACGGTCTTTTGCTAAAATCATTTGAATGGGAAGAAATCAGCTATTAATCTGTGGATTCAGTGATACAAGTTGATGATGCAGTAAATTATCACGTCGAGTTTTTAAATACCCTTAACCGAGCCGCTTTTTAGCTCATATTCTCACCCTTAAACTGGGTGCACCAGTTATACTATTGAGGAACATAAAACCTCCAAATTTATGCAATGGTACCAGCCTAGTGCTCAAGGGAAATCAGTTTTCATACCACAAATACTTTTAATACCATCAGATTACCCTTTTGAGTTTAAGAGATTACAATTTCTTCTGAAAGTGTGCTTCGCTATGACCATTAATAAAGCACAAGGGCAGTCAAGTAATCTGGTTATTTTAACACACGAAAACCGTGCCACAAATGTTGTTTAGTCAAAAAGATCCTTAAAAAAATAAAAATTCCTTGAAAACTTATTATTTTGAATAAAACTACTTTTACGGATTCTATCGCATTTAATTAACTTATTTTTTTTATTAAATTCCCGAAGTTTCTGGTGCTTTTTATTATTAGTTTTGGTCCGATCTACGCAGAATGAACTTACTGTGTCTTGAAATCTTGCAGTGGTATGCTTGGGTTTAGTTTTAATTTTATTAATTACAGGATCCCAAGCAGGTGGTAGTACCCAGCCTCCCTCTCTATTAAAATTCTTGGCAGGAATCCATGTTCTTTCGCGAGAATTTGTGGTTAACAAATCTAATGTAATGGCGGAGGCCCTCTAAGACATGATCACAAACTGCAGACTTCCCGGAACGTTGGTGTTTCACTTCAGCTATGTGTTCTTTTATGCGGGTTTAGATAGATCGTTTTGTTTGCCCTATATATATCTTGGTCCTAATTTTTTTACGAGAAGACTCTGCAAACGACCGCAATCCGCAGATTCTTCACAGATTTTATCTTATGCTTGTACAACTTTGTCTGTATTTTCCTTTGTGACATTTTATCAACAACCTGCAAAGCGGAATGCAGGAATTCAAAAACTGTTACTTCACATAATAACTCGTAATTCAAATTTTTATAGAATAAGGGTAAAAATGAAACACACAGTTCACCTGGTGGTAAGTGGATACTGTGGCCCATAGAATACCCTCGGTTTAGAAACAACATACATTGTGTTTTTACCCCTGAGGACTAAGATGGAATGCCTCATTTTCAGTAAAAAGTATCCGCTTCTCTACACTCACCACACGAAACAGCGGTATTATTAACAATTTTACGCTGGTATTCTGTGAGGTTGGGTACTACCACCTGCTTGGGATCCTGTAATTAATAAAATTAAAATTAAACCCAAGCATACCACTGCAAGACTTCAAGACACAGTAAGTTCAATCTGCGTAGATTGGACCAAAACTAATAATAAAAAAAAGCTGAAGGTACTCCGGGTTAACTCTGACATCGGGACGTTAATCACCTCAGTCCCCCGTGACCATGGGTGCTGTAAAGCACACGAAACGTCAGGAATTTAATAAAACAAATAAGTTAATTAAGCGCGATAGAATCCGTAAAAGTAATTTTATTCTATGTGTAGTGTTCGCGTAAATATAAGAAATCATAACATATTATTTATTATCATGTAGGCCAAAAACAAAGAAGCAATAAAAGCCGTCAAAAGATGCACAATATTTTGTGGATCTGCATGGAATTAGCGTGGAATGTGAAACTCAAGGGGGTATTCTGATGGTATTAAGTATTTGTGATATGAATACTGTTTCACCTTGAGCACATCCGTTGATTACTTTGGCCTTTAAGGATATTTAAAACTCGACGGGATAACATAACATTTCTGCATCATCAACTTGTAATAAATACTTGCATACGCTTTGTATAGCCTCTATATAGGTAGGGCTTTTGCAGCGAGAAAATTTCATAATCTCATAGGAATTCAGATTGTACGCGGATGAAGTCGCGGGCGACCGCTAGTAAACATACATAATCTCTTGACATAATTAACTTGTTGCCTTCACAAATATCCTCTCTAAAATTTCAAAGAACAATATCGCCATTTTATTTTATAAATTTCGTGCCTCTTTTCGAAAATTAACTTTTTCATCCTCATTTCCACTAAAACTCATGAAATTTTCATAATATCATCATAATTTTTTTTGTAGGTTTGACAGCTATTGTCTTCAATGAGGGCTGGGGGCCTTTTATATCCACGGGATCCTGGGCTGCAGACCAAAAAGCCCTTATATAGATCCGCCCCTAATTGTGGCCTTCACAATATGCCTTCTTAGTTCAGTGACTCGCAATCCTCAGAGCACTCCCCGTGGTAGATAGAAAATGCAAAGGGATGCAACATCCCTACGCAGCGCGAGTGAATCGAGGGCATCAGAAGGAGCTCGGTCGTCGACGATTCGAACCGCTCTGCGCTGGATGCGGTAGCAGTAAATGCGCAAACGTGTGTCTTCTGGGGATTGAACTGGACTAGATTTAGTCGCCCCCAATCCGAGACTTTGTTCAGCAAAGATTCGACTTCAGACACAAATTTGTCCCGGTACTCGGCGACGTTTTCCCGAGAAATATTGGCACGGCCGGTGCTTTATACTTTTTATTAAAAGTTAGTGGTGGTTTATACTTTTTATTAAAAGTATAATTATTTTAGTAGATGCTCTGTCCCATAGACATAAACATCTATCTCCACATGATAACTAAGATGCATTATGCACTTATTGAATTCCTTATAATGACTAACTAGAAATATACGTCTGATTAGCAATACATATGACATGGATGATTCATGTAAATAAATATGTCGGAGCGTCTATAAAATACAAGTTGGATCGAGAGTGAGCGAGAGGTCACTCTAGCGGAGTGTCATATCGATGGTATTGAGGTGAAATTGAGGGTATATCGAGAAACCCCCGCTTGTTTGTGCAGTATAAAGTTCACTGTAGGTGCCGTGCGAGAGAGATTCCGCTTAAGTCATTCTACGAGTGTAGTCATTCTACTAGTGCTAAGATAGTGTCGTGGTTCTGTTCGTTGTAGTAATTATTCCAGTGCAGGCAAGGAGGATTGGTGTTGCTGAGAGGCTGCCCTGTGTTACACTGAGATAAGTAGTGTTGCTGTTGGTTTGCATTCTTTGGTGTTATCATGTAATTACGTACCTCACGTTACACTAGTGTGTGATCGTGGCGGGGACGTGTTACGGTGTTGTCGAACTGTAATTTCTCTTTACTAAATGTATAGTGCGTTACGCTGTCTTATTACTGATAATGATTAATTGCGTAAGCAAGAGAGCAAGTTGAACATCCGCTCTCACGCTTTTATTATTTTTAACAATTAACGCTATCCTGATGTATTTCCGAGATCAAAATTGGGACCCTCTCCTGAATCTCCGAGAAATATATTATAATAGTTTGCATAAAATAAGCTGCAGCACGGCTACCCCGTAAAAGTGTACATCACACGTAACACGTGTTTATTAAAAATATTATTTTATTAGATAAATTATTCATGAAATCAACACACTAATTGAGCACATACTATTAGAAATATTTGTATCAAACATAACAAATAAGATAAACACTCTTGAACAATAAAAATATGTCAATAACTTAAAGCTTATTCGTAAAATTAGTTGCTTGCTTATGAAGCAATTGAAAACAATTTTTTAAGAAATAACAAACAGCTTAAATTAGTACTTACTATAGTTAAGTTATTACGAAAAAGTACAAACCAAAAATTATTTTTCTGTAATATGTTAATTAGAATTTCGCTTATTATTTCTTTTAATTGTATATCACAAAATATATGCACCTATATGCACATACCCAGTCATAGACTAGTTTATTATTAAAAACAGATCATGGCTAGGAAATTCAATCCAGGTCATTATTTCTAATTCTGGGATTCCGGTATTGTACAAAGACTATCATAGGATCAAAGGATAGCCGGTATTTTGTATTTCTATTATAATCATTCTTTGGATAACAACAAGTTTTTCTTTGGAACAGTTTTATACATAAATATACTTATACTTTGTTACCTTTTTTTTCTCATTATTAGTTTTATTTTGCTGCACTACCTCCCATATGTTTATCTCTGCTTAGCCTAATGGTTGACTGGGAGAGAATGACTTAAGGCATTAAGTCCGCCATATGTACGATTTTTCTTTTGTGCATAAAAGTTTAAATAAATAAATAAATACCTTATAATATAGAAAAATCTTATGACTACTGTTTACTATTTATTATTTGTGAACATTTATGAAGTAACTACTCAATTTAATGCCTAACAATTATTTTTAAGTAGATTTCTATAAATTAATTAAAAAGCAATAACAATATTTTAATGTATCCTCTGTTTGGCGGCTCGAACTTCTCTAAAATCAACTATTAAAATAATGCCTGACGTAACATATGGCAAGAATTTTTACCTGTTGTTTTATAATTTTTATCCCGAAAATCACGTATCTGTGAAATTTATCCTCGAAATTTATGGGACTGGAAAGTGACTGGAATCCCTGAATCTCGAAATTCGGGATTGCAAAATTCGAGATCTTGAAATTCGCGATCTTAGAATTAAATTCCTTTTTAAGTCTCGTAATCATCGGGGTTAAATTTCACAAAACCAGGAATTTCGCAATTGAAAAATATAAAAAATAACCAACGACCGTGGTTGCACTGATGCTTGAAGGAAAAAATAAATATGAGGGATACTAACCCATACGAACCCTTTTTATAGAAGTGTGACCACACACACAGAGTAAATATTTAATAACACTACCCCATATCGTCTCGTGGTTGTCGTTTGAGGCGACAGAGGGAAACAAACCAGGACATCGGCGGCAGCGTCTTCCTAATAACAACTTAAATAGAAAAAACTATGGTTGCCAACTTACCTGTCAAGCGTGGCAGCTATGGCAAATATTCCTTTGAGGCAATATATGGACTGAAGAGATTGTTCTCTTCATACTTACGAGGTGTTCTCAAGTTGATTAAAATTATTATGTATTCAGGGTTATTTAAAACCATAAACAAGGTTAGGTCTGTTATATTAGCTAAATGCGAAGATTTGGTAATTCGCAACGATTAATAGGAGTAAGTATGATGGGGAAGAATGATTCTCTAACGGCAGCTTCTTACCGGTAAGCGAAGTTTGACCCCCACTAAATAGAGCGACGGCCTGCTTAAAGACTCAGGAAATCGATTGATGCAGTTAGCTTAGGACCGTAATTTGTGGCATTACTTGGGGGAGAACTACGTTCAGCAGTGAACTTGTAAATGATGGATAGAAGTAAGTAGAAAACTCAAAGGCACTCTTTATTATATTAGCCTAGGAAAAATACTTCGTGAAATATATCCACAATTTTATTACATCAACACTATTTGCTCTTCTCACAAATATTGCTATGAAAGTGACCTCTGATATGATTACACATAGCTTTTTTGATTGGAGTTTGCAAGAAATTATCATTATTTAAGCATGAAAATTTTGGTCTTGAACAGGAAATGAAATCACGTTTATGTGTACGTTAATTGTACTTCTAAACTTTTTTTAAATTAAATATGTTTCTTTTTCTGATCTTGATGCAATGCTTAATTGGTTTTTGTAGCTGTAGTATAAGGAATTTTTTCAACAAACTTATTGCTCTTATAACAAATGGGTCAAAATATGGCAGAATTATGAACGCACATTCTGCATTAATTCGATATCATTTCGAAAATATTTGTCACATATGAGCGAGTGCCGCAAAATACCAAATAGCAGCATTAGACCCGGTGGAGAGGCATGGTAAAAGAATTATTGGTAAGTCTGATTGAGTTGAAAGTAATCTTATCAGCCTTGAGCTCAGACGCAGAGTAATACATGATTTAATTCCTTTTTCACCTTTTCGTAATCAGGCAACCAGCCGATCAGCGACCCTTTTTTTGTTGATATTCCACGCATTCTAACCAAAAATTTTCTTCCTCTTTTGTGACGCGTACAGCAAGGCAGTGGAATTTAAATAAAATCCGGTGTCTGTCTTTCCTTTTCAAAGCAAGTGTAAATAAGCTATTTTTACGCTAAGATAGTGTGATTAAACATCTGGAGCTTTACACTGCTTACCCCCAGGTGGGATTGTAGTCAAGCATCGGCTTATAACAAGTAAAAATTGCATTACATACATATAGATCGTTATTAATGACCCGCAGTTTATCTGTCGTGGATTTTATGTATTTCTAGTCTATGGATTTGATAAAATTTTCAACACGTTTTTATCAAATCATTCTATATATATTGAAAAAATTAGGGCATAGAGAGATAAAACTTATTTGGATAATCTGCAGTTTTTTCGAGGCTTTTTACATTACGCATAATGAGATTAGTTTTTTTTTTCATTTTAATTAGTCTCTCGTAATGAACCTCTTGTAGCGGACCACTGAGCAAAGGTTTTATTTCAGTTTTCCACACTTTTCTATCCTGCGCCCTTATTTGAATTAAATAAATAAAAATTGAACAGAAAACTGAAAACAATTTTATTCAAAAGAAAACAAATTAGAAATAAGGGTCTCATCGCATTATGGGTTTTTTAGTAATGACCTTATTATAATATAAAGTGCCTACTAAATTTCTTAGTGGAATAAGTAGGTATATTTAACAAAAAATATTTATTAAAGGAATTAAATAGGCGTTACTTTTCCATCAAACAACCAAATTATATACATGGGAAAGACCAATCTACAGTACCTTCTCACAGTTTTTTCAGCCCTACTGCACTGTCTAATCCCTTCTTAGAATAAGACGAACTGGAGGAAAAAATATCATCGTTTAACCTGATATGAATTTTGGGAGAATGTTGATCAATCGGCACACATGAATTTTGTGTTAAAGTTGATTTTAACGATTAGGAATTCGCTTTACTTTCATATTCCTTGAGTCAAAATTAAAATTTAAGTGAAATACATCGGTAAAAAGAGCATGTCGAAGAACCGTCAACCGATGAGGAAGAAAGGTTCTCCAGTAGCAGCCTCGTGCCATTAAGCCGAGTCTAGGGCGGCCCCCTACTAGATACAGTGAAGACCTCGTGAGACATACAGCGATGGATAAATAGAATCGAATAGAATAATTTTTATTCAATATAGATTATTATATAATACTTATTGAAAGTCATTTTTTTATTTCGGATTCGGAAAATACCTCTGTCCTGCGAAGAACCAGCAAGAAACCCAGCGGGACTTTTTTTTAAATTGGTATTATAAACTTATGTTTGTTCCTAGTGTTTAAAGTATAAACATCTTTATTCCTATTAAAGTTATTTATGTTTTTATGTACATACATTACATTTTCATAAATCTTTTGCGATGACAAAGTTAATATGTTAATTTCTTTAAAATTTTCTCTAAGGGACTCTTTACAATTTAAGTTATAAATCGTCCGTACGGCTCTCTTTTGCAAAACAAATATGGATTCAATGTCAGTCGCATCACCCCATAGCAAAATTCCATAAGACATTACGCTATGAAAGTAACTAAAATAAACTAATATAGCTGTTTTAACATTGGTGGGACTTCTAATCTTTCTCACAGTATATGCTGCAGAATTTAGTCTGCCTGCTAATTTAGATATATGGGAACCCCATTGAAGCTTCGCGTTAATAGTAATACCAAGAAAAACAGTGGTATCCACAAGACTCAACTCCTCCCCATTTAAGAGCATATTGGTATTGTAATGTTTTACATTACGTATTGTAAATTTATATATAGTCATTAATATAGATTAAGAAAAGAATGGGCCAAGAATCGAGCCCTGAGGAACATTCATTGATACTACTGATCCGGAGGAACCTTTACCATTGATATCGACTTTTTGAGTTCTGTTATTTAAATATGAAGTAATAAGTCATGATGAACACAATCGAAAGCCTTGGAAGGATCACAAAAAATACCTGAGGCATCTTTTGAATTCCCCCAGGCATTGAAAATATATTTCATGAGCTCAACACCTGCGTCAGTCGTTGGGCGACCCCTTTTAAAACCAAATTGATTTTTATTTCTTTAGTAATTTATTTGTATTAAAAAATTTTACAATTGATTAAAATTATTTTTTCAAAACTTTTACTGAGAGTTGGTAGTACAGAAATAGGTCTAAAATTAGCGGGTTTTACTACCAGATTTAAATAAATGTATCACTTTACTATGTTTCATTAAATCAGGAAACACACGGGATTCAATCCTAGTATTAAAAATAATAGCAAAATGAGGTGCAATTAGATCTATCATATTATGGACGCGATAACTTTAACGGAAATCCCCCTTGAATCTGCGTTTTTCTTTACATCAAGGGTATTTAAATATTTTACCATATCATGTGGTAATACTTTTTCAAATCTTAATTATTTTAAACAGATAGTAACATTCTGTTTGACTCGGCGAACGTTGGCGTTGGAATATTCAATGACTATGTTTTCAAGATCAGCGAAATATTTCTCAAACACCGCTGCGACTTCTTGATTTGATCTATTCATTATTAATTTTCAATTGATAGTTTGTGTTACGAGGTTTGTTTTTGCCCGTTTTGCAATTATTTATACTCAACGTCATTTTAATTTTATTTTTAGAAGTTTTAATTTTGTTACTAGATTTGGCTGTGAAACACACTCTTTTAAACGTTTTAGAATAATTTTTGACATATTCTCTAAAAGTATCGGAAAGGTTATATGATATTTCATGGTAAAGTCCATATAATCTTCGTCTGCTCTTTTGAATTCCTACTTTCGCCCACTCATTAAATGTCTTGCGAATGTTACCGGAGAATGTTTTTGAAGTAAATATTTTATTAAATTCATTGCTTATAAGGGTAAATAATACTCCATATAAATAATATGAATTGTTCTTTTAAGAAAGGGATTAAAGGTTTTTTTGCCATATTACTTCTAAATCTCTCCAGGCGTTTTGCATTAATCGGAACAAACACAATTTTCTCAATTTCCTGTTTTTTGTACATAAAAGGTAATGAAACCATTTGTCCACAGTGATCTGAACTTAGTTATTGAATTATGAATTTGTTGATTGGTACAACATCTGTAAAAATATTATCAATACAAGTTTCACTAGACCCCGCAATACGTGTAGCTTCAAAAAATAAATTATTAAGATTTGAATAATGAGCAAAATTTAATACCGATGGAAGAAGCTTCCAAGAGATTGATTTTAAAGTCTCCGCATACTACAAGAGATTTATTCTATTTATTAAGCTTAACTAAAACTTCTTCCATATTTTTTTCAATGGTATCATACCTTGAACATGGGGGTCTGTAAAAACTGACAACAAAGAGGTGCTCAAGCTCAACACATGCTATTTCTACAGTTTGCTCAAAAGAGAGGCTCACAATATTTTTACGTTCTTCACATGATATGGATTTATTAGCTAATATTAAGGAACCACCACGTAATTATGTAACTCTTTTGAAAGAACTGACCACCTGGTGATTACTGAAATTAAATATTATGGAGTTGTAATCTCTCAACCAATGTTCAATAATACATAAAATATTTATATTGTTACTATTTAAAATTAATTCAATTTCTAATTCTTTGCCTAACATACCTTGTACATTTTGACGCACCAGGTTTGAACAGTTTTATTATTGATATTTTGTGAAATTACACAGTTAAGTGTTGGTGAGTTGTATTCCAAGCTACTTAAATTATTTTACGAGAGATTAACTCTATTGTCTTATTATCTAATATAAATTACTTGGAACTGATTCCAAATAAATTGTAAAATTATTTTGCTGCTCAATAGAATAGTAGCCAAAAATTTGGCTGAGTTAAAATATAAATAATAAGATAGGGTATTTGCTTCCAGTCTTAAACTATACTTTGCTAGGTAATACTTATCTCTTGTCAAAAACTTCTTAGTTAAATTATTAATATCAAACAAATGAAATTTATCATTGTAACTCTTACAATTAAATGTCAAATTTAAATTATTATTACATGTCAAATTGCTATTTTTTTAAAATTATATCCTAGTTCATTTTCCCGTGGCCACCCCTGTATGTAAGACAATTTAAACAAGATAACTGGTGATGCATGTTTTAAAATTGGTATAGTGGACTCTAATAGGTAGTTGGAATTGGATTTCGTTGAAATTTGCAACCGACACATAAAACTGAAGGAACGCACCTGGAGAACGCCAGCAGCCTCTTCGTACTTGAGGTTGACACTCGCGTGGTACACTTCTAGTTTTCTTGCGCGATTTACAATTAATTAACACAATTCACGGCCGTGATTTTAAGTGTATGATAATGAAATATATATAGCGATCGTGACACAATATGCTTCCACGTGCGGGCGTGTTTTTACTTATACTCCTCTTCTACCCGATTGTCGGTCGCAAGAAGGAATGAATGGAATGAATGAAAGGTATTATAGAGGAAATCTGATTCGTCAATAAGATTGACCAAAAAACGCGGTATATTTCAATTTGAGAAGTGGCGGTAACATTTCCCCCGCCCTTAAAGGGTCGCCTTTAAAATGATAATAATAATATGATGCGATAAATACAATTAATACTAACTAAAGCTAAGCGAATATAAATATATATTATAATGCGTAGATGTAAAGAAAAGAAGTAAGATGTAGTTTATTATTGCCTAGGCAACGGACACAAGCGCACCACTGGTCGCACGAGTGTACCCCTTGCCGTTTTTACTGTAGCGACACGAACCCCTCTTTAGACGGGTGAACCTTTACAATCACTCCCAAAGGCCAGGAAAAGTTTGGTGAGCTATCATTTATAATTATGACAACTGTGCCCACCTTTACGGGGATCGAGGATTGAGTCCATTTCTGCCGCGCCTGCAGTTGATGCAGATATTCAGTTCTCCAACGACGCCAAAAGGACTGGACCAATTTATCTAAAAGTGCGTGTCGTTGCAGCAAATTAATTGACGAAGATTCCACATCAGGTGCAAGTAGAGAGTGTAATGGTAACGTATTCAAAAAATGTGCGGGTGTTAAAGCAGTCGGTTTAGCTGGATCGGAGCTAAGCACAGTGAGGGGGGACGAGAGTTTAGTAAACATTTTATTTGAGCAAGGACTGTGATTAACTCCTCATACGCAAGGATCTGCTGTCCAATAACCTTTAAAGGATGGTTCTTTACACATTTTACCATACTCTCCCAACAACCACCGAAATGTGGGGCGGCAGGCGCTATGAACTTGAATTCAATGCGACTTTCGGCCAATTCTTCTTCTAAACGCGGGCGGTATTCCTTTGTGATAAAATCATATAAGTCTTGTTAATAAAACCGTGTGCCTACAAAATTTGTTCCACGATCAGTTTAGAGGCATTTGAAGGGACCCCGTTGCGATAGGAAGCGCTTTAAAGCTGCGATAAAACTCACAGTGGAAAGATCCGTGGCTACTTCGATGTGAAGTGCGCGCGTAGTAAGTCAAGTAAATATACATAAGTAAGTCTTGCGAGTTTTAACACCACGAGCTCGTATGGGCGTATACGATATAGGGCCGCAATAATCACAGCCAGTATGAGCGAAAGCTGTCCCTTCTTGCGTGACTCTATATCCCGGTAGAGCAGCCATTAAAGAAAATTGCGGGCGCGGTTTTAATTTAAAGAAAACGTTACACTTATTAATTCTAGACCGAATAATTCGTCTAGCAGACAAGATCCAAAATCGTTGCCTTAACAAAGACATGAGCAGCTCTGGGCCGGCATGTAAATATTTTTTATGATAATAGTCGATCAACGACTCTACAAGAGCGTCGTGACGGTGTAAAATAATCGGAGATTTGTATTCTGAACTTTCAGCGGAGTTGCTAAGGCGGCCACCAACGTGGATAAGGCCATCACATAAAAATGTTTTAAGCTTCATTAGCGTAGGAGAGCAATTATTACCGGCTCCTAGCTGTCGAATGTCGAATGCAAAATGTCTTTTTTGAATATCGCCTGTTATCATATGCTCGGCGGTAACTGCTATCGAACCGGAACGAAGTTTATTTATAAATCTGCAGACATAAACAAGGATACGCGTAAGCCTACTCCATGAGGAGATGCGTTTATTAAGATCCTGAACTAGAGACATTTCTGGATCTGACGTAGTAATGGGGTGTGCGGTTATTTTCTCTTCCGGTACGTTGTCTAGCGCTATACTATTATGGTCTGTATTGATGATAGGCCACAGCAAGAGGTCTTGCGTGAGCCAGGGCGGACCTTGTGATCATAATGGATGAGATATTAGCTTTTCGGGTGTAAGACCTCTCGATAAACAATCAGCTGGTCTATCTATTCCCGCGACGTGATGAAAATTAGCGGCTGGTAAATTGTCGATGATCTTGACGACACGGTTGGCGACAAAAGTTTGCCAGCGGTGCTGAGAAGAGTTTATCCAACAAAGTGTGACCATTGAGTCTGTAAACGCGTACATCTCACTAATATGATAGCGTCAATCATAGGTGTCGTGCACGCGTCTAATTAGTCTTGCCAGTAATTCGGCAGCACAGAGTTAGAGACGTGCGATAGACAAAGGCTTCATTGGTGAGACCTTTGACTTGGCGCAGACGAGTCGCATAGTAACTTGGCTTGCGTGAGTAATATGGCTGTATACCACTGCTCCATAAGCACGCTTACTAGCTTCGGAAAAGCCAACCAGTCGTACAACGCAATGTTCGAAGACACCCAAATGTCGCAGTATTTTGACGTCATTGAGTGTGAAGTTACCGCTGTAACTCCATACAAAACCTCTTCCAGGTTTCGACTATATGCTAGGGAGGACAATCATCTCAATCAAGTTTCAACTGCCACAATTTTTTTATGAGAAGTTTAGCGAAGAGAACCACAGGCGCTATGAAGCCCATTATATCCCAAATTCTAGCTATAGTGGCTAAAATGGTTCGTTTTGAACAATTTTCGTCAGGCGTGGTTACTTTAAATTCAAAACAATCGCGAGATTTATCCCAACTCAAGCTCAAAATTTTAAACTGAGCGGTTTCATAAAGTTCAAGAGGCTAAGAAATCTTATATGACGAAGGCAGAGCGCTTAAGACCGAGATGGAATTACATGTTCATCTTACTAAATTGAACTGCGCACGTTTAAAAAACTCAATCAGCTCATTAGCAGCTGATGTAGCTTCTTCCTCCAACATAACGCTAAAAACGATATTGTCCATATAGATATAGCGAGAAGCAATTATCTTTGCTAGCCGAAATGAATCTCCATCATCCGCAATGAGTTGCTGAATGACACGGAGCGCGTGGTACGGGCTGGACCTTAGTCCAAAACAAACCCTATTAAATTCATATTTGATAAGTACTTCTTGCGGGTGAAAACGATATAACATGCGTTGAAAGCGAATTTGAAGGAACATCTATTCACAATCAGTGGAAAGCGCGATAGCGAAAAGACGAAAATTTAAAATTATTGCAAACAGATCACCTTGTAAATTAGGACCACTATGGAGAATATCGTTCAGTGAGCGGCCTGAACTCGATTTATGTCTCGCGTCTAGAACCATGCAAAGCTTATTAGTGGTCTTATCTGCACGCCAAACACCGTGGTGTGGTATGACGTACACGGGATAGTAATTATCACTGTCAACAAGCGGCGTGGGTGACAGATAGCCTTTCTCTAAATATTCGTGAATAACTGAGTCATACGTGGCTTTAAACTCATGAGCGGCTTCAAACTTCCTCTCCAGCACCAAAAAACGTTTCCGACTGGTTTTATAAGTATCACCAAGCGAAAATATATCATCCCGAAAAGGCAACGAGACTATGTATCTGCCTGTTTCTTTGTCACGTTCAGTGGTTTCGCGAAAGAAATGCTCACACTCTATCTCGGCCGGGGATTGAGTGGGAGGAGTTCTCAAAGAAGATTCATCTATTTGACAAAACCTTTTTACTAGCGTATCTAGCGGGTCTTCATCTGCATGTGCGGGTAATGTACTACAATACGTCAAGTTTACGGTTTCGCGAGCAGGAAGTGCGGGCACGGTGCCCATAATGACGTAACCGAGCGTGGTTTGTATAGCGGGCGGTACAGCGTAATAATCCCTCATTATACCGGGTAATAAAAGATGCGAAAATAAAGAGGCACCGATCAAAACATCGATCTGTGATGGCTCAAAGAACTTATCATCGGTCAACGGCAAGCCTTGTAAGAACGGCATAGCGGATGCGTCGACAGGCGTAGACGGTAAGTCATCTGTTATTCTATCGACGACGAGCGACGAAATATTGTATCTTATGTTAATGTTAAAACGAGAAGTGAACTGGAATGCCACAACTCCCTTTGCGTGTTTTTCTGAACCCCGAATAACCTTTACCTTTCAATTGTCGTCATTTACTGGTATACCTATCACAACATTCCGACGTTATAAAATTACTCTGCGATGCACTGTCTAATAAGCAACGCACACTTCAGCTCGTGCCATATGCGTCGGGTACCATAACCGTTGCAGTGGATAGCAGAACTGTAGTATACATTGCGTGTAAATAAATCTTCGGATACGCAATATTGCGTTGATAGAGGCTCAACAATGGACGTTGTACACAACGAAACGCTCTTGCTACGCGCATCGGGCGACGACGCGGGAGCAGCTGCTGTCAGTACGGTCGCGCGCGTTATCCCCGATGGCTCGGCGGCGGTGGTCACAACGCGAGCGTTAGAAGGTTTGAAAGCGTCGAAGTGAAGTAAACTATGATGTTTACTTTTGCAAATTTTACATTTAGAATTAGACTTGCAAGTCCCTGCCTTATGTACAACACTCAAACAATTTACACAAGCGTGTCGTTCTTTAAAATATTTATAACGGTCGTTTGCTGTTATATTGCAAAATGCCGGACACTTGTATAAATTATTATGCACAATATCCTTGCACAAACATTTGTATGTATCGGCCATAGCGACATAAGATTGCGGTTGTGGAGCTTTTGCGGTGGGTCGGTGATTCGGGTTCGAATTCGAAGTCGAAGTCGAATGATAAGAGCGCATATTATAACAAGCTAATATATAACAAGCTAATATATTACAATATATTAGCTTGTTATTTTACGTAGTCGGTTAAACCTTTAAATTTAGGAATTTTACCCTTTCGAGAATGAATTTCGAAAGAATGAACTGTTTCGAGATCTAACTTTTTTAACGCGTTATGTAATATAATACAATCAGTTAAATCAGGTAGTAGTAAGTTTTTAATGCGCTAACCGCGGTTACGAATGTAAAAATAATTCTAAGTTTCGAGCAGAAGAGTTAGAAGTCGGTTTAAAATCGAAAATTTGATTGATATAGGTCGATGCTAGCATGCGTTTATCATCGTAACTTATAAGCGTTCAAAATAAGTTCATACCTCAGCACAAGGAGTAATACCGGCGAACACAGAATGCGTTTGATTGTTAATTTACCTAGCAGGTAATACAATTTATCGGAGTCTGATAGGGACGGATTATCATGCACAGTGGATTTGAAACTTGCATAAAATAATGACCATGAGCGGATATCAAACGACGCTAGCTCTATAGGCGGTAAAGACGGTCGTGATATTGTGGCCGATTTCGGACATTCATTTGTTTGTTATTTGACTTGTAAGACGAGACATTACACGTTTTATACGACAGTATAATTCAGTGTGACCCATGACTGATAATCCACCTTTGCTCCTGGGTAGACTTGCATGTTATATTATAAATTGTACTCGGTTAATACCTTTTCGAAATAACTTCGTAATGCATCAATCGAAATCGCGCAAGAAAGGAACTCTTTCCTGTCCACCTCACTATCTACTTGTTGAGAGCGATCATAAATTGTTAATAAGCGGTTAAATAAAGAATCTTGCCTAGGTATAGGTACATTCAATAACATCATTAATTTGGAGTCTGGCGTTTCAGTCCTAGTTTCATTCGTTTTTGACGTGCTACTTTTCGACATTTTATTAATAAATATATATACGAAATATTAAGGTTATAAGTGAAGTTTTAAATTTAACTGGCGAGCGATGAACAAATACACAATTTGTTATTTTGTAAAGCGAAGCAAACACTAACACACTTTTTTTACGTGGTAGAGCCATGCTGCAGCTATATTAATAGTATAGTTGTAGCACGAATGGGTCGGCTCGACCGGGGAAGGACCACGCTCTCACAGAATACAAGGTAAAATAGCAGCTCAATGCTGCTGTGTTTCGTATGGTGAGTAAAACCGGACCCTTTTACTGAAAGAGGCATTATATCTTAGTCCTCACGGCTGACAACGCATCTGCATTTAAATTCGCAAACGAAGATAGATGTAGATGTCTATGGGCCACAGCAGCCACTTACCATCAGGTGGACTGTGTGCTCGTTTGTCACCGGTATACTATAAAAAAAAACTAACGTATCACAGAAATATCAGGTAGATTTATAAAACTGATCTAAATTTGTTTGTGAGCGAGCGGGTATGTAGACATTGTATTATGTATTGCGCTAAGTATATGGTAAATTATATAATTAAATGGCTAAACGAACTTACCTTAAGTGAATTTCAACCATAATTATACGAAGCTCCTTGTCCGAGACGTTCTTTACAACATATAGTACGCCGTATTTTATACCAGTACCATCACAGTTATCCAAGCTCCTAAAAAAAAATTTTGGAACGGCAGAATATATGTACAACACTATATCCACCTGTACGTCAAACGCAATGTCATTATGTTTAAAGCAAGGGATTAGATGAGCAACCCTAACCCAGGGAGGGTTATTGAGTACTGTCTCGGACAAGGAGCTTGTATAATTATGGTTTTACCACTTAAGGTAAGTTCGTTTAACCATTTAATTATACTCTGCTTGTCCGAGACGTTCTTAAACATGTAGATGTGAAGCCAGGGTTGAATTATAATACCAATGAATGGAAAAATTTGCAATTTTCCTTATTTATATTAAAAAATTGAAGGTATTATATGTATATTACATATTTGATTTAATAACATAAAATAAATTATCTTTATTTTATAACATTTCCCTCTACACGTAAGGCCAGCTTGATTGCAGCAGAAGTGGCCGTAGAAGAACTGTAATTGTGAAAATATGTAAATTTCCCGTTTAATTTAAGTAAATTTTAATTTAACTTCTTATAACTTGAGAATGCTTTTCTAAATGGGTTTTGTGAGTTAATGTTAAATTTAGCAATATCTTGTGTTATGCTTTTATTAATTATTCACAGGAAAGGCTTAAGCTTCTCTCATTTATTTTTTCCCATGCAATCGCTGTTGAAGGGAAATTCTACCTTATATCTTAACAATAACTCTGAACTCCACTTGGAATAATGTAATATTTATGAAGGACAATATTTAATAAATTTTCTAACCTGTGACTCATCACAGCTAAGGTTGTTACTAGTTTTGTAAATTTTTGTAATCTCAAATCTTTATTGCAACATTTTGATGTCAATAACATAAAACTAACTTATTATTAAGTCTATGTTTATAACAAAAGCCAAAGTAAAAAACCATAAAGCCCAGTAAGGAATAACATTTCACTTACTGCAAAATTGGTACTATAGAGAAATAATAATTTTATAATTTATAGTATTTGACAAAGGAGAGTTCACTATGTATGAGCATGAATTTTGGAGTGCCATATTTTTACAAAATGCTTCACTAATGGTACCTATGATATGTGTGAGATATCTATGAGGTGATAGTAACATGTGAAATAGTAGTGTATGATTCTCTGTAAAGTGGTGTTAATAATTTGTTATTTTATTCAAAATGAATAATTCGAATCTTTTTTTAACATGCCTTTGCACTTGATTCACATTTACCCCCATGTGGACAACCAAAACCTATGGTTCTATAAACTTAATTTTTGACAGCATATTAACAGCATAGCAACTAGTGGAAATGCATAGAAGAATCACCCCCAATCTAATATAACTGCCATGGTATCTGGGTCATACTTGCAGAAAACGATTGTTCTGTGTAATAGTATTATTATTTCTCGGTACAAATTGATCAATTTTTAGTTTTGACACCGTTTTATGATCTTGTTTAATACACTTGAAAGACTTCTTATGACTATCCTTTGTTTACTTGGCTCAATTTCAGATCGATATATAATTTCCAATATTTTTCATTTAATTGATAGAATTGAATCCTCAATAATTAATGAAAGAGAACCCTCTCTATCGTGTCAATGTATAAAGCAGTGGTTTATCAACTCTGAGTAAAATTGTACACCATAAGTATTATTTATTTGTAGTAAGTATTATTCAGAATATCTATATTATTGTTTTGTTTTAAAGGTTTTGTATTGTGTTCTACAATTTTCAGAATTATAAACATATACTACTTTCATATCCAATAATAATATAAATCATATCCGATCATATCCAATAATAATATATGTAATTTCACAATGAAGGACTAAGACCCAAAAATTGTCTCAGTTCTAATGGCTTCTTTTCCACCCAGTTGAGATCTGTCCGTTTTATTTCAAAAAACTTTATGCTTTTTAATAATTTTATTATTTGCAATATTATTCACTACCATCTAAGATCAGAAATTTGCAACTGAATATTATATATTACCTTCCATATACATTATTATGTACATAATAGTTAAAAACACAACATTATTAACCTTATATTACTGATAGCAACTAAATGGCTTATGCACAATTATAGAGTAGCTATTCATATCACAATTATGTGTATAATTATTTTTCCATAATTTCTTTACAGCAAATTAATTTGTTGCTAACATCTTTTGTAATCTATTTTATGCATCTGTCAAACATAACTCTATTGTATGTATGTTTACCATAGTTATTTTACTATATGAAGGTAATAATAACCTGGTAGGTATGAAACCCTACATAAAATAACTGAACAAAACATTTTTTTAAGATTACCATTTGCTATGTACTTAACATATAACTTATATTTTAACTTGTCATAACCTTTAAATACCTTATAATAGTAAAATTGTTTACTATAATCATTTGAAATTTCTTTTAATTGTTCAATGTACAATTGTTTTGAAGTAGTGAATTTTGTAACTTATATTTTCCTAAAGGATATTTTATGTACCGCTGTAAGCCATTGATGGATTTTGCACCTCATTATTATATTTAAAACCTAATTATGCTAAACACTGCTATCTTTCTTGTAACTTAGGTTATACTAAGCTACATAATAGAGCTTGGATGCAACAATGTGTCTTTGTTTAAATTTAATTCATTAATCATGGTATGGCTAGAATGCCAAACAGTAGAAAATTGCTCCATAGGCAAATTTTTTGATTTCAATGACTTTCTTTTTAAATAGTTTTATTATATCAATAATAATAATTCGGTGTTTACTTTCTGTTACCGAGTTTTTTAATTATAGTTTGTTAATTTCTTAAAATTTACATTAAAACTAAGGTCATAAAAATTTACAGACTAACTGTTGTCTTTTTATTATTCCTTTAATAATTTAAGAAAATTATTGTAATTCCAGCTGCTGGTGGACAATATTATTTTTGTTTTGCAGACATGCCAAAATTGGCTTCATAAGCTCCGCATGGAGCCAAGTAAATCCCAAGAGGATATAATTAAAATAATAGCTTATATTCAATCTTTCAGATTTTCTAAACAGTTAGATTAAATGTATAATCTTTTAAGACTATTTAAACCTGTAACCTCTTGATATTCAATATCAAGGGAAACGGTTCTCATATCACATCTTTTCTTACTTCCATGTCATATTATCCATCCCTCCGTTGAAGCCTATAAGTCCTCTGTGAACATAAGCCCCCTTCGACACAGAAGGTGGATGAATATTATGTAACTTTTTAAAAGTGTCTACATAATAATATGTAATAATATACTGTCTTTAAATTTTAACATGTATCTATAAATCTCATAATTTGTTTGAGAATTACATTTAAAGGACTAGTAAACTGACTCACATTGAGCAACAGCGTAGTTTCGTCCCAGAATTCAGCTATTATTTCTTACTTGTTCTGCCAATTTTTAAGGGTCCTCAAAGTTATACATAACATTAATAAAACCATAAGTTAAGTTTATTAATAGCACTTATTTCTTTCAGTGACTTAATAACTTAAACTTATTTCTTTCAGTGACAGCACTTAAAGTGAATCTGACTTTATTAATAAGTGATTTTTTTAGATATTAACACGTACCTCCGTACAAGATGATTCTTGTTTACCTTTAATCAGTTTGCTCCATTTTGAATATCTTCTTTTTCCCAAGTATAACCCAATATTACTTCGCAAGCATGTAATAAATACAGTTGTGGTAGGTTTTGGATACAAAACATTTAATATTACACAACATATTTGATTTTTATAACGAAATTTATAAAAACACACCGTGACGGCTGGCACAAAAAAACGTAATAACATTGCGTTTGACGTACAGGTGGATATAGTGTTGTACATATATTCTGCCGTTCCAAAATTTTTTTTAGGAGCTTGGATATCTGTGATGGTACTGGTATAAAATACGGCGTACTACATGTTGTAAAGAACGTCTCGGACAAGGAGAGAGTATAATAGCGATGAATATACGGCTTTAAATTAATATAATAAATATATAATGCCTGTGTATATTCGAGAAATTAAGTAAAATATTATATTTAAATGTTTCTAAGTATATAAATATATGGCTTTAATTAATATACTCGCGTGGAAGAAATATAACGAGTTTATGAAAAAATTACGTCGTGAAATGTGATAGGTTACCTCAATGGTGTATAAATATGTGGGCCACATATGGCTATACTCGTATATCATGCCTATTGTGCATGGAAATATTCCAACGAAGTGGCAAAGAAAATGGTTATCGAAATGAAATATTTTAATACGGTCTAATGGACCGGAGAATATGGTTCTAATCCGGGCGAATTGACCAAAATGTTGGTGCATGGTTTAAAATTGGTATAAAGTGGACTGTAATAGGTAGTTGGAATGGATTTCGTTGAAATTTGCAACCAACATAAAACTGAAGGTACGCACCTGGAGAACGCCAGCAGCTTTTTCGTACTTGAGGTTGACACTCGCGTGGTACACTCCTAGTTTTCTTGTGCGATTTACACTTAATTAACACAATTCACGGCCGTGATTTTAAGTATATGATAATTAAATAGATATAGCGAGCGTGACACAATATGCTTCCGCGTGCGGGCGTGTTTTTACTTAGACTCCTACCCGATTGTCGGTCGCAAGAAGGAATGAATGGAATGAATGAACGATATTATAGAGGAAATCTGATTCGTCAATAAGATTGACCAAAAAACGCAGTATGGCAAGGCAAAGTGGCGGTAACAATAACTTTATGCATATTTAAGTTATTAAGCTATTCAAATGTATGTGGCTTAGGACCATGCCTGGTGGCATCCCTTAGAGGAGGCCTATGTTAATTAGTGGAATTGTGACGGGCTGTAACGGTGATGATCATTATGAAAGAGAACATGTATCTTCCATATTTTCAATAGACTTGAAAAAAAGAAGGAGGTTCTCAATCAACAGTATTTTTTATGTGTTTTACATTAGAACTTTTTTCTAGGTGAACCGATTTTGATGATTCTTTTTTTATTTGAAAGCTGGTGCTTTTCATGTGGCTTGACTTTTTTCGGTATCTCTAACAGCGAAATTCGAGTGTTTGTTTCGAATCTGCAATAAAAAAAATAGAAATTAATTTATAGTACTTAAAATTTATTTGTTAGCCTATTGCTTTCCGTATGGCTTACTTGAACGGATTAACTTTTCATTGAGGGGTTAATTACAAGCGATAAGTAATTATATAAAAATGTCAAATGAAAGCTTAAAAATTCATACGTGCAAAGCCGCTAGTAAAAGATAGTATATTAATGTACTAGCGACCTACACCGACTTCGCCTGGGTAGGATCTATTAACCTTTAACTACGCGGGCGGGGTCTAAATAGACCCCACGAGACATTTTTTGGTTATATTTTGTTTTTATGGCGAACTACATACTCCCCATTTTAGGTATTCTCAGTGTGCCATGGGGGGGTCTCGACGGGTGGAAGTGCGTCGTGCACTGGTAACGCTAAGTAACTATTTTACATCGTTGGGGTTTCTGTAGACCCCGCGCGTACTTTTACGTAGTATTTACTTATAATATGCTAATACAGTGACTTGCTTTTATTTCAGGATATTTATAACAATGAGTCGCTATATCCGTAATGATGATATGTCACGACTTATACAAGATTATACTGATTCATAAAGTGAAGACAGAGAAGGAAATAACTCGGAAGAAGATTTTTGTGACATTAGCGACACTCCGAACCAGAAAGGTAGTCACTGTGGCCACTTTTCTGGTTCGGATCGAGCAAAACAAAAGTTCTTCTCCTAGTAAAGGGAATTTAAGGAATTAAAAGAAAAGAGTGATATTAGACAAAATAAAATAAAAAACAAGTCATGACAATGACGTTAATATTAAAACAACAAAACTTATTTTGGTTTATAGAACATTATGAAAAGATATACCTTACTTCGCCTTTCAATATTCTGCTATTTTAGTTCATTGTTTATCATATTTATTTTAGTTCATAGAAATAAATATATTTCTATCATAAACCAACGCTTAAGTAAATTAACTGAAGGGACGTTAAGTAAGTTATTATAGAATAAACTTTGATTAAAAGCAAACTAACATCACTTATTACATTTGCGTAGCCTGGTTATGGCGTGGGTAAACGCTTGCTTGTTAGTTTGGACAAGTATAATTATATTTCGGAAGAAATCACATACATTATTTTTATATCGTTTTTCTACTTGCTTCTAAGTAGTGTTTAATTTAAAGACTAAGGGCAAACGAACGCATAGTCCACCTGTCATCTGTCCTCGATTAAGAATCTAAATGCGAAGATGTTGTCACCCCTGAGAACTAAGATGGAATGCCTCGTTTCCAGTAAACAGGATCTTTGGTTCTCAAAACTCACCATACGGGAGACTATTTCACGTTGGTATTCTGTGAGAGCATAGTCCTTCCCTTCCGATCCTTGCTTATTGCTTGCATTAATAGTCCGACCGTTATCTATTTTTAAGCCTACACCTTTTATTATTTATTGTCTGGAACATTCTCGTGCAATGTAACGTAATACGCAACTGTCTCTCGTAACTCTACCCCTTTCTAGATATGATCGTCCCGATTATCATTCGTGCCGTGATATCGTGAAAATCGATCAATGGGCACTACCTTCGGTTTTCCTGTTTGCCCTTTCTTGATACGGTATGTGACATCATTAATCCTTTTTACCACCTTATAAAGTCCTTCCCATCGAACTTGCAACTTGGGACTCTTTCCCTTTTTTCGAAGAGGATTGTGCAACCACACGAAATTTTCCTCAACATATCCATTTGTGTTTGCTCTCCACACAAGTCGTCATCTTCTCACTAGTCTTAAGATTAGTCTCCCGAACCATCCCGTGCACTACGTCCAGTTGGTTACGAAGTTCACTAACGTAGTCAGTCACAAGCTTTGGATTGTTTGGTGGAGAACCCGTTATAGCGCCTATAGGGAGTCTTATTTCTCATACAAAATTTACCTTGGCTGGTGTGACACTAGTGCTATCATGTATAGCAGACCGATAAGATAACAGAAACAAAGGAATATACTGGTCCCAATTCTTTTCATGCTCATAAAATACATTGACCATGTTATTTTCCAGGGTTTGATTGAATCTTTCAACCATTCCATCTGGTAGTGGATGAGCCTGTGTTGTGCGAGTTTTATTTATCCCGAGAAGGGTGCATATCTCTTGAAAGAGAACCAATTCGAAGTTCCTCCCTTGATCAGAGTGTATTTCCAAAAGTACGCCACACCGACAGATCACTTCCTGAAGTAATCCTGAACAATCATTATGTATTTGTTACCATCTTCATTTTCGGGAAATAGTCTGGCCACGTCTATAATTATGCGTTCCCACGGTGTTCCGACGTTGTACAATTTCAATTTTCCTCTATTTCGTGTTTATGGACCCTTAACCGAAGCACATGCAGTGCATTCTCGACACCATTCTTCAACATCTTCAAGGCAATGCACCCAGTAGAAGCGCTGTCGTATTTTCATGAGGGCTTTTACTCCAAGATGACCACCCGAAACTCCGTCATGAATATGTAGCATTGTTTCGAAACAATGCAAATCTATTGGCATTGTTTCGAAACAAAGCCATGAGATACCACTGTATTATGTGGACTACTATATAATCTCGTGAGCTATTGTAAAAGGCAACAGAAGGCAACTGAAACAAATAAAACAGCATCGTCCTGATAACAGCTCAAAATAATAAAAAAATGCGGTTGCAAACCCGCCTGCCCCTATGAAGCAATATATGGGGGAATTAAATTCATTCATTTATATTATATGTATGTATGTAAAATATCCAGACTGGCGAGGGGGACAATCCGCCTATTAAACATGTCTGTGGCATATCCTCCTTACATGTAATGTAGTTTCATTTCCCGCATTAAGCTGTTACTTACTTGAATAAGAAGATTGATTAAGAACTACTTACTCCATGAAAGTGTTTTTTCATCATAACTATGGATCATAGTTATGGATAACGTATGTGCCTAACATTGACAAGTACAATACAAGACGCCTTATACCTTTGAAGGTGCCGTCATCAAACCATAAGATCTTTCTGGCTATACCCACAGTCGCCTCTTACGACACTCACGGTACAAAATGTTTGATGGATTTTAAATCATGGGATATATATGTAAAGTAGGTAATATGATCTCAACATGACAAAATGTTCCCTTTGTATTCGAACATTTACACATAACACGTTCAAATGCAAACGAGAACAAACCGCACATTTTTGCAGACAATCTTATCCACCGGCTTCATTATGTAAATACTAGAGTTAGTAACGATTTACATAATTTTGTGTATTCCGTACTGGAAAATAATTTACTTAAATTTGTTTGAACCTATTTGATAATCCGTGGTGAAATTTGCTAGCTTTTACAAACACGTGTTATTAAAACATTTTGCATCAACACTTTTGATTTTTTTTTCTGATTATTTTATTTGATTCTTTATCTGCATAGTTCTATTGTTATATCGGTTATAACACCGAATGGCGTATTTAGTTACCGAAAACATTTAAAAAAGTATAATAATATATTTTTTAATGAATCATAAAAAGGCCAAAGATGACATCTAATATTAAATGACGATTAGGTAAGCACATTAACCACTCAGGCCCCGACATTTTATTGCACCAACTTAGTCAGAGCTATGGTAATATTTTTTTCATGTAAAAATAACGTAGTCATTTTGCCAATAAATTTTACTATTTTTTATCTTAACAACTTCCCTGTCCGAGAAATAGACACAATAGTTAAACAATTGAAATGTTCATATATGACTCATGGGACAGTGAAATGGTTATAATAAAAAAATTATAAACAATGAGGGCTAATAATTTTCTGCTCACCAGATGTCGCTGGTTGACACTGAGGTAAAGTTTTTTGTTACACAATGTAATTTAATTGAGAAGTTGTTTTTTTAATAAAAGTTTATCAGTTTCTAGAGTATTATATTATTACACAAAACAATGCGTCAGTGGTTTGTTTTTTAATTTTTTGCAAATTTTTTACTTTTTTTAATTTTTCTTTTTTTATGAATATCTGTGGTTTGGTTTATTTATTTTTAATGTTATTAATATAAAATATAGCTAATAGTACAAAAAGAAATAAATAACTTTTACATTTTACGAACAAATTAACTTCCCCGCTATGAAATCTGTCAAATATTATACCTCACTTTCTAGTGGCACAGCCCTGGTGGCAGAAAAATCGTGGATTAAAATATTGAATTATTTGTATGAAGGTCAAGAAGACGTCGTCGATAAATAAAATGTTTTCAGAAATTATTAATTACCTTATAACGGCGGTGCATGAATATCCATATCATCTTGTGGATGCCGTAAGAGATTAGGGGAAAAATGTTAATTTTTAAATAACCATGAACATCGTGCCGGCTACGAAATCACGGTGAAAAAGTCACGGTGAAAAATCATCGTGACTTTGTCACGTTAGATAACTACTTGTAACATTAGAACGACTTATAACGTGACTTTATATATGCATTTTAGATTTAGTTATAAGTCAAAGTTACAGCCATTCAGAGAGGGTTTTAGGGCAAGAAATGTCCGCCGCGCTGCCCCAATGCGTGTTGGCAAACTTCACGTGTCTTCGAAATATTTTTTTTCTTATTTCTCAGACATGCAGGCTTCCTCACGATGTTTTCCTTCACCGCCGAGCACGTGGTAAATCAGCACTTAAAATTGCAATTAACAATTTCATTGGTGCCGGCGGGGATCGAACCCGGGTTGCTCGCGTACTGTGAAATTTACAGCGAGCGCTAACCATCTGAGCTACCACGGCTCAGATTTAAGTTTTATTTAAATGGTTGAATTTTTATTTCCTTCCTTACTATTATTTTTGAAATATACGAATTTCACCTAACCTAGCCGATTAGTCGGTCGGGATGGCGGTTTTTCTAAAAAAGATCGATTTTTCAAAGGGATTTGAATCGAAATCTGATTCTCAAATAAATCGAGATTTAAAAGATCGATTAAAATTGATCTTCTTTGATTTACTTTTCGGGTTTGTATTTACACTACCAACAAAATACAACAAAGCGATAACAAACGTAACTTTTTTTTATTCATTAATCCATTAAGAAGAGGCGAAAGAAACTTAGCATAGTCATTTCGCGAGTTTTCAAATAATTAATTGAAAAACTGTAATTTCTTACGTGTTTGGGTACACTCAGCTAATTGTAAATAATTTTATGGTTCTTATCAAAACAGAAAAAATCGAATCTCGATTTCCAGGGTGAAAAAATCGATCTTTTTAGAACAATAAATCGATTAATCAATTTCAGATCGTCATGGCTAGTCGGTGTACCGTTCTGAGTACACGGTACACGTACTTACATAGTAGCGTATGGCAGAATATACCCCCGCGAGGGTATTATATATAGAGTGCCTATGTTTGCTTGATGGACTTAAAATAGGCTGTAACGGTGTTTGTTGTAATAGTAATAAGATAAATGTAATAGTAGGAGGATAAAAAGACGGAACAATTTTTTTATTTTATCTCTGCAAAACGCGGGTGTTACGGTTATTACGCTATCTTTAATCAACGCCATTTTTATTATAAAACTTCGCCATAATATTCACGATATATCGAAATTATAACATAAAACGTAATTTTCGCACATTGGACTTTGTGGAAAATGAAAATTTGTTTTTTTAACAAATTTATAGTGATAACTCACACTTTATATTTCATTTTCAGTTCCTTCTAATTTATTTCATTCGTGAACGAAATGTATATAATTGTTACGAGACAAAATATAAGCTAATAACTTTTAATAACAGTGTAATTACTTACCTTTTATATATATAAAAAAAAAACTAATCAACAAACTTTTTTTTGTACCTACTTAATTTTTTTAAATTGAAGTTGCCTCTTGCACTCACGCGGCGAAGAAAATAGACTTAAGAACGAGTATATTAAGTAAACGGGACGATAAAGGCGCAAACTCGTCATTTGAAGTATATTCTCTTAATTTAGAGAAGCGTAATTTAGTAACGAATCTAATATAATACAATAATACAATACAAAAAAAACTATTGGTAAATCCAATTGTGCATGTCTTAAGCGCATTAAAAAATTACGTATAACATGATTATACATAAATTTTTAAAGTAGTTTAATTACACACAAGTTTTCACTAAAAACCGTATAATTATTACTTCTATACTTCAAATTTTCCGATAATTTTATGTCAAATTTCAATTTAAAAAAAAAGCTTGGAAAATCCAAAAGTGCACGACTCATAATGCTCATATGATCATGAAAAAATTAAAAAAAAATTGTAGTTCTATTCGTCAAAGAGTTCCAGTAGCAGTCACCGAAGTACACCTTCAAGTCACTCCATCAAGTCCGGAGGTAAGGTCTATTCATAACTAACAAAACGAGCCCAAATTCGGGATACCTAGTTCTCCTCGTCGACGAGTTCCAGTAGCAGTTATCAAAGTACACCTTTAGGTCACTCTATCAAGTTCGAAGGTAAGGTCTCATCATAACTAACAAAACGAGCTCAAACACAGCATACTTAGTTCTACTCTTCGAGGATTACCTGTAACATTCACAGAAGTACACCTTCAGATTACTCCATAAAGTCCAAGACGTATCACAAGTCCACTGCTGAACATAGGCCTCCCCCTAGGAATGTCACAAAGCACGGTCACGAGCTACCCGCATCCATTGACTTCCTGCATGTCTTACCAAGTTGTCATTCCATCTAGTGGGGACGCCGTACACTTTGCCTGCCGGTAAGTATAAGTATATTTATATTTAAATCCTACGTACTTTTAGCGACAAAATATTGTAATAAAAATCTGTGATTATAAAAATAATAACCTTGGTCAAGTAAGTATCAAATTTGGTGTTTGGAATATTTTGTATTTCTACAGCGATCGATATTTTTGCTGCCTATTACCGCTGCTGTAAGCAAACTATACAGCAATCCACACACGACGGCGGCCGAGTGCGTAGTAAGGCAGCGCAAAGTGTATTTAGTAAAATAAATTAATACAAGGCTGCTAAAACACCGAAAATTTCGAGGTTTCGCAGCCGAATAAAATTAATTTAACTAAATAAAGCAAAATTAAACTGCCATTTACATTCCATGGCTTCCCGCATGATAGATGAAGAGATTAAAAAATAGGTTGAGTTAAACAATTGATATTTTCAAAAGTTATCATGTTTACCACTCTATACAAACTTGATAAAACTGCAACATAAGCCACTAAAACCACTTTTTTTTTGTAAAAATAGCAATTATACGATTTAAAAAAAAAAATTAATAAGTTCAACAATCATTCATCTTTCTGACATTGTGCTTTTTATTTCATTTATATGTTCAATATGATTGTTAGATACGATTTTATGCGACATACGCATTTTGCGCTTAAGGCATGCAATAACTTTTTTTTAACGAAACTAATTCTAATAAAATTTTTAGAATTTTAGTTGTATAATTCTTATAAATAACATGTAAAAAAGAATTGTTCTGAGCTCTCTTATATTGTTTTGAGTAAACGTAGTGATTATATACTCTTTGGTTCTGAGGGGTTCTAAATATTACTACTCTTTGGCGGAGTCTACAAAATTATCACGGGGGAGACCGATGTGGACCGGTGGGGATTAACAGATTAATCGAATGAAAGTTTTCGTATGTCACTTTTGCCTAGAAAAATTGTACATATCACAAGCTTTGATGATTTCATCATTATTATTAGCATTACAGTCTAACAAAAGTCCACTGCTGAACATAGGAATGCCACTCAGTCTCTAAACTTAAGCCTTAGGACTTAACTAAGCGTAAGCCTTTGCGGTATCTCTGACAACCATACAAAACCATAAACTCAAAAACAACAAAATGGACTCGAAGTCTTACTTGCTAATTCATTCCCTTTTAGCGAATCAATTGAATCCAATGAAAAAATTTTGCCTTTTTGATAAAAACATTGACCAATCTGTAATAGAAAAGTTTACAGATTGTACCGGAAGTAGTATATTAGACAAAGAAGTAAATATTATGAATTTAGTGTATCACTTGAGAATGTTTTTGCCGTAAACCCAAAATTTAGTTTCCTTACAAAGATAGTTCCCATTTGGTGTTAGTATAAGAATCATCTTCCCAATTCATCCCGTAGGTATCGTAAAAGTTGACTGCGTGAAATGTCAGAAAGATCTTATAGCTTCCGTCTCTTTGCGCCATGCGTAAAATATTCAGAATGGCGGCGGGAAGCAGCGTCAAAAGTGTGAGACATCTGCTACTGCCATCTTCCATCCGCCATCCAAACGTGACGTTTAAGGCGAATTCTCCCTTCAACGGGAGAGGCTCATGTCCAGCAGTAAAAGGAGACAATTTCTTTTTGTATGGAGAATGGGCCCCACTACAAATTTTAGGGATACTTAATGAAATGTATGTCAATTTATTCCTTATAATCTATAGATTACAAAATTAATATTAGTTTTATCGCATCTAACGGGAATACTAAGAAATTAAAATATGAATATCACAATAACCTACAAAGAAACTAAACGCTATTTTTTTAATCTGGCTTTACGGCTCTGGGTTCTAGCCCTTCTGAGCCTAAAGTAAAAGCTATTTTCTATTAGTATTATGAGTTAGAATAGTGTATATAGAATAGATTAGAACAGCAAAATAATTAATAGCATAAAAAAGATGCAGGTACATTCAGCATTTATAGGTACTTTTAGACTGATGGAAAATCCTTTTAGTAGTTCCGGCAAAAAATAGTATACTGACAAAGAAACATGGTGTGGAGGCTATTTTTACATGTATTGTTTGATTAATGAATATACATCACAAACACCATTACAGTAATTAAATAAATATGATTAAAGCAAAATGAATAAAAGATAATATGTTTATTTATAATATTACCTTTACATGCTATATAGTAAGAAAGATGTATTAACCTGGTTGTATAAGGATAAAAACACAAAGTAAAATACCACTGTATTTATTACTGTAATCATTTCAAAAGTAGTCTATTAATAGTGGAACAGACAGACAGACAGGCGCGGTGTCAAGACTTTATTTTAATACATCTTGGTTGGTTAGTAAAGGTGCAGTGTGTAAACTTTGCTTTAAAATATATTAACTGATTAGTTATTATACCCCAAACACCATTTAAGCCAAAATGACTAGGTAAATGTTTATTTATGTTGATAAATATGAAGTGAGATGTTTTAAACAGGTTGTGTAAGGATAACAAAACACATGTATAATTTAATTGTATTTATTATTGTCAGTCATTATCATTCCAAAAGATTTTTTCAAAATAACTTGATAATAACATGTCCATTTATGAAATTGTTAGAAATCATAAGAATATTTTATGTGATATAAGACTGTTGTTTTCAATATCCATATACTTTTTTGTCTCTGCTTACGAGCAGCTCTGCAAGATTTCAGCCTACAAGACGCACACTTATTCTAAGCATTCCACCTGAAAAAGATAATGAATATTGTAAAGAGGTACTATACTAAATAATAATTATTATCAATATATTAGTTTTCTACATTTATTGCAATCTAAATAGTGTGTGGGGTCTATTTTATGCTTGTATTGAAAACCAAAAACACATCCACATATGATATTGTTAGAAATCAGGACATTTTCAATAATAAGAGATATAAGATAAGTCTATATATATACTAAACTTCAATGTAAATAAACTATATTTCCATATTTCTGACAGTATTTTGTTGGCTCTGCCAAATGACCAAATACTAAAGTATTCATAATGGATTTACATCAACAATATTTGTAAAAGTAGTCTGATTTCTTATTTTCACTGGTTTCATGTAGGGAAAAAGGATATTATTTTTATATTAATTATCTGGTAGTAAATGAAAAAATAATATTCCTTTCTGCATAGTTAACAACACAGCAGTGTAAGCATAATGAAGCATCTGATCAACAAGGATATAACCATTACACAAGTAAAATGAAGCTAACTAAGTAACAATACTTATGCAAACTGTATATTTGCTTCTAGTACAAGTAAAAACTACTTATTTACACATAAATATATGTACTATCTATCTACTGACTGGCATAAATTCAGGATCCATGTTTGATGCCATTTGGTATTGTCAAGTTTATGGAGCAACTTGCTGAATACATAAGGTACTTATATCTAAATGCAGTTTAATGAATCGCTTTCAAAGCCGATGAAGCTACATCAAATAAACTTCCCACCCATACATTGTAATTTTCTTTTAACATACACAAAAACTTATTTTGTGTATTTACTCTATATATTATTTAATTTAGATTTTAGTAATAACATAAAACTTTAATACTTTGTCACTTTTAACTCACTAATAAGGTTCTAAGACCTGTGTTTGTCATTTGTTTTAGGTAATTCATTATAAATAATATATCTTATAGATTTTTCAAAATTCTAGGTGTAAAAGTAAACTCTTGTATTACATACATACTCTTATATTAATTAACTAAACTCTGACTGGCATAAATTCAGGATCCATGTTTGATGCCATTTGGTATTATCAAGTTTATGGAGCAACTTGCTGAATACATGGTATTTATATCTAAATACAGTTAAATGAATCGCTCTTCAAAGCCGATGTAGCTATATCAAATAGAGAAGCTTTCAATTCCTCGACCCATTGGTGCTAATTTTCTTTTAACATACACAAAACTTCTTTTGTGTATTTCCTCTATTATTTAATTTAGATTTTAGTAACATAAAACTTTAATACTTTGTCACTTTTAACTCACTAATAAGGTTCTAATACCTGTGTTTGTCATTTGTTTTAGGTAATTCATTATAAATAATATATCTTATAGATTTTTCAAAATTCTAGATGTAAAAGTAAACTCTTGTATTACATACATACTCTTATATTAATTAACTAAACTCTAACTGGCATATTCAGGATCCATGTTTGATGCCATTTGGTATTATCAAGTTTATGGAGCAACTTGCTGAATACATAAGGTATTTATATCCAAATGCAGTTAAATGAATCGCTCTTCAAAGCCGATGAAGCTACATCAAATAGAAAGCTTTCTTAAATTCCTCGACCCTTGGCTAATTTTCTTTTAACATACACAAAACTTCTTTTGTGTATTTACTCTATATATTATTTAATTTTGATTTTACTAATAACATAAAACTTTAATACTTTTTCACTTTTAAGTCACTAATAAGGTTCTAAGACCTGTGTTTGTCACTTGATTTAGGTAATTCATTATAAATAATATATCTTATAGATTTTTCAAAATTCTAGATGTAAGAGTAAACTCTCGTATTACATAAGTACATACTCTTATATTAATTAACGAAACTCGTCAATTTTCATTTTCCAATTTCGAATGTCATTGATAATTTTACCATGCGACCACAAAAAAAATAAAAAGGAAATAAAGTCTTAAATCCATATTATGTTAAACACTTGTGCATCGATGAGACGATATTTATTTTATTGTCTTGTAAACATACAAGTATAAAGTTTTTGCTATTTACTAATTTTGCTACCAAAAATTATTTTAAAATAACCATTAAGCCATTAACCACAAACTCTATTATTACAGTAGTGATGCAAATCGAACTCTGTTTTCATTCGATTCAATCGAGTGAATTTGTGTAACTCGGTAGTCGTGTGTAAATAAATTTTACTCGAGTCCGCTTGCACTCGAGTTACCGAGTCAACTCGGCGCACCGCACCGTGTAAATTCGGAGAGCGCTAGATAGATGTCAGTTCACTAATTCACTTGTAGTATAAGCCGCCGCGGGTGACGTCACTGGTTACATCAAATTCAAACTTGCACCTGGCGTATTTGTAGTCAAATATGAACTTAGTTTGATTTATTATATCATGATTGTGCAATCATTGTTGTTTATTTTTTGTTACTTCGTATAAGTAGTGCATAACATGAAAGGTGATTTAAATGTACTTGTTTGTTTAAAGTATGAATGATAACAATGCAACAACAAAACAAAAATATGCGAAAAGCAGTTTATAAATTTTGAAATACTACATGTCTGTAGTAAACAAAACATGGAAATACTACAAATAAATAAATAATACGGTACAAACCCGAGTACTCGAGTCACCAAATTCTATTCAGTCGCATCTTTATCTTACGGTCAATACAGTGTCTGTCTACAATTTAGTAGTGAACTCGACTTACTAATTCGAGCAATTTATTGATATATTATGTAATATTAATAAGCTGATTAAGTATAATGCGTTATAGTTAAATTATTAATAACATTAACTTTACACTACGTCATAAAGTTAGAGTGATATTATTTTATGAAGATTGCTATACGCAAACCGATAATATATAACTACCGTAAGTTAAGTAATAATAATTATCATGGATGTAAGAACAAATATAAAAATAATTTGTAACAAACTGACACAGATTCGTTCCGCCAATTCGAGTTGCGTAACTCGAGTACTATTCGAGTTAAGTGAATTTCAACTCAAGTTAACTCGAGTCGAGTTTTTCCGAGTAGGCACATCTCTACTACAATTTTTTTTTATATTACGTTATCTGAACCAATGATATGAACACAAATATCAAAACAACTCTATTTTTCAGATTTCTTGATTCCGTTTAAATTTTCATAAAATCTTTATGCAATTTACGATAATAAATTGGTATCTTTTTTTGTATATAATACCATTGAGGGTCGCGAAAATTTCTAGTGGGCCCAAAAACGATTGACTCCTTTTATGGGCTGATGATGAATGATAATGAAAAAAGTTAGGATTAATTTAATACGTTTACTACTTCTATTTTAACACATTGAAGTTAACAAAAACCAGACGCAAATACAAATCAAATCAAATCAAATCAAATCTGTTTATTTTGTGAACATAGGTTAATTTACAGATCTCGATACACTTTTGACTCATTAATATGCCAAACGCATCACAAAGGTTTATAACCTATAAATAATTATGTCTCTTTAGTATAAAATTAAATCAAACATTTAATGATAAAATATTATAACAGACAATAGCTGTAAAATAAAGACCCTTAAATGCTAAAGTCATTACTATTAAGTATTAAAATATTCACGGCCTGTATTATAAGTTCAAACTAAAACAAAAGAAGAAACTAACATAAAACATCAACAAAGGTAACCCTTTCGTAATAGGAATCTTAAGAATCCCACTCAGTTTAGTGGAACAAAAAGGTTTTACGAAAATCATAAATTATTAAAAGGTGAAATAAACATTTAGATACTTATTAATATAACCTTTACTATAATTTATTATGTTAAAGTACTTCCAATTAATTTAGAGAACTTATTATAATAATTAGATATACTTGAGTTTAGTCTAAAATGGCTTGTGCTGTACGCATTATAGACGAGAAAGCTTTTATTTTCAATGTACCATTTGAGAATATTTAGCTTAACCTGCTACATTTGACACCTGCGGCTTCAAAGTCGCCAACTGAGCTTCGCAAATATGTGTTCTGTTGTAACTTGTTATGTCACAGACTGTTTTTATATATTAAAATAAAAAATAAGATGTTTAAGTGACTGGTTTTTCGAAAACATTAGAAATTAATCGGAAAGATTCATCATCATCATTACAGCCCATCACAAGTCCACTGCTGAACATAGGCCTCTCCCAAGGAATGCCACAAAGCACCGTCCCGAGCCACCTGCATCCATTAACTTCCTGCATGTCGTCACTCCATCTAGTGGGGGGTCGCCCTACACTTCGTCCGCCGGTACGAGGCTGCCACTCGAGAACCTTTTTTCCCATCGGTTGTCGGTTCTTCGAGCTAAATGGCCGGCCCATTGCCACTACAGCTTACTAATCCGTTGGGCTATGTCGGTCACTCTGGTTCTATTGCGGATATTCTCATTTATCACGCAGAGAGACCCCGAGCATAGCCCTCTCCATAGCTCGCTGAGCGACCTTGAGCTTCCTCATATGGCCAGCAGTGAAGGACTAGGTCTCAGTTCCATAGCTCCTGAGCGTGGGTGCTCAGGCTGCCCCGCGTAGTCTGGGCGTGGCAAAATTCCGCTCACGACTGATACTGCTCGGGGCAAGCGGTGCAATAAGACCAAGGCTACCCCTGTCACGCTATCCGTGAATTTTTGCAACATCAGGGGAATTCATTCCAATCTTAACGATGTCCACTTCCATCTAGAGACGGCAAAACCGGCCTTGCTCTTTTTAATCGAGACTCAGGTGTCCTCTCCGGCTGATACTTCATATCTCTCCTACCCGGGGTACAAATTAGAACACTCCTTTGTGCCCCGGGCTGGAGTTTGCGTATACGTCAGAGAGGACATCTGTTTTCGACGCCTCAGCAGTCTTGAAGGTAGGGACCTGTCCATCCTATGGCTGCGCGTAAACAGCAACCCCGCGTCTACGGGTGCCTCTTTAGGTCCCACAGCGGTAATGCCGAAACAGACCGACTCATCGACCACGTCCAAATGGCTACAGATTCCTTGTTACAGCAGATCCCATCCGCAGAGATCGTGATTCTTGGCGATTTTAACGCCCACCACGCCGAATGGCTCGGTTCACGTTCAACCGATCATGCGGCGAGATCTGTTTATGACTTTTCTTTGGCATATGGTCTTACACATCTGGTTACTTCGCCTACGCAAATTCCAGATGTGGAGGATCATGCACCTTCCCTGTTGAACGTTCTGACCTCTCATCCGGACGGATATCCGTCGACGCTCCTTTAGGCTCGTCGGACCATTGTCTTGTCCGGCGCATGTATTAGATTTTTTTAGGAAATAAAATCAGTTCTGTAAATACCTAAAAGTTTTTAAGAACTTATTTTATTTCATTTGGTATAACTTTAACACGATCATACCTTTTCATTTGTTATAACTTTTATACGATTTTATGAAATCTTCGCAAGTACCAGTGTTGAATTCTCTGATGCCGCCACAACACGGCTAACAATGCCACCACATGTGTAGTGAAACTTTAAAAAGTTACATCACATCTTGTGCTGTGTATAATGATAAAGGGTAGAAATGATCCTGTCGAGGAGTCCGTCTAGGTAGGTACTACCCTCTTACCTATTTCTGCTGCTAAAAATCAGTGGGTGCACTGCCGTGTTCCGATTTGAAGAGTGAGTGCCAGTATAATTACAGGCTGTGAGGCATTCCATCATAGCCCATAGAGGTGACAACGCATCTGTAGCCTTCTTTGTATGAAGTTGGCTGCAGGTATCCATGGGCTGCGGTAGTCGCTTACAATTTGGTGCACCGTCAATTCTCTTGCCACTTCAATTGTTTTTAAATTTTGTAGTCTGGTATTCTGTCAACAAAATCACATTGAAAATATGAAAATAAAACATTTTAAAGCAATCATCACTGCAAAGTATAAAAAAACATTATAGAGTAATCCACGCCGATGTGATTTTTATTTCAGCCGATATTCGATTTGCCTATTTCATTTAACAAAAAGTTCTTGAAGACGTGATTTTGCTGAAACCGATGATATATGTTTGTTTTTGTTGATATTCAAGAGAGATTTATCTTCTTTATCTTTATTTTCTATAACAAAGATTTTTAAAAGATTAAGGGAGAAAAAGAACGTAATCATTTGGAGGATAAGCATTTGAATTAAACTTAAGAGAAAATTACAAAATGACATACATCAAAATTACAACCCAACACGAGTTCACTACTGAACTAAAGCCATTTTAGCACGAAGCACGGTCCTAGACCACCAGCATTCATTACTCCCTGCATAATTTATTAGTTACTTACTTCATGTAGTAAGATACTGCTCTGCATTGTACACCTTGCCAATACGAGGCCAAGTGTGGACGTAAACACTAGGAATTTTTCCTGTATTGTGGGGGCAATGTACGTACATAAATTTCACAAAGACAAACTTCAGACCTGGAACAATTATTTGAGGGCTATACAAATATTTGTTCCGTGCGGGATTCGAACTCGCGGCTTTTAGCTCTGCAACTCATTGCTAAGCCACTGCGCTTTAAAGTTCAACTGCTGTACTTAGATTTCCCACATAGATTGACTCATAAGAGAAATATTTACCGTAGTTGGCTCACGTACACGTCTATCTACTCAATTTAAATTTCTTGAGTAAGAATTGAATACTATTTCTTAGCACTTCTTTTACGTTCCGCCATAATTGAGTAATGGCGTCGGAAACTAAAAGGGGACGGTAATTTTGAGAGTTAAGTGAAACTCTATGAATATAATGCATGTAATGTAATGTGTGTTAAAAGTTTCATTTAAATACAAAAGAATATACTTTGAACTATAATAAATGCTAATTTTGTTGAGATTGTTTGTCTACGAAATTAATTTGCCAATATTTCAAGTAAATATATGTTTTATATCATAATCATCACCATTACAGCCCTTATCAAGTCTACTGCTGAACATACGCCTACCCCAAGGAATGCCACAAAGCACGGTCCTGAGTTACCTGCATACATCGACTTCCTGCATGTCTTACCAGGTCGGCACTCCATCTAGTTGGAGTAGAGACACTCGAGAATTTTTTTTTCCATCGGTTGTCGGTTAATCGAACTATATGGCCGGCCCATCGCCACTTCAACTTACTAATCCGTTGGGCTATGTCGGTCACTCTAGTTCTGCTGCGGATATCCTCATTTCTAAGTTTATCACGCAGAGAAACCCCGAGCATAGCCCTTTCCATAGCTGGTTGAGCGACCTTGAGCTTCCACATACGGCCAACAGTGAAGGACCACGTCTCACATCTATTAGTCACCACTGGCAACACGCACTGGTTGTACAATCCCCTTTTTCAAGTTTTGAGGTCTACCTGACAAGAAGATGTGACGTAGATCCCAAACGCTGCCCAGTTGAGTTGAATCCGTCCCTTGACCTCTCGGTTGAAGTTGGACTTATGTACCTTGTCGGACTACCTATTTGTCTCAGGTAAACATATTCGTCAACAAATTCGAGCTTAGTGCTCCCAACAACTACCGGCATGTGACATAGACGTTACACATGATCTTTGTTTTGTCCATGTTCATCTTAAGACCTATCCGTTGGGAGGCACTATTGAGGTCATTGAGCATAATGCTTCGGTCCTTCAGCGATTCTGCCATAATATTCCGATGATATTCCGGATGTCAGTTTGAGGGAGATTAGAATGGCTCTCCAGCACCGTAAAAACGGCAAGTCCCCGGGCGAGGATGGAATTACAGCAGAGCTTCTGAAAGCGGGTGGAAAACCGATACTTGAACTCCTTCAGAAGCTCTTTAATTCCGTCCTCCATGGTGTCACTATACCAAAGGCGTGGAGCAGTAGTGCGATGGTCTTGTTCTTCAAGAAAGGCGATAACGCTCTCTTGAAGAACTACAAACTGATTTCCCTTTTGAGCTGCGTCTACGTGCTGTTTTCGAGAGTCATTACGAATCGTCTCGCACGCAGACTCGACGACTTCCAGCCTCCCGAACATGTCAATTTCCGAAAAGGATTTACCACCATAGACCACACACATACCCTTCGGCAAATTGTACAGAAGACCGAGGGGTACAATCTGCCACTATGTCTTGCGTATGTGGACTATGAGAAAGCCTTTGATTCCGTCGAAATTTGGTCGGTACTGCAGTCCCTTCAGTGGTGCCAAGATGACTGTCGGTATATCGAAGTGCTGAAGTGTTTGTACAGTAGGGCTCCGATGGCTATCCGAGTACAGAACCAGAGTACGAAACCTATCCAACTGCAGAGAGGTGTTTTATATATAATAAAATAATTGCTTTTTTATATACCTTTTATTCCTTTTGAATTCCTTTTTTGAAAAAGTATAGTGAGGGCGTACTTAATGCCTTCAAGCCTTCTCTACCAGCCATTCCGTATTATATTATTATATTTTCACATATGTGTAAATGCCGTGTAATGGCGTTGTAAGAATAACCACTACCCCATATGATACCGTGGGTGTCGTAAGAGGCGACAGAGACTAATCAGGAGATGGGCAGCAGCCTCTTCCTTATAACGACTAAAAATTAAAATAAACTGCCATTGCCAACCCGCTTGCCAAGCGTGGCAAACCCTGCCAGGCAGTGCGCATGCATAATCATAATATTATGTTGCAGTGTACTAAAGTCCACTGCTCAACATAGGCCTCTCCCCATAGATTGCCTCATAGGGGGGATATTTGCCATAGCTGTCAGGCTTGCAAGCGGATTGGCAACCGCAGTTTTTTATTAGTTTAAGTTGTTATCAGGAAGATCCTGCTGCCCATCTCCTGTTCCAGTTTCCCTCTGTTGCCTCTTACAACAACCACGGGATGATATGAGGTAGTGATTATTTTTATGCCGCCACTACACAGTTCATGAAATACTTACTTTCCTTTATTATTACTGTAAAATATTAATGTTTATTTATTTGTTTATTAATTTATTTACACTTTATTGTACACCTTAATAAAAAGGATTACAAAGGGCGGACTTAATGCCTTTTGGAATTCTCTCCAAGTCAACCCGTGTGGAAAATAATGTGATAGGTGGCAAGAATAAAACGAACATTACAGTAAATAAAAATAAATAATAGTTTAAAAAAACTAAAAAAAACACGCTTTTGTAGATAATCGAACTAAAAAGTAGAAAATAATTTTCAATAAGTTTAAAATAAGAAAATAGCGATTAACATAAAAAAATAATTTTATTGTAAAAAACGTGAGGTGATTTGTCATATATTTTTATCATGACGCTAATTTTACAAATATCCACAAAAATATTTACAACAAATGACATCAAGCAAATATTTATATATATTTGATTTGATGAATGGGGAGATCTTCAATAAATAACTCACCAATCACTTTCTATGAAAGTTGTTTTTTGAAAATGCAAATGCGTTGTCACCCGTGAGGACTAAGAAGGAATGCCTCTTTGCCGTGGCTGTTCAAACTAGTTATGGACAGTTGTTTGGAAAATTTAAAAGTCGAAGAATGCGGGTTAAGAATGTGTGAGTTAACCGTCAAATTCCTTTTGTACGCCGATGATCAAGTCACATTTGCATCGTCGGCGGCCGAGTTGCAAATGATGGTTACATTAATGAACAGGTCATTAAAAGAAAGGGGAATGAAAGTGAACGCAAGTAAGGCGAAAGTTATGGTTTTTGAAAGAGAAGAAAGTAAAACAATATGTGAAATAATAATAGAAGGGGAATTGGTCGAGCAAGTAGATGAGTTTGTGTATTTGGGATGAGTATTTAGCAGGGATGGTAGATATGATAAGGACATAGAACGACGAGTGAACGCAGGAAATAGAGTAAATGGGGCTCTACATTCTATTGTGGAAAGTCAGAATGTGTCCAAATAGGCACGTATGGCAATTCACAATGCTGTGTTAGTCCTACTTTAATGTATGGTAGTGAAAGTTAAAAAGTGGGTGAAACAGCAAGAGAGTAGAATAAATGCTGTAGAAATGCGGTCACTAAGGAGTATATTAGGGCTGAATCTGAATGGCAGAGTGAGAAATTGTGTGATATGAGACGAGTGTGGTTTGCAAGATGATGTTGTGACCAGGATTAAGAAAGGAATGCTTCGGTGGTTTGGTCATGTAGAAGGAATGAATGAGAAAAAAGTGACAAAGCAAATTTATGTCGCAGAGGTGAATGGCAGAGACGGAAAGGGACGACCTAGGCGAATGTTTATCGACCAAATTGGCGATATATTGAAAATGGGCCAAATTAAGAGTACCCTTAACCGACGAGCGTGTATGCGTAGGTATATGGATGTGGAGGAGGCGAGAGAGGTGTGTCAGGATCGTGCCAAATGGAAGTCCATAGTCTCTGCCTACCCCTCTGAGTGACAGGCATGAGTGTTTTATGTTTTTATGTTATATACAATAGTCTTTATAATTTATCACAAAGCGTAGCACAAAAGTTATTAGCACAAGAAGGAAGAAACTGTTCAGAGCGAATAGCAAAAAACAAACAGTAGCCGGGCGCAAGCGTCATACGTCTTGTCGTCACAGAGATATATTTTTACTACGCGTGCGGGTGCGCCGCTTCAATGTCTTCAATCTTTTGTTCGATGGAGTCTCGGGGCGTCTCTACCACTCAAAGACTTGATCACGATTTCTGCGACGATACGACACGACTCAAAGGATATATTACTTATTTATTTTTTATTTAATTTTAATTTTAACTGTGTAATGTAGATTGTGTAGTTGTAAATTATTAATTTTAATTGTTTATTTTTATTTTTTACATACATGACGACACATCACTCCCCCCCTAGAGACCATCTATGATGGGCGATAATAATCAGGTAATTTAACTCTGCGTCCTGAGCGTGTACAATTTCTTTTATACTCTTCTTTTTTTTGTAGGTGGTGTTCGACATGCATAAGCATCAGAGGGTGCATAGGCAGGATATATTCTATCTATTGAGACAGTTTGTTCTTTGCCTTCTACGAATAATTTGTATATCTCATCTCCTCTTTTCAGCACTTTAAAGGGACCGGTGTACGCTGGTTACAGTCAGCCTTTCACAGAGTCATCCCTGACAGGTACGTGAGTCGCATTTGGTAAATCTTTAAAGATAAATATTTTTTTACTACCGTGACATGTTCCAGGTGATGGGCGAATATTGTTCAATATAAAACTTAAGCGTGATAAGAAATCCGTTAAGTCTGTGCTACTTTCGCCTTTGTTAGAATGCAGAAATTCTCCTGGTAACCTAAGTGATTCACCATAAAGTAACTCAGCGGGCGATGCTTGTAGGTCTTGTTTTAATGGATTTCTCATGCCCAGTAGTACTAATGGCAATGATCCTGTCCATTTTTGATTATTATACATATACAATATTCGTCATCATTATCATCATTACAGCCCTCCACAAGTCCACTGCTGAACATAGTCCTCCCCCAAGGAATGCCACAAAGCACGGTCCTGAGCTACCTGCATTCATCGACTTCCTGCATGTCTTACCAGGTCGTCACTCCATCTAGTGGGGAACGCCCTACACATCGTCCACCGGTACGAGGCCACCACTCGAGAACCTTTTTTCCCATTGGTTGTCGGTTCTTCGAGCTATATGGCCGGTCCATTTCCACTTCAGCCACTAATCCGTTGGGCTATGTTCACTCTGGTTCTACTCGGATATCCTCATTTAAGTTTACCACGCAAAAAACCTGAGCATAGCCCTCTCCATTGCTTGCTGAGCGACCTTGAGCTTCCTCATCCTGCTAGCAGTGAAGGACCACGTCTCAGATCCATAGGTCATCACTGGCAACACTCACTGGTTGAATAGTCTCGTTTTCAAGTTTTGAGGTATACCTGACGAGAAGATGTGCCGTAATTTCCCGAACGCTGCCCAGCCGAATTGAATCCGTCGATTGACCTGGCTTTCTCATAGTCCACATACACCAGACATAGTGACAAATTGTATTCCTCGGACTTCTGTACAATTTGCCGAACGGTATGTATGTGGTCTATGGTGCTAAAGCCTTTTCGGAAACCGGCTTGTTTGGGAGGCTTGAAATCGTCGAGTCTGCATGCGAGACGATTCGTAATGACTCTCGAGAACAGCACGTAAACGCGGCTCAGAAGGGAAATCGGTCTGTAGTTCTTCAAGAGAGCGTTGTCGCCTTTCTTGAAGAACAAGTCCACCGCACTTCTGTTCTTCACCTCCGGTGTAGTGCCACCATGGAGGACGGAATTAAAGAGCCTCTGAAGGTCTTCAAGTACCGGTTTTCCACCCGCTTTCAGAAGCTGCGCTCTAATTCCATCCTCGCCTGGGGCCTTGCCGTTTTTAAGGTGCTGGAGAGCCATTCTAATCTCGCTCAGACTGACGTCCCGAATATCATCAGAATAGTGTCGGATAGGATCTTGGATCGTTACTCACACTTGCGTGTGGCTCCAACGATGATGTGTACAGCTGCCCATAGAACCTTTCAATCTCACTCAAAATCTCAGGTGTCCCGGAAATGACTGTAAAATCTACTGAAGACTGCAACATCATTTCCCGTCTAACAGCCATGAGATTAAGAGTGTGATCGGAGAGTTTTTGTGTTCTTCTGCGGCGGGTCTTGCAAAACTTAGCTCCGACTGCATGGACAGTTTCCACGAGCTTGTCATTTATATCGTCCACTGCATTGCAATCCTCTAGGTACAGAAAACGGTTTTGTAGCTCGAGCTGAAAGGTTTCGGGATTTTGGATTAGAGTACGAGGGGGACTGAGCGTTGACTTCATTATACTTAACTCAACTCAACTCTCCAACTTAACGTTTAGGTTCAGTGTGCCTCTCAACATTCGGTGAGACATCACTGAACAGTTTTCGTCTGGTCGTCATAATGAAGTCAATCTCATTTTTTGTCGAACCGTCGGAGCTCGACCAGGTCCACTTCCTGTGGGGCCGCTTCTGGAAGAAAGAGTTCATCATAAAGAGTCCCTCTTTCTCCATGAAGTCGGCCAGCTGCTTGCCCCTTGGGTTTCGTTGCGCTAGTCCTAATTTCCCTACCTTCAGCTCACCGTTCTCTGTTGTGCCTAGTTTTGCGTTGAAGTCTCCCATTAACACCGTATAGTGGGTTTTGGAGGAATGCATGGCTCTTGATATATCCTCATACATTTCCTCCACCTCCTTGTCAGGATGTGCCGAGGTTAATGCGTAAACCCGTATGACCTTCAGCGGATACCGTTTGGTTATTCTGAGCATAAGGTACGCAACCCTCGTCGACACACTCTCAATCTTTACAACGTTGTTATCGAGAGACTTGTGGACGATAAATCCGACCCCTACTTGGGACAGATAGTCGCCCTTCCGGTGATAGAACAAGTTGCCGGATTCGAGGATTACCATGTCCTCCCCCTCCCTTCGGACCTCAGATAATCCTATAATATTCCAGCGCAACTTGTCTATCTCTTCTTCCAGCTCCAGGATCTTCTCGTCAGACCTCAGGGTGCGTGCGTTATATGTTGCCAGGTTGAATCGTCTAAGGTAGCAACCGACTCTCCACCAGAGATTCTTAGCACCCGCTGCCCCGCTTTTACCATGGTCGCCACCGTAGCCAGGAATAACTAAGCCGCCGGGACTGGGGGCCGTCTTTTTGTAACTATCATGGGGGTATATTGCCATAGTTACCACGCTTGGCGAGCGGGTTGGCAACCGCAGTTTTGTTTCGCTGTTATCACAAAGATGCTGCTTCCTCTTCTGCCTGAGTTTCCCTCTGTCGCCTCTTACGACACCCACGGGAAGATATGGGGTAGTGGGTATTCTTACCCGCCACTACACGGGGTACAATATTACAATATTATAATCTTATCAATATTTACAATATTATTATATACAATATTACACACAATAGCTGCTTTAAGCTGTCTGTGCATCCTTTCTACCATACCGTTGCAGGCTGGGTGGTAATTTGTTGTTCGCTTATACTAAAATCCGATTAGATTGGATAGATGTATTAAATAAGGAACATTCGGATTGTCTTCCTCGATCTGTGATGATTTCAGCAGGAAAACTAAAACGCGAGATCCAGCCATTAAGAACAGCTTTTGCAATAGTTTCAGCAGTGATATCTGGTAAGGGTATTGCCTCAGGCCATCTGGTAAATCTATCAACTGCTGTGCGGCAATAGCGATACCCATCTGATATAGGTAAAATTTCAATGATATCTATATGGACGTATTGGAATCTGGCAGGTGGTAATTTCTATATGCCTAAAGGTGCGGAGACATGACGTATTATCTTTGCTCGCTGGCAGGGGTGACACGTTTTTGTCCATTCACGACAGTCGCTCCTTACTCCTGGCCAAACGTAGCGTTCTGTTATCTCTTTGACCCCAGGATGGCTCAGCGAATGTAAACTATCAAATACTTGATTTCCTTAAGTTTTTAGGTACGTAAATCCTTTGATTTCCAGTGCTGTCATCACAATATACGTCTGTCTTCGTGCCAGATATTGGTACCTTAACTAATCAAAGTGATGTCCCATCTTTCAGAATTTCTTTCAATTCGATAACGACGTCCTGCAATTAGGCTAAGGTTAACAGGCTGAGCTAATTCTTCGACTCTAGAAAGCGTATCAGCTACTATGTGATCTTTTCCAGAGATATGTTGGTGGTGAATTGTGATATGAAATCAAGATGACGATACTGCCGGGGTGAGCACTTATCCTTTCTGATGTGAAATGCATAACACATTGGTTTGTGTAATAATTTCTTATATTTACGCGAATACTACACATTGAATAAAACTAATTTTATGAATAATAAAATATAAGTATAAATCTTATATAAAATATAAGAAAATTATGTTTTATAATTTTATCGCGCTTAATTATTTAAAAATTAAACGGGATAAAATTCGTAAAATTAGTTTTATTCCAGATTGGTTTGTGTTCAGTGAAAACAGTGAAATATTTTGCTTCAAACATGTGTCTAAAGTATTTCACTGACTCTTTATTTAATAATAATTGTCTTATATTAAAAATTTGTTGAAGACTGATTTTTTTATTCATGTGATTGTATTTTATGCTGGATGTTTAACGCCAAACGTGTTTTCTTTCTTTAAATTAGTTTCTTTCTATAATGATCAATGAACTATGCAACAATTATTTAACAGGAGAATTAAGAATCAAAATGGATATCTACATCACTGCATTCTCTCTTTCTCTCTCTGTCTCGGAAAGGAATAAATCTAAATCCAAAATGTTCTGTAATATTTTCTGGGTGTTATCGCCCAGACAAATAAGACTTTCCGTGTCAAGCAAATAAAACGGCAAATTGAACAAATACCGTGGCTTGCCGTTGCCCATTCACTGCTTTGAGGTGCTTGAAATAAATATGTATTCTTCAGAGTTACTTTTCAAACGTACTTAATTGATTACGTGTTTTTGACGACTCTGATGCGCTGCTACGTTTTGAAAGTGATGATTGACCTGAATCAGTAATTGTAGAAAAAATTAATTACTGCTTACCGATTTTGGATGTAGTAAGGCTAATATCCAACTTTTTTTTAAATACAAAATACACTAAAACACACCCTCTTGGTTGACAGACGAGATTTTAACAACAATTATATTATATGGTCGCCTGTGTGCTCCATGGCAATAACTGGCAATTTTCCAACCGACGCATTGACACACGTAGATATAATTTGATTGGTTTTTAGCTGATTTTATAAAAAGAGGAGGCTTACAACTCAACTGTACGTTTTTCACATGTATGTTACGCGACGCCAATTTTAAACCGACTTTGAAAAAAAGAATATCATACTTCGGGGTCCCATTACATTCGGAGAAAATTATATATAATATATAAATTAAAACTAGACAATATTGAAATTGCAATATTCATTAGTCCACTCAAAAGAGAAAAAAAAATGTATTGAGAACTAAAAATAATAAAATAATTTGACAGTTTGAAGTCGGGACATTAGTCTGAGTTAGGGATTGCAGTCATTGTAAGTCGAATAGGCCAAAGAGCTTTTCAAAGTTTTTGGAAAAATATTTCATAATTCGTTATATTCCATTCGTCAGCAGGTCCTTCGTTTGCAGAAGATATTTGATGTAAAGTTTACAAAATATGCTCACACAATACCAGCGTATAATAGCAGAACAATGCTGGTGTGTTTCTTATGTCAAGTGACGAGAACCGGAGGCCCTGTTTTTCTTATTTTTTATAAAACTAAGGTGACAATCGAACTTAGAGTCCACATGATGGTAAGTGGCTACTGCAGTGGATGGACACCTGCAGCCAACTTTAAACAAAGTGGGCTACAGATGCGTTGTCACCTCTGAGGACTAAAATGATATGCCTCACAGCCTGTAATTATATTATCAAGCCTCTATAGCAGCAGCAGCAACCCCGGAAAACAGCAGTCCTTTGCTTTTATTTTTTACTCCACACAGGTTATAATTTATCAGTACTTTAATTATTTATTGATAATTGATAATAGATGTAAGTTTTATGGGTTACAGCATCTAATTAACATCAGGAAGTCCACCTGATGACCTTACATCAGATAGATAGCCGGCTGGTAAATAGATACTAACTTGTATAAAAACATATCCTCATCACTCGTCTAATGTTGCCTAAATTCATGCTTAACTTGTCTTTTTTTTTTCGCGTACCATTTTTTACATGGAGAAATGCCTACGTATACCCGCCTCGCGGGAACAGAACGGGTTATGTCACCACGGGGAAGGATTACTCCTCCCTTTGTTTCTCAGGTAAGGCGCGCCTTCATTCGCGGGCTCAACTTCACCCGCGCAACGGACTCCCCACCCCCAACCCCCCACTTCAGCTCGATACTCGGAGGCCATGGGGCCAGGAAAAATCGAGCTTTCACAAGCTCCCGCCTTCCCGACCCGCGCAGCGGATCTGGTCTATGGCTCCGCCGCCAACCAAGGTTCGGCTACGGAGGGTAGGGAGGCGGCACCTCGCAATACCGACACTTCTCTCCCCCCGCATCAACGGTGCGGCCCCGTCAGAGTCGCATATGATAGGGCGAGTGGCGAATCACCACACCAACACTCTTCTTCCTCTGCGACTCCACCTCGACTACAGCGGTAGGTGGAGAGTGCACCTCTCTCGCTGCAGCCCAACAACACACATTCGAAGTGGGCTCGCCAAGTCCACGGCTACTTCAGGTCGGCCCTTCACCTCGGACCAGTCAGCCTCCTTGTTCACCGCGGGTGAACAAGCCGCGGCTACTAAACCCCCCCTCCCCCCACCCCCCACGTCACGATAAGGCAGGAACCCGTTCGAGGACACCTAATTTATCTAGACCACCGCGAAATGAACTAAAGTTTTGACTTGACAAAATCATAAATTATGACCGAAAAAAAAAGGAACCATAGACCGCTACAATTGGATTCTATATTTTTAAGAAGAATATACTCGCTGTATATTTTATAACTAGTAAAATATGATAAAAATATTCAAAAAAAACATTTCTCTTACCCATACAATGTCCTATTAATTTTGTAACCGCGTTGAAATTTTTAAAAGCGTAGAACTTTATGTTAACTTAGGACTTTAAATGTTTTCATTCACCTCTTTCTTCCATAACCTGCATAAATTAAATTAAAGTTGCAAAAGCATTATTCTAATAAACAAAGCAAATTAAAATTTTACTAGAAAGTCTGCTTTAAAACTTCAGTAAAAAGGAATAAGACTAAACTATTTTTGATTGAAAAATCTCAATCACGAATTATGTTAAAGTATTTTGACTCATAACATAAAACCAACAAATTTCTTACTATTTGTATTGATTACTTATGCGGTTTTTATAATGTAAGGGATACAAATTAGCACACAGTACAACTCAGTCTCTGGGTCTATCTACCCATTTGTACCGCACCATTATACTCTGCAGCGTGGCTCTTCGACTTAGGTAATTTTTACAAAATTTTGAAGCAGATACAAAGGGGAATTAAGGATTTTTGTCATGAATTTTTGTAGCTATATAATAATCGAAATAAAATCGAAACCTACTTTATTTAGCATTACTTTAACGTCCAATCGAGCAACCGAGAATCGATCTTTGTCATCATTTATTAAATAGCAAATTGCAATTTTGAGTGCTGATTTACTACGTGCTCGGTGGTAAAGGAAATCTCGAAGAAATCTGCATACCCGAGTAATAAAATATTTCGAGAATATAGACTGATTGCTCCATAACCCTCTCACAAATGAGAAAAGGCCTACGTATAAGTTTTTAGAATGTGTAGATTTAGAAATATTTATATATCAGGGTGCTAAGCAAGTTTTAGTTAAATATATTGTTGCGCGCCACAATTAACACATGGTACATGGCGACACTAGTTACCACTAGCGCCCTCTAGTATCGAGTAGCAGAACTAAAAGAGTCAAGAACCTTCTAGAAATTTCCAGAGAAGAACTTTCTAGAACTATCGACACCTAGTCAATCGGGACCGATATGTACTCGAACATTCTAGATGTTTCTATAGTAGAAGGTTCTGGAAACTATCTGAGGCCCTATATAAGGCCGGTATAGACCGCGACCGAGGCAGTATTGAATTGGCGATACAAGCGAATACTTCGAAGCGATGCAACTACTGTGAACTAAAGTGATTTGTAGTACAATTGTGTTTTGTTATTAGTGTGGTTTTAAGTTGTAATTGGTGTTGTTTTATTAAAGTGTCAATTTTGGTAATTCACTCGGCAGTTTTTAATTGTCTCGAACCCCAAGCTTGTAACAATTCGTGTCGGAAGTGGGATTTAATCATGCCGATTTTACCTAAAGACGACACGGAGGGTATCCGTACCCGAAGTCAACGCCAACAGGAGACGGACCAGAGACGATTTGGTGGTACAACGTCGCAGACGTCGGAGGGCCAGCTGCCGACCACGGAGGTCGGCCCGTCAGTAGCTACTGAATCTGCAGCACCTGACTTAGGTGCTCTTATGATGATGCTGCAGGAGCAGGCCCGCCGACAAACGGCTGGAATAAAAGTCAGGGCATGACTGTTCTCACCCTAAGCTTGCGTGACCACGCCTTAACTGTTCTGGAAGCTCTCGGTAAGGAAGTGACTTACGAGCAGCTCCTTGAGGCATTGGAGGCGAGATATGGCGACGCTCACCTGGAACACGTCTTTCGTGCGCAGCTCAAAGATCGCGTGCAACGCAGCAACGAAAACCTGCAGCAGTGGGCTCTCGAAGTGGAAAAGCTGGTTCGAAAAGCATACCAGTCTGTACCTGCGCTCATTGTAGGCAACCTGGTGCAGACATTGGGAAGCTGATCGATCTCGATAGGGTAGTGCGGCTAACAGCACCGCCCAGCACAGCGGAAAATCTCATGGCAACGCAGATGCATTGTCAAGAAGACCTTGTCCTGAAGATTCCAAGCATTGTACTAGGCAGGAGAGTAAGGAAGTGGTATCTGTGAGGATGCTCAGGACAGACCAGGTCTGCAATGAGTGGAAGGACAGTCTACAACATGCACAGCAGGAAAATTTGGACATCAAGCCGATTCTGGAATGGATGAAGGCCAGTGCTCCTAAGCCCAAGTGGAGCGACGTCTCAGCAATGAGTTTGACCACGAAAAGCTATTGGGCCCAATGGGACACCTTGCTGATTCAGGATGGAGTCCTGTGCCGTAAATGGGAAAATGGTCGGGGAGACAGTTCTTATTTGCAAATGGTTGTTCCTAAAGCTAAAGTACGAGATATTCTACAGCTCTACCATAATGGTTGTTCAGGAGAACTCTATTGAAGATGCGAGAACGGTTTTACTGGGTCCACTATCGTGACGATGTCGAGGACTGGTGTCGCAAATGTACAAGTTGTGCGGCTGTAAAGGGAAGACTTGTAGTAGAGGTGCATTGAAATTGTACAATATTGGTGCACCATGGGAGAGGATAGCCCTTGACGTTGCGGGGCTGTTTCCGGAAAGTGAAAGTGGCCAGAAGTCTTCGCTATTCCAAACCAAGAAGCTTCAACAGTTGCAGATAAACTAGTTCATGAAGTCATTTGTCGTTTTGGAGTACCTTTAGAGATTCACAGCGATCAAGGAAGGAATTTTGAGTCTCAAATATTCCAGGAAACTTGCCGAGTTATGGTTACTCATAAAACAAGAACAACTTCTTACCACCCACAATCTGATGGAATGGTAGAACGATTTAGTCAGACATTGGAGAGGTACCTAGCAAAAGTTGTGGAAAATCGGCAACGAGACTGGGACAAGCACATACAACCGTTTTTGTTATCATATCGAAGCGCTGTTCATGAAAGTACATTAGTGACACCAGCTTTTGCAAACTTTGGAAGAGAATTACGGTTGCCTGCAGACCTGATCACCGGAAAACCACCTGATGCCCCACGCAGTACAATCGATTATGCAAATAACTTGGGGAACAAAATGAATAACATTTATGAGCACGTCAGACAATTGGGTCAGCAAATGTCTGAAAAGATGAAAACATGGTATGACCGCAAAATGAATAACAAAGGGTTTGACGAAGGTTCACTAGTGTGGTTGCACAATCCAGTTCGCAGCAAAGGGAAATCTTCTAAGCTTCAAGCTAAATGGGACCGTACCGTATTGTGACAAGCATCAATGACATAACCTACCGGATACAAAAAGGTGCAAAGTTACTCCTAAGATCGTCCATTTGGATCGACTGGCGCATTATTATGGGCCCGATAATGCTCGGGACGAGCATGTCTTAGGAGGGGGCAGTGTTGAGCGCCACCATTAATGCCTGGTACATGGCAACACCAGTTACCACTAGCGCTCTCTAGTATCAAGTAGCAGAACTAGGAGATTCAAGATCCTTCAAAAATTTCCATGGAAGAACTTTCTAGAACTATCGACACCTAGTCAATCGGGACCGATATGTACTCGAACATTCTAGATGTTTCTATAGTAGAAGGTCCTGGAAACTATCTGAGGCCCTATATAAGGCGGGTATAGACCGCGACCGAGGCAGTTTTGAATTGGCGATACAAGCGAATATTTCGAAGTTTTAATTAGTGTTGTGTAATTAAAGTGTCAATTTTGGTAATTCACTCGGCAGTTTTTAATTGTCTCGAACCCCAAGCTTAGTTTAAAAAAAGTCCGGATTTTTAAGATATAAAGGTTTTTATTTTCACAAGAACAGTTTTATAACAACAAATGACTTCGGATTTTCGTGACATTTAAACCACAATTGACACAGCGTAAATGTCCTCTTAAATGAGACACTGAGGGCTGGGAAGAACTCTGACCGGTGTGAAGTGTGAAAGGTGTAAGAAGCGGGAGAGGGATCCATGTTCAGGCCGTGGTCAATAGCGTGAGAAAAATTATCGGAGTCCATTTAGAAAGTTTATTCGTTGCTTAGATAACAAATCCGCGATAAAATAAACAAAATAACACAAATGCAAGGGAATTCGACTTGTGACTATTTAGTTTTGATAAATATGACACGGGCCTAGCTGTCGGATTTGATGTTGCCACTTAACAGACATAAAATCGATAAATCGATATCGATTTTTTTATTCGATTTATAATTTCACAAAAAAGAATAATCTTTGATTCGCTTTAAGTTCTGCACGCCTTTTAAAATATGTTTTTATTTATTTATTTAAATTCCATTTTAAATGTATTTTGAAGAACAGATAAGCATAACAGTTAAATTGTGCAGTAGCGTTTTGTTATGGTAAATCAACTAGCAATTCGCTTGTTTAATTATTATAACATCATAATAATTATCGAAAAATAATATTAGCATTATAATAATGACGCCATAAAAAAATCGATTAAAAAACAGAATCAACTTTTTTAACGAGATTTGTAATTGGCAACACTTTTTATTTTATCCACAAACTAATGAATTGCGGATTTACCTAATTTCATTTGTATCTTCTCGGTAATTTTTTTTGCGCAAACATTTTGCAATCTTTTTTGGATACCGCGATTAATAACCATAAAAGATGTATTTTTTTTAAATGCAAATTGTTGGGCGTTTCATGGCCAGAATTGGGCATTTCCATTTTATCGTCAGGTATACCTCAAAACTTGAAAACGAGATTGTACAACCAGTGCGTGTTGCCAGTGATCACTTATTGATCTGAGACGTAGCCCTTCACTGCTGGTCGTATGAGAAAGCTCAAGGTCGCTCAGAGAGCTATGGAGAGGACTATGCTTGGTATTTCTCTGCATGATAAACTTAAAAATTAGGATATTCGCAGCAGAGTAACCAACATAGTCCAACGGATTAGTATTGACAACCGATGAGGAAGAAAGGTTCTCGAGTAGCAACCTCGTACCGGTAGGCCCCACTAGATGGAGTTACGATCTGGTGAGACATGCAGGAAGACGATGGACGCAAGTGGCTCAGGACCGTATTTGTGGCATTCCTTGGAGGAGGTCTATGTTTAGTAGTGGACTTGTGAAGGGCTATAATGATGATGATGATGAATATATTGTATTAAATATGATGATAAATAGTTAATGTGAGTTTTAGTTCTACAGATTACTGAAATAGATAAACTATATGTCACTGCTAGCTAGCTTGCCTGCCGGGGGCATGCTTTTAAACATCTTTTTCTTGAATCCTTTCCGTGCGCGCAATACATAATCACTAAAGATTCATTATAATCGGAAGAATGGTATGAACGCATAGAAGACGATCCAACAAACAAATATCCTGTGCACAATAACTCAAAGTTTCATCGGATGAATGGTACATTTATAGAAACGCATACGGGACAAGTAAAGAAGTGTTTAATTTTTTATATAATATATAGTTTACTATGTTTATTAGTTAGGTCAAATATGCAAATTGACCCGTACATAAAATAAGTAAATAGATTTTTTTCAATTCTCATTGAACTATTGCAAATATAGCATGTACAGATGACCGAATTTACTGAAAGGGTCTTCTATATACGGAAATAGTAAAGTAGAGTGACTTCACTTGTAAGTTGGCAGCTAAAGGTAGTAAGTATTAAGTATTTCCCTATCCTTTGGCTATCCCTGAGAAATTTCGATCAACTACTACCATAACTTAGCTTACTAATATAACATTTAAGCGCAATTCAGATCCCTTATTTTTTGGCCAAATGTACTTGGATACGCGTGAGATACTAGGGTTCCGTTGTACAGATGCCCTCTAATACTTTATAGATTTATATTTGCCCAAAATCGAAATGCTACAGTGTTCCTTAAATTTCAAGTGAAAAGTATTTATTTGATATATTTTTCAGAAGTTCTAAGATTATTTAGTTGCATCATTTAAAATTTTTTGGTGGTAGTACAAGTAGTCTATGTTGAAGCTTCATATTTCGAAAATTCTAACTAAATAGTTTAGAGTATTTTACCTTACATTTAGTATAATAGACATATGTAAAGATGACAATTGTATATTTGAAGTGGCAATGGGTCAGCCATATAGCTCGAAGAACCGAAAACCGATAAGGAAAAGATGTTCTTGAGTGGTAACTGGTAAGCGCTGACAAACTAACACATTCCAATACCTATGTAGGTTACACCACACATTTTTATTTAGTAAACGCTGCAACCTACTTTTAGCCGCGCGTCGCGTGTATTTAAATTTACTTAATTAATTGCAATCTCACAATCAGTAGTACGTCAACAACCGTCCTTCTAAACACCAACTACTCAAGGAAAGATTTGCCACTCTTCCTTTTGACGTGCTCATTAACTAACTACAACTCTACTTCTTGAAAGTGTGTGGCCTTACAAACCATACATTCTATGGTCCTTCGAGAAAAGGGTATTTGTCTCTTTGCGGTAGCGATCGGTTCATCGGCCTCCCAGAAGCGGGTCTCACCGGTGAATTGAGAAGGCGCATATTATATCGCTCAGGGGCAATTACACTCGTACTCTCACCACGATCATTTCCAAGACGGAGAAATTCGAAGCTGGTACTACTTACTGAAGTTTCGGTTTTCGCAGATTGGATACAAGGAGGCTGCGAAAAAATTTGTTGCCTTCGGGTCGTGCACCAACCAGCGCGTCTCGCCACGACTGTGTAAGTACAAGCCAGTCTACGAGCTAACTAAACTAACTCACATGTCGCCGCAAACTGCGGGACAATCCAAGAGATAACCTACTTCAACTTACTTATTGCCGTGAACTACAGGATAATTAGAACTATATAACTACAACTTATCTGGTGTTACGGATCGGGTCAACCCGAAACGACTGTCACCGAGCGTCACCGTAAACTACGGGTCAGCTACTTCACTAACTAACTTTACTACAAACTTAGTGTAACAAGAAAAACTATAATCCAAAAATGTTGGATCTTCAACTACAATGCTTCAATAATATCAAATCTCTCTGCTCAAACTACAAGAAGGACGGAGCGAGTATAAAAACTGAGGAGTACTTATTGTCGAATCCAATCCCTTGAAGATCAATGGATCGACTTTGAACAGCGCCACAAAATTATTGTGGAAACTATTTAAGATAAAAACATCGACTATTTCACAGGGAATGTTTTTACCAAAACTAAGGAGCTTTATGAAACTACTTTATTACAAAGTATGCAACACTTACTGCTACAAGTACGCAAAAGCAAGTCTGTGCATTTCGATCTCACCGGGATGCTGGACGGCACCACCGACGCAAGCGTCAAAACGCTCTTAGAGCAGCAAGAATGCAACTTTAAAGCTCTCGATCGCGTCATGTCTAAAATCGACATTCAAGCTATAACTGAGAGATGGGAACTACAAGACAATCTATCAATTTTGAAGTCCAAGTGGGAAGTTATCGATAAACAGCACTGGGAGTTGGAAGCAAAACTCAAAAGCTCCAATCTTCAATACTATAACTTGTTTATTACTATGGAGGGGAAATACGATGAGCTACGACGTCAGCTTAACACAAAAATTTGGTCGAATAATCACTATGAAAAATCTGCGCCGAAAATAGAAGTACCTGAATTCTCGGGCAGCTACATGCAATGGATTTCTTTCAAAGATCTTTTTTTGGAGGCAATTCATAATAATCCTACGATCAACAAGGCACAAAAGATGCAACATCTGAAGACAAAGTTGAGAGGAGAAGCTGAGCAACTAGTACAACATCTCAGCATCGACTCTAAACACTATGACTCATGCTGGGAAATACTCACCCAGCGCTAAGACAATCGGCGTCTTCAGTTTACATCATTCGTCGACACCATGCTCAACTTGCCTGTAATACAACACCCCGACAACTACAACTTAAAAAAGATGCATGACGTCATAACTGAATGCCCGAACGGGCTCGCTAACATCGGTATCGAAACATCCACTTGGGACCCACTCATCGTCCATCTGATGTCGCAGAAATTAGATACTTCAACGTACGCGGACTACATGAGAGAACAACAAGACCACTGAGAGCTACCTAACTTAAACGACTTTCACTTCTTTCTTGAGAGCAAGTTTATGGCATAAGAAAAATATGAAAAATTTAAAGAAAGAAATACCAAACGTACAAAAACAAGGCCAAAAAAAACAAGTAACTGCAAGAACTTTCCCACTAAAAAAAATTTCAACGAAACTAAAAAAGCTTATAACAAAACATATTTTACTACTTCAACTATTGGGCAATGTCCTAACTGCAAAGGAGGTCACGTGTTGATGTAACGCACCGCGTTCATCCACTGAATGCTATACAACGCAATAATACAGTTACGAAATTACATCTATGCGAAAACTGCCTGTATAGCCACGGAAATGCTAAGTGCACATCAACTAAAACTTGCTAAGAGTGCAATAAGAGACACCACACTCTGTTGCACAACTATACAAAAAAATGCGCCTACAACTGCTGAAACTACTAACGGCGTGAGGAACAACAACATTTCTCGCCCATCAACTTCAACTCAACTTAACTGCAACCACTTAACTAACGACAACATCGAGATCCTACTTACTACCGTACAGCTGCACGTACTAACTGCCAACGGCAACTACGTTACACTTCGAGCCCTACTCGATCAAGGCTCGCAAGTGAACCTCATAACGGAAAGCGCCACCCAACTGCTAAACTACCAAAAACGACTTACCGCTACGGTTTCTGGGGTTGGAACTGCATCGGGAGACTGTAAAGGAAGCCTACAACTTACCTGCAAATCTATCCACTCTGATTACTCGTTCGAGATGCAAACACTGATCATGAGAAAACTTATAAATAACTTACCCAACTCAACATTCAAAGCGGATAACTGGCCTCACTTAGAAAAATTAAAACTGGCCGATCCGGAGTTCAACGTGTCGCGACCTGTGGACCTGCTGCTCGGGGCCGACGTGTACTCCGACATCATACTAGATGGAGTCCTGAAAGGAGAAAATCAATCCCCTATTGCACAACAAACGCACTTAGGATGGATACTCTGTGGCAAGATGAAAACTTTCAACTGTTACGTCACCCTCGTCGATCTCAACGAGATGACTAAATACTGGGAGCATGAGGATATTACTCAGGACGACAAGGACATGCCCAAGGACAACTATTGCGAAAACCATTACAAGCAAACAGTGAAACGCGCACCAGACGGAAAATACATCGTTGAGATGCCATACATACCTAACTACGAACAAAACTTGGGAAAAACTAAGCCTATCGCCATCTCTCAGTACCTATAACTCGAGAAACGATTTCAAAGAAACAACAAACTCGCTACTATGTATTCCCATTTCATTCGAGAATACAACCACATATGAAACCGTCGTTGACGTCATCAGCACTAGAAAAAGAATGTTACATACTTCACCAGGGAGTACTGCGGGAACATTCAACTACGACTAAACTGAGGGTTGTTTTAACGCCTCACAAAAACTACAAGCGGCTACAGTCTCAACCAATTGCAAGAAAAGGGTCCCAATCTACAAAAGAACATACAAGCCCTCATTTTAAAATGGAGATTCAATTTCCGCAGTGTAGGCATACCGGCAACTTATGTACCGCTGTATATGGATTACTGAAGATCAGCAAAAATTACAAAAAATAAAATGGCGCCACTCTCCAGCTCAGGAACTACAAACCTTCCAACTATGCACAATTACCTATGGGATGAAGTGCGCTCCCTGGCTAGCGATGCGCACACTCAAACAACTCGCAACAGACGACGGCCACAAGCATCCCGAAGCGGCCTATACACTTCAAAATCAGTTCTATGTTGGTGCTATAGCGCAAGGTTGTATTTTACAATCCAAAGATACAACTATTTATTCGCACAACGAGTACAACACTAACATGCAGATGCAGCGCCAGTACGAGGTCCCTACACTAAACTCGTCGGAGAACAATATTGTCGACTTGACCTTCCACAACTCTTTACAGAGCGATCGACGCGAAATGATCCAAACGGACACACAGGATATCGAGAAGAAACTATTCTACCTTCATGAACAACAAGTACTACCGTCACCTATTTCAAGTCATGACATCCACCAATATATTATTTGCTACACCTTGTTTGGAGCTGCTGTACTGGGATGTCTGGTGTGGATCATCAGGAAACATAACTTACTATGCTGCAATCCGGAGGCAGTACAAGACACGGACATCGAACTACAACATCAAGTGATGGCGTCTCCCATTGAGTTTCGGCGTTTGACTGTCCAAATTAGTCTCTCCTAGGTTAGACAAAAATTCGTTAGTCAAAGGCAGGAAAACGACATTTATTTGGACTTTGACTAAGACTTTATGTCAGACCTGAGGTTTGACTAGTCAAACCTAGGAGCGCCGGACTTCGACGTTTGACTATAACATATATACTATAATAAAATCGCTAATGTAACAGGTTCCAAGCAACCACCGAAATATTACCACATAAGTATTGGAGCACGAATATTTAAGTTTAATCGAATCATTTGGGGAGAAATTTCTTTTGGGATTTTGTTCGTGTAACTCGATGCTTATGTCAATGTAGAATTTAAAGATATTGTTATGAAACAAAGATTTATTAAATTCGAAAAAAAACAATAAAGTAGGTAATATAAAGTGTGAGCTCTGTGTTCATTAGTTATTTGTGCTCAAACGCGTAATGTTTTTCTGGACAGTTTTCAACCATAACGACAGTTACATAGTTAGATATTGACTGCGCAATATCTTATATTATAGATAAAGTAGTATTGAATAATTGTTTTTCAATATTGATTTTATATTAAATAAAACATGCATGAAGAGCGATAGAAGGGCAAGCATGAGTCAGGTACTCTGAAGATTGTATGCATTGACCACCGAGACACATGACAGCTTTAATTTTTTAACTGTAAAACTTATTTTATTGACTCGCGTAGTAATAAGCAATCTGTGTCAGTCATTGATTTCATCATTGACCAAATGCGTGGGCCGATTTTGATGAATCTTACGTGAATCGATTTGTTTTAATCTTGTGAATGTCACTAAAGACATGACAGTAATCGAAATTCAATATGGCGACAACCAAACGCCATATTGTGAGAAAGAAAATAATGAAAGTCGACGAACTATGTTAAGTGGGGTATCATTGAATAGGTCATTAAAAATCATCTTTAGGTTTCTATAATTATTTTTCATTTTGAGTGACCACTTAGGATCTACAACTATTTAAATTTGGTTAGCAACCATTCTTACTTAAATTTTCAAAACTTATAATAAGCTTATTATATAATCGTAAGGTAATACGTGAAAAATAATAATACACTTTTCAGTAAGTAATCTGTTTTACGCAGTCGGCTTTTTGATTAATGTTTTAACTATTATCTTGTTCATTTATATAGAGGTAGAGTCATGCTGCAGCTATATTAGTAGTATAGTTGAAGCACAAATGGGTCGGCTCAACCGGGGAAGGACCACGCTCTCACAGAATACCAGCGTAAAATAGCAGCTTAACGCTGCTGTGTTTCGTATGGTGAGTGTAGCTACACCTACACCCGGAGACCCCTTTTACTGGAAACGAGGCATTCCATCTAAGTCCTCGCGGGTGACAACGCATCTGCATTTTGATTCAAGTGGAGGATAAATGTAGATGTCTATGGGCCACAGCAACTACTAAACATCAGGTTGACTGTGTGCTTGTATTTTGCCTATAAAAAAATTCATTCATTAAAATTTTAAATTATATAAATTAAATTTTAGCTTAAATGGACTCCAAGTTCAGATAATTTATATTACGAGTATCTTATCATCTGAAAACAAATATGACTTAACGTAATTATTTTTTTTTGTTATGGGGAAAGTGTGGATTATGATATAACGTCACTCTATACACATAAATTATTATGGAACTTTAAAATACATTATATCTTTAGAATAACTGATTATGCACAATGTGGGATTACAAGTATATTAAGTAGAATCTATACATATCTATACATATGTATAATAAATCTGTAAAAAAGTCGTGTTTGTAATTCTAATATATTTTCGAAAAAACAAGTCCAGGGGACTAAATTAAGAGTTCTGCAACCAAATTATTGGTTTTTAGATTTTTTGTCTGTGTGTCTGTCTGTGTATTCAAGATTCACCCAAAAACTACTGGACCGATTTCCATATAATTTTGTACGTAGGTAGTTAATAACCCGGGACAACTTATAGGCTACTTTTTCTCCGATTACGGAATTTCAAAAAAATAAGGTTATGTATTTTCTTTCCTTTTGATGTTAATTTTCTAATATATATGATAATGTTAGCTAATAGGCGGGATGAAGGGTCTTTTACAAATATATACCATATTAATAAATAAAGTTTAAAATTAGTTGTAAGCATTGCATAATAATTTGGAACTCCACCGACGATCTACGTTTTAATTATCAAAACATCACCATCTATCATCAAATGGAAAATATTGTATATTTTGCCTTCAAGTACTAATAAATTAAATAATATAAATAACTTACATATATATGTTTAAATAATTATGTTTTTAAAATTATTTAGGTTTTTTGTTATTTCATTTTAAAAGTGTAATAATTTAAATAGATAATAGTGACGTCTAGCAAACGTATGGAAATTGATATGGTTTTTAGTTCAAATAATAATATACTGATTAAAATTGGTCTTCCTGCAATTATTGCAAAATTTTCATTATCTTTATAATTTGATCACAGAGATTTTTATATATGTCGTGGCCAGATCGTAGAATTGATCATATATCATAATGTAGTCTATCATTTCGTGAAATGGTGTCATTTCATGATATTTAACACTGTTTGTTGACCATGTCATGATATAGCTTGACCAAATTAATGAATAGAGATCGTTTGACGATATTAATAACTAAACACAACATTGATATTTCATGTTATAGTCACATCGTCAAATAGTTTTTCACCGCTAACGGCGCTGATAGCGTATTTTTTAATAGAAACAGAACTTTTAACAGAATCAAAATCACTTTATACCTTATTTATATAATAAATAAATGTTCACGGCTTTGCGGTGGCTCTTGAGCCAGTCGCTTTCTATCGCTGATATTACTAAATAATATAGTTTTGGCTTTCATAGTTTTAATAACATACATATAACATAATAACGCCATCTACTTTCTGTTAAATAAACTAATGATACGAAACATAAAATTAAATTTTAGAATGCTACTGAATACTTATTCTTGCAGCATCAAAAATTGTCATACTTGTACGCACCGCAATTACCACGTGTGGCAAAATGACTAACGACACTGTTACACTGGATACTGTACACAACACATGTGTTTTGTGTGCACAGTATCCAGTACTTTGTACACAAAACTGAGATTAAGAGAGAAGCTCTTTAGTTGTATATATTGGGTGTCTATCGGCATAGATTTCATTTCACCAACTTCATTTTTTATCATGTTATCTGATAACGTGATAAAAAATTTGATTTAACTCTATTTGATAGAATATTTCGAGGCATCGTTAGATGTTTAATTACTAGGTAGATGTGGATATCAATCACAACAATCGTGCAAAAGCTTTGTTTCAGTTTTTATGAATTTTGTTTAAACAAATACGAGAGCTCGCCTTGAAATTACATCATGGCACGGGTTCAAGACGTGTACCATTCCTTCGAGGACAAATGAATATGTTATGGGAAATTTCGCGTGCTGACTTACCACGTGTCCGGTGAAGTTGTAAAGAATAACTTCGTGGGGAAACCTAGATGTCTGAGTAGTTAATTCGTGGAAATGTGAAAACCGTTAATACGCATTGAGGCATTGTGGCATACATATTCTTTTCTGCCCACAAAATATAGCATATTGCATAGTGTAGTGTCATACTATAGCATAGTGCTTAGGTCCTCCAGCGATTCTGCCATAAGGACTTTATCGTCAGTAAATCGAAGGTGAGTAATGTAATCGCCATTGATGTTAGTACCGTATCCTTTCCAGTCCAGTAGCTTGAAAACGTCTTCCAATGCAGCGGTGAAGAGTTTCGGGGATATAACTTCACCCTGTCTTACACCTCTCTGTAGTTGGATAGGCTTCGTACTCTGATTCTGTACTCGGGTAGCCATCGTAGCCCTACCGTACAAACACTTCAGCACTTCGATATAATGACAGTCAACTTGGCATTGCTGAAGGGACTGTAGCACCGCCCAAATTTCGATGGAATCAAAGGCTTTCTCATAGTCCACATACGCAAGGCAAAGTGGCAGATTGTACTCTTCTGTCTTCTGTACAATTTGCCGAAGGGTGTGTATGTGGTCTATGGTACTAAAGCCTTTTCGGAAACCAGCTTGTTCGGGAGGCAGGAAGTCGTCGAATCTGCGTGCGAGACGATTCGTAATAACTCTATAAAACAGCACGTAGACGCGGCTCAGAAGGGAGATCGGTCTGTAGTTCTTCAAGAGAGCGTTGTCGACTTTCTTGAAGAACAAGACCACCGCACTTCTGCTCCACGCCTCCGGAGTAGTCCCAACATGGAAGACAGAATTATAGAGCTTCTGAAGGACTTCAAGTACCGGTTTTCCACCCGCTTTCAGAAGCTCCGCTGTAATTCCATCCTCACCTGAGGCCTTGCCATTTTTAAGGTGCTGGAGAGCCATTCTAATCTCGCTCAGAATTACGTACGGGATATCATCTGAATAGTGTCGGATAGGACTCGCTCTTGGATCGTAACTCACACTTGCGTGTGGCTCCAACCATGACGTGTACAGCTGCCCATAGAACCTCTAAATCTCACTCAAAATCTCAGGTGTCCTGGAAACGATGCTGCCACACTTGGTCTTCAGCTTTGACAGTTGGCTCTTTCTGGCAGACAGATCTCTGGCAAAGACATTGGAGCCTTGGTTCCGCTCGATCGCTTCTTCAATACAAGCTGTATTGAAGTTGCGTATGTCTTAGCGCATGCATTTGGAGATCTGTCTGTTCAGTTACCTGTATGCTGTCAAATCTGTTGAAGACTGCAGCTTTATTTCCCGTCTAACAGTCATGAGATTAAGAGTGTGATCGGAGAGTTTTTGTGTTCTTCTGCGGCGGGTCTTGCAGAACTTCGCCCCGACCGCATCGACAGTTTCCACGAGCTTTTGATTCATATCGTCCATTTCATTGCAGTCTTCTAGGTACTAAAAACCGTTTTTTAACTCGAGCTGAAAGGTTTCGGGACTTTAGACTAGAGCAAGAGGTAGACGGAGCGTAGACGAGTCCTCTCCAACTTAACGTTTAGGTTCAGTGTGCCTCTAACCATTCGGTGATCGCTACCAGTTTTCACCCTAGCGATCACTGACACATCACTGAACAGTTGTCGTCTCGCGGCTTCTGGAAGACAGAGTTCATCATAAAGAGTCCCTCTTTCTCCATGAAGTCGGCCAGCTTTTGGCCCCTTGGGTTCCGTTGCCCTATTCCAAATTTCCCTACCTTTAGCTCACCGTTCTCTCTTGGGCCTAGTTTTGCATTGAAGTCTCCCATTAACACCGTATATTGGATTTTGGAGGAATGCATGGCTTTAGAGATATCCTCATATCTCTACCTCCTAATCAGTATGTGCCGAGGTTGGTACGTAAACCTGTATGACCTTCAACGAATACCGTTTGGTGATTCTGAGTATAAGGTACACAACCTTCGTCAACACACTCACAATAATGATTTCTTATATTTACGCGAACACTACACATTGAATAAAACTATTTTTACGGATTTTATCGCGGTTAATTTTATTAATTTTGATTCCCGACGTTTCGGGTGCTTTACAGCACCCATGGTCACGGGGGGGACTGAGGTGTTTGACGTCCTAATGTCATAGTTAGCCCGGCTACCTTCAGTTTTTTGAATATTAATTTTTGGTCCGATCTACGCAGAATGAGCTTACAGTATCTTGAAGTCTTGCAGTGGTATGCTTGGGTTTGGATTTAATTTTGTTAATTATAGGATCCCAAACAGATGGCAGCACCCATCCATTTTCTCTATTGAAATTAGGATGTTTTTAATTTCAATAGCCTCGCGTATCATCCTTGGTAGGAATCGGTGTTCTTTGCGAGGATTTGTGGTCTATCAAATCTGATGTAATGGCGGGACGATCTTGAACATGTTCACAGACTGCAGACTTCCCAGAGCGTCGGTGCTCACGTCAGCTATATGTTCTTTCACGCGGGTTTTAATGGTTCTTTTTGTTTTTCCTATGTAAGAGACCACATTCTAATCAGGCTACTTTTCTCCGATTGCGGAATTTCAAAAAATAAGGTTATATTTTCTTTCCTTTTGATGTTAATTTTCTAATATATATGATAATGTTAGTTAATAGGCGGGATGAAGGGTCTTTTTCAAATATATACCATATTTATAAATAAAGTTTAAAATTAGTTGTAAGCATTGCATAATAATTTGGAACTCCACCGAATCTATCAAAACATCACCATCTATCATCAAATGGAAAATATTGCATATTTTGCCTTCAGTTACTAATAAATTAAATAATATAAATAACTTACATTTATATGTTTAAATAATTATGTTTTTAAAATTATTTAGGTTTTTTGTTATTTCATTTTAAAAGTGTAATAATTTAAATAGATAATAGTGACGTCTATCAAACGTATGGAAATTGATATGGTTTTTAGTTCAAATAATAATATACTGATTAAAATTGGTCTTCCTGCAATTATTGCAAAATTTTCATTATCTTTATAATTTGATCAAAGAGATTTTTATATATATCGTGGCCAGATCGTAGAATTGATCATATATCATAATGTAGTCTATCATTTCGTGAAATGGTGTCATTTCATGATATTTAACACTGTTTGTTGACCATGTCATGATATAGCTTGACCAAATTAATGAATAGAGATCGTTTGACGATATTAATAACTAAACACAACATTGTTATTTCATGTTATAGTCACATCGTCAAACTTTTCACTAATGGCGCTGATAGCGTATTTTTAATAGAAACAGAACTTTAACAGAATCAAAATCACTTTATACCTTATTTATATAATAAATAAATGTTTACGGCTTTGCGGTGGCTCTTGAGCCAGTCGCTTTCTATCGCTGATATTACTAAATAATATAGTTTTGGCTTTCATAGTTTTAATATAATAATAACGCCATCTACTTTCTGCTAAATAAACTAATGTTACGAAACATAAAATTAAATTTTAGAATGCTACTGAATACTTATTATCGCAGCATCAAAAATTGTCATACTTGTACGCACCGCAATTACCACGTGTGACAAAATGACTAACGACACTGTTACACTGGATACTGTACACAACACATGTGTTTTGTGTGCACAGTATCCAGTACTTTTTACACAAAACTGAGATTAAGAAAGAAGCTCTTTAGTTGAATATATTGGGTGTCTATCGGCATAGCTTTCATTTCACCAACTTCATTTTTTATCACGTTATCTGATATAATAATTGAAAGTTGAGTGCACTGTGAGATTTTTAACTCTATTTGATAGAATATTTGGAGGCATCGTTAGATGTTTAATTACTAGGTAGATGTGGATATCAATCACAACAATCGTGCAAAAGCTTTGTATCAGTTTTTATGAATTTTGTTTAAACAAATACGAGAGCCATGTAGCTCGCCTTGAAATTACATCATGGCACGGGTTCAAAACGTGTACGATTCCTTCGAGAACAAATGAATATGTTATGGGAAATTTTGCGTGCTGACTTACCACGTGTCCGATGAAGTTTTAAAGAATAACTTCGTGGGGAAACCTAGATGTCTGAGTAGTTAAGTCGTGGAAATGTGAAAACCGTAAATACGCATTGAGGCATTGTGGCATACATACTCTTTTCTGCCCACAAAATATAGCATATTACATAGTGTAGTGTCACACTATAGCATAGTGCTTAGGTCCTCCAGCGATTCTGCCATAAGGACTATATCGTCAGCAAATTGAAGGTGAGTAATGTAATCGCCATTGATGTTAGTACCGTATCCTTTCCAGTCCAGTAGCTTGAAAACGTCTTCCAATGCCGATGCCGCTGCCGCTGAAGAGTTTCGGGGATATAACATCACCCTGTCTTACACCTCTCTGCAGTTGGATAGGCTTCGTACTCTGATTCTGTACTCGGTTAGCCATCGTAGCCCTACCGTACAAACACTTCAGCACTTCGATATAACGACAGTCAACTTGGCATTGCTGAAGGGACTGTAGCACCGCCCAAATTTCGATGGAATCAAAGGCTTTCTCATAGTCCACATACGCAAGGCAAAGTGGCAGATTGTACTCTTCTGTCTTTTGTACAATTTGCCGAAGGGTGTGTATGTGGTCTATGGTACTAAAGCCTTTTCGGAAACCAGCTTGTTTGGGAGGCTGGAAGTCGTCGAATCTGCGTGCGAGACGATTCGTAATAACTCTCTAAAACAGCACGTAGACGCGGCTCAGAAGGGAGATCGGTCTGTAGTTCTTCAAGAGAGCGTTGTCGACTTTCTTGAAGAACAAGACCACCGCACTTCTGCTTCACGCCTCCGGAGTAGTCCCAACATGGAAGACGGAATTATAGAGCTTCTGAAGGCCTTCAAGTACCGGTTTTCCACCCGCTTTCAGAAGCTCCGCTGTAATTCCATCCTCACCTGAGGCCTTGCCGTTATTAAGGTGCTGAAGAGCCATTCTAATCTCGCTCAGAATTACGTCCGGGATATCATCGGAATAGTGTCGGATAGGACTCGCTCTTGGTTCGTAACTCACACTTGCGTGTGGCTCCAACCATGACGTGTACAGCTACCCATAGAACCTCTCAATCTCACTCAAAATCTCAGGTGTCCTGGAAACGATGCTGCCACACTTGGTCTTCAGCTTTGACAGTTGGCTCTTTCTGGCAGACAGATATCTGGCAAAGACATTGGCCTTGGTTCCGCTCGATCGCTTCTTCAATACAAGCTGTATTGAAGTTGCGTATGTCTTGGCGCATGCATTTGGAGATCTGTCTGTTCAGTTGCCTGTATGCTGTCAAATCTGTTGAAGACTGCAGCTTTATTTCCCGTCTAACAGTCATGAGATTAAGAGTGTGATCGGAGAGTTTTTGTGTTCTTCTGCGGCGGGTCTTGCAGAACTTCGCCCCGACCGCATCGACAGTTTCCACGAGCTTTTGATTCATATCGTCCACTTCATTGCAGTCTTCTAGGTACTAAAAACCGTTTTTTAACTCGAGCTGAAAGGTTTCGGGACTTTGGACTAGAGCACGAGGTAGACGGAGCGTTGACTTCATTAGACGAGTCCTCTCCAGACGAGTCCTCTCCAACTTTACGTTTAGGTTCAGTGTGCCTCTTACCATTCGGTGATCGCTACCAGTTTTCACCCTAGCGATCACTGACACATCACTGAACAGTTGTCGTCTCGCGGCTTCTGGAAGACAGAGTTCATCATAAAGAGTCCCTCTTTCTCCATGAAGTCGGCCAGCTTTTGGCCCCTTGGGTTCCGTTGCCCTATTCCGAATTTCCCTACTTTTAGCTCACCGTTCTCTCTTGGGCCTAGTTTTGCATTGAAGTCTCCCATTAACACCGTATATTGGATTTTGGAGGAATGCATGGCTTTAGAGATATCCTCATATCTCTACCTCCTAATCGGTATGTGCCGAGGTTGGTACGTAAACCTGTATGACCTTCAACGAATACCGTTTGGTGATTCTGAGTATAAGGTACACAACCTTCGTCAACACACTCACAATCTTTACAACGTTGTTAACGAGAGACTTGTGGACGATAAATCCGACACCTCCTTGGGACAAATGGTCGCTCTCCCGGTGATAGAACAAGTTGCCGGATTCGAGGATTACCGTGTTCTCCCCCTTTCTTCAGACCTCGAATAATCCTATAATATGCCAGCATAACTTGTCTATCTCTTCTCCAGCTCCAGTATCTTCTCGCCAGTCCTCAGGGTGCGTGCGTTGTATGTTGCCAGGTCTAGTCCTCTTAGGTGGCAACCGAATCACCACCGGAGATTCTTAGCACCCCCTGCCCCGCCGTTAGCATGGTCGCCACTGTAGCCAGGAATAGCGGGGCCGCCGGGACTAGGGGCCGTCTTTTCGCAACTTTTATCATTTAATATTTGCCATAGTTGCCACGCTTGGCAACCGCAGTTTTTTTATTGTAATATTTTTGTTATCAGGAAGATGCTGCTGCCCATCTCCTGCCTGTTTCCCACTGTCGCCTCTTACGACACCCACGCGAAGATATGCGGTAGTGGCTATTCTTAACTGCCACTACACGGCAATGTTAACATTTCTATTGGACTAACGGCTATTTCAAATGAATCAATTGAATACGACGAGAAATCGATTGGGAGTCTCCCAGATATCGAGATTAATAAAAGCAAAACAAGGTCTAATTTAGGAAATTTAACAGAGTTCCTTGTAACCGGAATTAAAGCAATTATTAAAGATAAAAACTTATTAATTTCTTTTAAAGTTATTTTAATATTCCTTAACATGTTTTTGTTATCAATTAATTAATATTTTAATATACTTAAAAACAATTAAATATATGAATTTTAATTTTAATATTTCTAAACATGTTTTTAGTTATCAATTAATAATAATTATTAATATTGTTAGTTATGAAACCCTTTTTAATGATTATTTTAATATTTTTAAACATGTTCCTTAGTTATTAATTGATTAATACCTTAATTTATAATGTAACGATTAAAATTCATTAATTTCTTTTTCAAAGTTTTTATATTCCTTATTATTATGTTTCTTGTTTTTCTTGTTTTTGTTTGTTAAGTTATTGTTATTACAATTGAATAAGATTGTCAATTAGAATAAAGTATCAGCTATTGCAATTTTATCTGTTAAAATTATTTTAATTTTTTTATCTATATATATAAAAGGCAAACCTGACTGACTCATCTATCAACGCACAGCCGAAACTACAGAACGGATTTCGCTGAAATTTGGTACACAGACAGTTGTAATGACGTAGGCATACGTTAAGAAAGGATTTTTGGAAATTCGCCCCCTAAGGGGGTGAAAAAGGGGTTAATAATTTGTATGGAAGTCCGTCATTTTTAGAGCTAGAAGCCTGATACTTTGGTTTTAGGTTAAAGATTAGAAACCAACACTTACATGTCCTAGGGTTATTGAAAATTCAACCACTAAGGGGGTGAAAAAGGGGTTGAAAGTTTGTATGGGGAAACAAGATTAGTTAAACTATTTTTTCGAAACTTCACAGGAGTACTCCTATCAATAAATAAGTAAACAAGTGTTTCAGAATTCAACCCCTTAAATGTGGAAAAGGCGTGACAAATTTTGAAAATCAACATGGGTATCGTTTTTATGGTTTATCGGGTCGCTGATTACGAAAACAACAACTATTTCAAAATCCAACGTAGCAGAAGGGACATACCTACCATCATCCCCTGTGAGGGTGCAATGTGGTTGAAATGTCAATATGGGTGTCGTTTTATGGTTTTATTGGACGTTAATTACGAAAATGGCATCGATTATGGTTTGAAACCAACATTGATGGAAGGACGGATGGATCTATGTTTGTATGTAAAAATCATCATGGGTTGGGTGACTTGGGTGTCATTTTTAAGGTTTTTGGGTAGTAAATAACGTAAATGATATTGATAAATATTTTGAACTTAATTTATTAGAATAGAATAGAATATACTTTTATTGCACAAAAACATAAAACAAAATAGACAACAAGATTTGTACAAAAAAATTGCACAAAATTACACCTGAACAAAAAAATACTAATTTAAAAATTAAAAAACAATGAAAATAGACAACCAAACCAAATATATTTTTTTACAAATTAATAAAATGGTAAATTCAAAAGAAATACTTACGGTACCTACCTATTTAGTATTGATCTTCAAGTTCCAATCCCTACCAATAGATTGCGTTGGTATCGTTTTAGAACGCGGTAACGTTGTGTTTTTTCGAACTAATATAAAGTGAATGGTGAATGAGCGCTTCAACCTGTACCACATACGGTACCTATTCACCGTTATCGGATATTTGACTAGACTTCGACTTTGTTTGCTTGCTTACGGTTTAAGATTTGATTCATGTTTGGGATTAGTTGCTCGATTTTGTCTTTCTTACAACCACTGATCAAACTTGGAATTCGATTTGCTTTGTGATTAGGTATTGTTAATAGAAGTATTTTTTCTCACTGAAAAAATGACTACAGAAACTCTTATTATATGAAAAAAACATTGGAAGTATATACTGTCGTCCCGATTATAGGTGACGGCGCCTGTTTGTTTCGTGCTCTTTCATTTTTAATGTACGGAACCCAAGAAAATGCGATGTTGGTGCGTTCACAAATTGTTATATTTGTGGTAAATGATTGGCCTAGGTTTTCAGTTATGACCCACGACAGAAATGGCGATAATTATTCAACAGCAAATGAATATTCAGCCGATATGTTAAAAAATGAAACTTACGGTGGACTTTGTGAATTGGTAGCTGCAGGATTAAAATTTCCGTTTCGGTTTGAAGTATAACTAAACGGTCTGCTATACACAGAGTCCGGAACAGACTCTGTCCAGTAAGGCGATTACGACTTAGCCATGATTTATCTTATGGACATTTTGACGCCTATCTGCCTATTGTTGCGAAGAAAATTACACAGCGTCGCATGGAGGTACCCGTCGAAGAGCGTGATCCTTTTTCAGAGCTTGACCATTTAACTGTTACATCTTTTGTAAACGGTGAAATATCATCTCCAACCAGCGGAACAGATCAATCTGTATCGTCGACATTAAAATATGAAAAAAAGAAAAATAAAAGAAGGTCGAGATTTACTAATTAAAGAAAAAGTCAATTAAAAAGTGCACCAGAAAGATAAAGGCAGAACAAGCCAGATTAAATCGTAAAGCTGTATCCGCTTATCAGAAAAAAATCCCGATGTACACAGGCAAGCTGTTGCAAATTACCAAACTGCGAATCCACAAGTGCACAGAGCAATTCAGTCATGGTATGAGGAAAACATTACACTGCGTTTATGGAGAAACAAGGTCCATTACGCTATGGAGTATGACCCTGACATTGCTTATAGAACTGACAGCAGTGTAGCCTTGGGTTCTATGTCATACACGTGTCAGGGGTGCAATGCGCTGAAATGGAAGGGTGATACACCTGGTATGTGTTGCAGCGCTAGAAAAGTGCAACTTGATCGGTTGAAACAACTGCCTGAACCACACTTTAGTTTGATTAATGGTCTACACCCAGATCATGACCATTTTATGGGTAATATTCGTAAATATAACGCCTGTTTCCAGATGACTTACTTTGGTGGTAAACAGGTAACAGCAGATGGTTTTTCACCGACTTTTAAAGTACAAGGCCAGGTCTACCATTTAATTGGAAGAATATTACCAGAAGCCGAACATGACGCTCAGTACCTTCAAATATATTTTGTAGGTGAAGATGATCGAGAAGCAAATATTCGGTGTTCTAAATTTCCCAACTTAAAGCCAAATTTAATCAAACAAGTGCAGAATATGCTGCATCAAGTGAACACGTATATAAAAGATCGGAAAAGTGCCATTGATAAAGCCCCTCCTTCAGAGTCGTAAGAAGTTGTCATACATGCTGATAAAAAACCACCAGAAGAACATAGAGGTAGGTACAATGCACGAACTACAAATGAAGTAGCTTCAGTGTTAGTGGATCAACAATTTGATCGAAGGGACATCATTCTCGAGAGCCGAAGTATTAGTGAGATACTACGAGCATGTGATGCGCTACAGTATCCATTGATGTTTTGCTGGGGGGATGATGGGTATTCAATCCACATACCACAACGCGATCCCACAACTAAGTTGCCGTTTAATAAAACTGTCTCTTCTGCAAGTTTCTATTCGTATATAATAATGATTAAAGAAGGAGAAGATAACTATTTAGTCAACTATCGTGCCCTTTGTAGTCAATATTTGGTGGATGAATACACCAAAATAGAAACAGAGAGATTACATTATATCAAAAATAATCAAGGAAAGTACGTGCTGATAGTTACATCCATTTAAAAGATGCTATTGGACGACGAGACGCAGAAGCCAACCAACTAGGACAAATGATTATCCTTCCATCATCTGTTACGTGGGGACCTAGGTATATGCACGAAAGAAAACAGGACGCTATGACCTATGTTAGGAATTACGGCCGGCCTGATCTTTTTATCACTTTCACATGCAATCCTCGCTGGGACGAGATAAAAGAGCAATTGCTTCAAGGACAACAATCTCATGATAGACACGATATAATTTCGAGGGTGTTTCGACTAAAGGTGAAAAAGATCATGAACTTATTGACAAAGGGAAATATTTGGTGAAGTGCGATGCTATATGTACTCAACGGAATGGCAAAAGAGAGGTCTTCAACATATTCATATTATTTTATGGCTTCACAAACGTATTACTCCGGATCAAATCGACAGTATAATTTGAGCTGAAATACCGGATCCCAAACGTGACCCAGAGCTTCACGAAATCGTTAAATGTAATATGATACATGATCCATGTGGAACTTTAAATCGGAATTCACCATGTACGAAAGATAACATGTGCAGTAAACGATACCCCAGGGATCTCATAAAGGAAACTCAAACTGGTGAAGACGGTTATCCGCTGTACAAGAGACGTTTACTAGATGACGGTGGGTTCTCTGTTGATATCAAAGGCACAACCATAGATAATCGCTGGGTAGTCCCTTATAATCCAGTATTATTAAAAACATTTAACGCTCACTTAAATGTGGAATATTGTCATTCGGTGAAATCAATAAAATACGTCGGTAAATACGTAAATAAAAGTTCAGACGAGGCATTCTTTGCTTTAGAGAATGAGAAGGATGAAGTTAAAATCTACACAAGTGGCAGATATATAAGTTCATCAGAGACAGTATGGCGAATCCTTGAATTTCCCATTCATGAGCGTTTCCCTCCCGTAGTCCACCTCGCTGTTGATTTGGAAAATGGGCAAAGGGTTTATTTTAATGAGCAAAGTCTGAGTGAAAGAGTGTATAGTCCTCCAATAACCACACTCCTATCCTTTTTCGATTTGTTTAAAGTGGATAACTTTGCAAAAACCTTGCTCTACCTAGAAGTACCTGCATACTAAGTTTGGGATAAAAGAAAGTTCCAAAGGAGAAAGAGAGGAGCAAACGTTGAAGGCTGGGGTTTTCAAAGAGCACGTTCTGGGCAGGGGTTTATACTGTGCATCCGAAAAATACAGAATGCTATCAAATTCGCATGCTTCTTCATGATATCCGGGGCCCAATTTCGTTTGAAGCGTTAAAAACTGTAGATGGTCATGTATATTCCACGTTCCAATCAGCGCGCAAAGCTCTCGGCTTGCATGAAGATGATCAGCATTTGTTCGCAGCAATGGAAGAGGCAGCACTTTGCCAATCACCGCAAATGATTCGGGATCTTTTTATGATTATTTTAGTGTTCTGCCAAGTATCAGACCCTTTAAGCCTTTGGGAGAAATTCAAAGAATACCTATCTGAAGATTTTAAAAGGCAATTAGAAAGACAGGGAGATGTGGATGTAGGGCACATAACAGATGTGGTATTTAACAAATGCCTTTCGGTAATAGAAGATGCCGTATTAGCGTTGGGTGGTCGGCAACTAAAAGAGTATGGGTTACCTCAGCCAAGCAATGAACAACAATTTGAAAATAGAGAGTTTCTTAAAGAGATAAGTTACGACTTAGCATCATTAGAAAAATTGTTTTTCACACGGGAAATTCTATGTGGCTTGCTCACGTGTAAGCTCGCCCAGTAGTCTGACAATTTTGGCACACAGTAATAGATTAGCAAAAAATGTGGTGTATAAAGAAGTTTTGTAGTTTACTAGCTTTTGCCTGCGACATCCAGTTATAAATGTGGCTTGTGCTAGCAGACTCTTTTTCAGACATGGGCGCGATATAACCGAACTCCACGCGGACGAAGTCGCGGGCAAAACTAGTTATTTATAAACTTAGGATCTTGACTTTATTGTTTACTACGTTTATCTTAAGGATAAGCCTCCGTCTTAAGGGGGGAGATGTTATGAACCGATGTATAAGTGAGTAATTGCTATTGTAAGCATTATGTAAAAAATATAAAAGTGATTTTTCATATAATTTTGCCAATCAGAATCTAACCTTTGTTCGGTACACAACTTTTTTGTAAGTTATAAAATTCCGATGTGTAATTAAATTAAATTATTTTTGCAGCAGTACAAAGTGTTTTTTTAAAAGGACCCAAGGCGAGCCATTCTAACAGTATGTAAGCTGCCACTTTACTTTTTTACCTTTAATGAGACTTATAAATAATTTAAGATAGCTTTCATATATTCAGACAAATTAAGATTTTTGTGATTTTATCGTTTTTATTTTAACTTTCTTAATTCTTGACTTTTCAGGAACTTTATAGAACCCCTGACCACGGGGGGGGGGGGTGAAGGACTGAGGTGTTCGTTGGACTTTTATTTAATAATGTTCGGTCCGGTCTACGCAGTAGCTTACAATATCTTGAAGTATTGCAGTAGTATGCTTGAGTTTGGATTTAGTTTTATTAATTATGGTAGCACCCAGCCTTTTCTCTATTGATATAAGTATGTTTTTACTCTGTTGGGACGATACGGAACATGTTGACATACTTCAGACTTCCCAGAACATCCGTGTTTCATATCAGCGAAATGTTCTTTTACGCGGATTTTTATGGAACTTTCATCCAAAGTTGTGTAAGAAAAAAACGCGTAAAAAAGTTAAAATTAAACGTGATAAAATCCATAAAATTACTTTTATTCCATATGCATTTATGAAATTTTTAAGTCTACTCGAACGTAAAAAAAATATCAGCATCTATTTAATGGTGTCAATCAATGGGATCAATGATATGAATCAAACATCGCAAATTAAACATTTTACCTTAAATTGACAGAAGACAATGAGGCGCCCATACAGGATGGTGCTGGGTTAGCTCCGGCCCTGGTCGCCCCCTTTGACGGAGACTCTCGATCCGGATCTTCTGACAAGGGTGATCAGCACGCTCTTCCCAGAGGACCGGTCAAGACCTTCAGGTCACCTGTCGTCTTCATGGAAGTGGCAAGATGAGATGGGGGTGACCGTCGAGGAGCTGGACTGAGCCGTTAGCCGCTTAAAAGTCCGGAACACAGCACCGGGGCCCGACGGAATCCCGGGCCGGGCCCTAGTGCTGAGTCTGCTGTTTACCAGCTGTCTGCGGTGTGCCACGTTCCCCACAGCCTGGAAAGAAGCAAGGCTGCCTGCCAAAAAGCCTGGAAGGAGGGCAGGGCCGCTGATTCTCCCTCTGCATACCGCCTCATATGCCTGTTGAACGAGATTGGCAAATTGTTCGAGAGGATAGTTGCCACTCGGCTCCATAGGCATCTGTCGTGCCGGTCCCGATTTGGCTGATAACCAGTTTGTGTTCCGACGGGAGCGTTCCACTGTAGATGCGACTATACGCGTCCACTCCCTGTCGGAACTAACAGTATCCTAGGGTGTCGTCGTGCTGGCCATCCGACGCTGTAGAACCAAAATCTACAGTGTCCAGCGGAGGATGGCCACACGGATTATATGAGGATACCGCACTATATCCTTTGAGGCGGCGACAATCCTGGCTCGCTTTCTACCACTAGATATACTGGCGGAAATGGACGCGGGTGTGCGTCCGAATCCGTGCCATCCGCCAGAGCAGTGGTAGTGAGCCAGAAGAGGCGCTCGAATCAATTAAACGGCAGGAACGACAAAACGCTCTGACACTCGACTCAAGGAGCGCTATGAACGCAAACGCGTCATTGGAGCAATACTGCGGGCCTTCAAAGCCTGGATGCAGCGACGAGCAGGAAGACTCACCTAGAGACTTACACAGATAATTACCGGGCATGGGTGGTTCGGTGATTATCTGTGTAAGATCGATGCGAGATTCGTCACGGTCCTTCTCTTGAAAACGGTGTTCCCCTACCAGAAACGGGGCCTCCAGGGTTGCAGACGCTTGGGGCGGGGGCCTCGAACGCCTAGTTATGTAACCCCCAAGGAGGACGATGACTCGGAAGTGGTCTCGAGACATCGTGGTAGCACTGCGAGGGTGCTGGGGGCAGCAAGTACTACCCCCGGGACGTGCTATTAGTGTAGCAAAGCGATGGCGGGGCCCCGGTTGCGTTCCGATTGGAGATCCCGGGACCCCTCGTATACGCTGATGGTGACCACCGTGGGGTTTTAGCCGGAAGGAGTCCGGCATAACCTTCTCGTTGCTTCGCAACTAATGGTATCTATGAGGATTTCCCCACGAAAAAAAAAGGTTCGCCCCGAACCGAACGGTGACCAAGCCACGGCAGTAGCCGAGGCTTGGTCGCCACAGTGGTAAAGGAACCCCTTGGCTGGCCCGTGGTGGCAGGCCGGCCCGGGTAACCACTCCGAGTGAGCTTGGCGAGCCCACTTCGGATGTGTGTCGGTGGGCTGCGGCCTCTCCCCTACCGCTGCAGCCGAGGTGGAGTCGCGGAGGGAGAGGAGTGTTGGTATGGCGATGCGCCACTCGCCCTATCCTCCGCGACTCTGACGGGGCCGCACCTTTGATGCGGTGGTGGTGGGGCTGCGGGGGGACAGGAGTGTCGGTATTGCGAGGTGCCGCTCTCCCTACCCTCCGCAGCCGAATCTTGGTTGGCGGTGGAGCCATGGACCAGATCCGCCGCTAGGGTCAGGAAGGCTAGTGCTTCAGAGTGCTCGTTTTTCCTGGCCTCATGGCCTTCGCGCATCGGACACAGGGGTGTCCGTTGCGCTGATGTAGTTGGAGGCCGTGGAGGAAGGCGCGCCGTGTGTTCTGGTGCGCCTTACCTGAGAAGGAGATGGGGGAGGAGTAGTTCTCTCCCGAGGAGGAGCCGCTATGGGGCTGCGGATGTGTGCGAAACGTTCCCGTGACTCTGCCAATATGCGACGAAAGTGGAACACCATGGGGTTTTAGTCGGTGCGAGTCCGACATAACCCGTCCTTGCCCCCGCGAGGCGGGTATGCGTAGGCATTTCCGATGTAAAAAAGGTTAGGTTAGGTTAGCGATCACCCCCTAACGGGTCCCCGCCTTGTCGGCGGGGCTTAGTAGCCGTGGCTTGGTCACCCGCGGTGAACAAAGAGGAACCCCTTGGCTGGCCCGTGGTGTAGGGCCGGCCGAGGTGGCCACTCCGTGTGGGCTCGGCAGGCCCACTACGGATGTCAGTGGAGGCTGCTGCGGGAGGGGGGTCGCTCCCTTAACGCTGCAGCCGAGGTGGAGTCGCGGAGGAAGAGGTGGTATGGCGATGCGCCACTCGCCTATCCTCCGCGACTCAGACGGGCCGCACCGTTGATGCGGTGGTGGTGGGGCTGCGGGGGAGAGGAGTGTCGGTATTGCGAGGCGCTGCCTCCTTCCTCCGCGGCCGAAACTTGGTTGGCAGCGGGCCAGAGACCAGATCCGCCGCTGGGGCCGCGAAGCGGGCGTTACTAAGCGCTCTTCCGGCCCCCATGAATGGGTCCAGGGTGAGGGACTTGGGAAGTCTCCGCCCCTCTTCGATGGACCCGAGGCGGAGGCGCAAGCGGGTGTCGGCGCGCGCCTCTGAGGCGATGCACGTAGTCGAACACCTCACTACCCGTGCAGGGAGACGAGGCCCGGACAGACCGGGCCAGCACTAGTGTGGGGCTGCGGAAGAATTTGGATTCCGCGGCCCCGCGCACTGCGAGAGACACTGGGGTGGTTTTAGCCGGTAAGGTCGGGCATTCCCTCCGCCTTCCCCAGGCGGAGGTAGTCCATGAGGATTTCCCCGCAAAAAAAAAAAAGGTTAGCGATCACCTTGTTGCCCTGATCGGGAAGGCAGGATAATAAAGAGGGAAATGTCGTGCGGTATTGCACAGGGTTCGGTTTTAGGACCACTTCTGTGGAACATCGGTTACGACTGGGTATTGCGGGGAGATATTTTCCCGGGTGCTGGTATAATTTGCTATGCAGACGATATGCTAATCACTGCCCGGGGTGAGACTAATGAGGCAGCCGTCCGTCTTGCCACTGCGTCTGTGGCACAGGTTTTCGGCAGAATCAGGATGTTGGAACTTAAAGTGGCGTTAAGCAAGTCCGAGGCCATTTGCCATTTTTTTCACAGGCCTCGAAAAGCGCCGCCACAGGTATCACACATTATTGTCATTGATGTCTGAATTTAGGTTAGGTCCAACATAAGGTATCTTGGACTCATTCTTGATAGCTGCTGGAGCTTCCGCGAGCACTTCAAGCGCTTGGCCCCTCGGCTAATGGGAGCGGCAGCTGCCCTAAACCGACTGCTACCCAATGTTGGAGGACCCGATGCTAACTGCCGCCGCCTCTACTTGGGTGTGGTTCGGTCCATGGCTTTATATGGGGCCCCCATATGAGTAGGAGCTCTCACGGAAATAAAGATCACCTTCCTGAGAAAGCCCCAGAGAGCGATGGCCGTCGGAGTCGTACGAGGGTACCGGACGATCTCTTATGAGGCGGCATGTGTCTTGGCGGGATCCCCACCCTGGGATATGGAGGCAGAGTTCCTTGCGTCTCTGTACGATTAGCGCACGGAATTTCGACGTCGAGGGTATGGTCTTTCTCGCAGAGAGTAGGAATCGCGGAAGCTTCACGCTCGGCAGCTTATGCTTGAAAAGTGGAAAGAGCGTCTAGCTCACCCGAAGGCAAGAAGCAGGACTGTCGAGGCTGTTCGTTTGATCTTGCCAGACTGGTTGAACAGGGTCACTGACCTTCCGGCTGGTACAGGTGCTTTCCGGGCATGGGTGCTTTGGTAAGTATCTGTGCCGTATAGCCAGAAGAGAGCCGACAACTGAGTGTCATCACTGTGGTAGCGACGAGGACACCACGCAGCATACCCTTGAGGACTGCCCAGCGTGGGCTAAGTTGCGTCGTGACCTCGTGGATGTAGTGGGGGACGACCTCTCGCTCTCAGCTTTAATTAAAGCTATGGTTGGATGCGAAAGGGCGTGGAGTGACGGCGTAACCTTCTGCGAACAAGTGATGTTGCGGAAGGAGGCTGCGGAGAGGGAGAGAAAAAGGACTGCAGATACCCCAATCCGCAGCCGGAGAGTTGGGCGCCGGAGGAGAGCATATCAAGCTCTCCTACACCCACTATAATTGAGCCTTAGGTGGCGGACACAGGGTCTGTCCGTCGTCTTTTAATGCCTCGAGGTGGCGCGCACGGTGTGTTTCCCGTGCGCCCCTAAATGAAGGAGTGGAGAATTCCAGCTCCACTCCGTCATCGAGACGGACCCTGTAAGGAATATCGCCGTCGGGGCTGCGGTAGTGTGCGAAAGCGTTCCCGTAGCCCCGACCAAGGGCGAAGAGATGATCACCTTGGGGTTTTAGCCGGTAGAGTCCGGCATAACCTGTCTGTCGCCTTCGCAACAGGCCGGTACCCATGAGGATTTCCCCACGTATAAAAAAAAACAAAAAAGGTTAGTGATCACCGCGTTAGGCTTCGCGTCTGTCTGCAAATGCCCGCATTCGCTCTGCTAGCTACAAGCTAAGGGCACTTGTACAGTACAAAGTAATATTATAATCCAAAATATCATATCAGTAGCCCTGCCCATTTGCTGTAAAAACATTTTACTATTTTACAAAATTAGTAAATTTTTTACAAAATTTTACTATCCGTGGTCAGGGTCTTAGTGTTGCCAACTCGATGTTAGGTTTTCGGGCTAATTCGAATGGGGAAATGAGACCTAAAGACGCTTTGATTGAAAATCAATTTTTTTCTAACTCAGAATTTTCTTATTTTAAAAAGACTATTATAAATTTAAGATACCATTACGAGTATTAGCAATGATTGTTTACCCTACATATTAGGGGTTTTGTTCATAAAAATTAAACAAATGAATATTTACGAGTTTATTTTACGTAAATAGATTATTTTTTGTTATCCGGAATCAGTCAAATGACTAAAATACCTCAGTGAAATACCATCAACTTCTTTAGTTCATAAATTTTTGATATGAAAGAATGTCAGCGTCACATATATGCTGAAGACCTTGAAGGAAGCTAAAGGTTTTGTCGTCTTCAAATATCGTTGATGGAAATGTTTAGTGAAGTTTTAGATCATATTTAAAAAAAAAGGAAATATGAAATTGTTGAAGTGAGTTAAAATCACCCATTTTACCTGTTTCACCCTTTCTTCGCTCGTTAGTAATTAATATCATTCAAACAACAATGACATTTTCATTCACTTGAAATTCGTATTACAGTTTTATCATTTTCTTACCCTAATTGAAATTTTAACGTTGAAAGGGGTCTTAATACGATAATGTGACGGAGAGACGGCGTTCATTAAGTTAGTGACATTGCTAGCTAGCTACGTAGTGAGTATTGGAACAACTCCTCGAGACGACTTTATTTTATTTTCAAAAGTTTCATGTGTACTTTAGGCCAGGTTGGACAAGATATTGTATTTAAGACATAATTTTGACTCGGGAGAATTAATACTTCCTGAAATAGTTTAGGCCATAAATAAAATTTGCGCATACATAAAATACTCAGTTAAATTCTTAATAGAATGGATTTTTAAAATACTTTATATTCATCGAGATAAATATATAGTAATTAAATGGCGGGGAAAAAGCTTTGACGTTCGAGTTTTTTAAGCGATAACCTAAAAATATTTATCGATAATATGAAAAGCATGTTATTGAATTATTCTTTATCGACTACATTTTTTTACATTTACATTTTTGAAATACAGGAAGTCGATGGATGCAGGTGGCTCAGGACCGTATTTTGTGGCATTCCTTGGGGGCTTATGTTCAGCAGTGGACTTGTGATGGGCTGTAATGATGATGATGATTATGATGATGATGATGATTACGACTACATTTTTATTAAGATCCTTTATTTCCTGATAAAAAGCATAAACATTTCAAATAAAGTAAATTTTTATCTTTCTAATGTCGCACGCTTACTTCGTGCTGGACAAATATGCTGGCAGCGGTTCTCCGCTACATACTATTTGTTACCTTGAGCTTGGGATATTCTTTAGTATACTCAAAAGGTTACCTAAGCAAATTAATTAAAAACTTTATCCCCTATTTTCCCACCCAAGGCGATGAAGCAGGGGGTAGAATTTTTTCTTCATATTTGTAAAGGAAATTTAGATTGAATAGAAAAATAATCATCAAAAGCACATCCTGTAAAAACACAATACCTGATAGTGAACTAAGTCCAGACCAGTAACTTAGTCATCAAATTTAAAGCAGCTTCTGCTACCATGATTGACTTTGAAATTGACGACGAAATAATTTATTGTCCAGAATCTTAAAATATTTTTAAATACTCAGCGAAAATTTTTTCAGTGATCGTTTAGTAAATCGTTCTTTTGTAATACATTAGCAAGCTATAATTTCTGGAAAACTATCCGAAATCAAAATCAAAATCTTTCATCATTTTTTATTAGCATATGATCTCAGAGGACAGTATTTAACAGATGACCGTACATTGTTCATTGTGAATCAAAGTGTTTTATTATTCAATAAAAATTTGCTTCCTGTATTTAGCAATATAATTCAACGTTAAACTAACAAGTTGGACATTGCCAGCTTTCTTATATGACAATACCTTTATTTTGGTTAGAATGTACGTAAACATACAGAAAACGTACTGAATAAAAAGCGCACCCTTTCAGAAAGAGGACACTCGTAATCTAATATTAGAGGTTAAAGTACGAAATTAGCGTTTTATATTGAAAAATTCACACACTATTATTCATAAAAAATATTTATTACTTCGAAGTTACCCTTATTATTTATACATTTCTGCCATTCTGCCTTTCTTAAGAGATAATTTATTTATCTGGACTCTAAAAAGTCTATAAAGGTGTTTTGTACCGTTTCCAAAGAATTTTTTTCTTGCACGAAATTATTTAGATTGGAGAAAAATGGTAATCTGTTGGGTCTAGGTCTGACGAGTTCAGACGATGACGTATAATTTTTACTACAGGCGTTGGAATGTTAAAACAGTTTTTCAGTGTGAGGTCTTGCGTTATCATGGAGTCTTAATGGCGAAGTTCGATTGACGTGACGGGTTGTTTCTCTGATAGTTTTGCTGTCATTGTTCAAAGTTCTGCACAACAGACAACTGCTGTTATTGATACGATGGATCTCAAAAAGCTACATACAGGATTATTTTTCAAGAAGTAGCCAAATTTTAAACTTAAGTCCAATAAAAAATAATGATATACCGTTAATGCAGTTTTTGAAAATACGAGTAAATAAGGCTTCTACTTTTATTTCAAATTATCCCAAATTGAATGTGATTTATAGGCAACAATGTTTGTACCTACCGGTCAACCCTTACACAATGTGTCCGTGCGCAGTAAAATCAGTTAAAATAATGCATTACCACGCATTATGAATTTAAAAGACAAAAAAGCTGGCCAAGTGCGAGTCGGACTCGCGCATAAGGGTTACGTACCATCGTAAAACATATTTCTAGTAGGGGAGCCCCTTTAATTTTTTTTTTGTTTTTATTTTTATTATTTGTTGTTATAGCGGCAACAGATATACATATTCTTTGAAAATTTCAACTTTACTATTACGGATCATGAGATACAGCCCGCTGACAGACGGACGGAAGGACGGACAGCGGAGGCTTAGTAATAGGGTCCCGTTGGTTACCCTTTGGGTACGGAACCCTAAAAACGACAGAATGTTTGAGATTTTTTTAATTAATGGTTTTTCACCATTTGCCTCTATTACTTATTCTGAACCATATTATTGCAAAATAACCCTGTATATTGAATTACACCCAGTGATCACCAAAACAGCTACCATTATTTATCTGTGGGTGAGCTTCGCTTTAGGACATTGTTCCTGTATTTAACCAGCAAGAGTTCAGTGTTTGCGTTTAATTCAGTAAAGGCCTATATTTAGGTGTTGTCTATGTGCTCTGTTTTAATAAATTATTACTACTTGAATTTATAACGGAGTAGTAACATCTCCTTCCTCAGTTCTTTTAAGTGAAAGTGAATAAATGTCATGGGTAAAAAAAATATTCCCGACAAAAAAATAATTGAGTTGTTTTTCTACTAATTTCAATTTATTATAATTATCATCTAATATTGGGGCAATACAGGACTCTCATCTAGTTGGGCTGTATAAATATATAAAAGAAAATGATAAATATGCATAAATATACCTTAAATATAGTAAAATAAATAAATAAAAAATATATAAATAAATAAAAACATAACCAGACGGAAGCCCTCTGAAAGGGTGACCAAACGGCCGAGGGTAATTATTATTATGAGTATTTCTAATATGTTCTCCTCTGATTGGGATAAATAAATACTTATAAATGCATATGGACATATACTATTAACATAAATAGAATAAGACGAAATATATACTTAATAGAATATATTCAATAAAATATAATTAAATAAATCGATAAAGCCAAACCAGATGGAAGCCCTCGGCATTCCCTCTAACCTCGGGAGAAGGTTAGAGGGAATGGGAAATAATTTATCATAATTTGAAACAAGAAATTGAAAAGTAAGTATATATTAAGTAATGTTAATGAATAAATACGAAGAGGTTAATACCAATATCGAAATATTTAATACCAACTTCGAAATAAAAAAAATCGACCGATATTAAATAAATCTTTCTTAGAATCGAAAAACGGCGCGAGCGAAAATTTTAGATATTGAAAAATATTAAATAATTGAAAGATCGAAATAATTTTTGTGTTATATGGAAACAATTCATAAAAAAAGATAAATGACTGAATAAAATGTTGACGTTTCGTTAATATTAAAGAATTTGACGTTAAAAATTTGGTGAGGTTATGTTGACATCTGATCGGAGAATAGGTACACTGTAATCTCATGCCTACACCTTTACGCACATATTTACATAATTATGTTGAACGCGTACTTGGCGCGAGGCACTACAGTATCTCCGGATTAGTATAGATTGTAAACTGTTATGTTTTCAAAAAAAGAGTCTCGCTGGGTTTCTTGCTGGTTTTTCCATGAAGATTTTTTACGTGGTAGAGCCATGCTGCAGCTATATTAATAGTATTGTAAGCATGATGGGTCGATCCGACTCTCGGAGAGGGACCATATCACAGAATACCAGCGTAAAATAGCTTAACGCTGCTGTGTTTCGTATGGTGAGTGTAGAGACCGGAGACCCCTTTTACTGGAAACGAGGCCGGAAGTTTTCTGTTATACACGACCACCTTTTTGTCGCCAGTGATTTTTCCTAGCCCGATGTGATCGAATCTTCTTTGTCTTTTCATCCTTCAAGCAAAGGGTCCCTTTAATCTTCTTTGTTCCTTCTACTTAAAAGTCAGTAATGTGCCCTTCAAGTCCCCTGGTGTTGCAGATGTTTATAGAAGGCGCTGGTCACTTACAATCAGATAATCCGCATGATTATTTGCTTGTTATTCTGTAAAATAGAGAATAAAGGGCCTCGCATCCATTAATAGCCTCCAGACCGAATCAATACTAAATTCATTACTTGGCCGCAGAAAAGGGTGTTACTTACTCAGACAAGTTCGTAAGGTAAAAAGCTAGCTAAAAGCTTAGCTGTCCAAACAATACTTTTTGATTCGTTGAGTCTAAGTCTGAGCCGAGTCTGCCTACCCTTCTGGGTGACAGGCGTGGGTGTTTGTTTATTTATGCTGCTAATCCATAACGGCGTGGATCTGCACCGATTGAGCCGACCCATTGTGATACGACCATTATATAGCTGCATTATAGCTCTACTACGTCGGAAAAACTATACTTAATGAATTCCAATAATGTTCGGAATAATCACCAGATCTTCCATTTATTCCATAAAATATTTTTTTCTTAAAACATTCAAATACCTGAAATTTTATTATTACCTATGTGATTTATTTATGAATTATTAGTTTTTAGTTTTATGAATATATTTTTTTATTATTACAATTTAACGAAGAATAATCGTCATTACAAGGCTAGCATCAGACATCCATATTACATTAAATATTTCGTTATATTATGTTACTGTAGAATATGAAATTAATGATCGGTTTCCTAAACTCCAAAGCCCTCGTTTCTCTTAGACGTGACCTCACACATCAGCGATTTAGATGCGAATACCTCTTACCTTTCCAATCAATCGATCCTTTAAAAGAAGAAGGTGTTGTTTTAAAAAAAAAGTCTTTGAACGTTACCATAACAAAAATGAATACAAGCATAATTTAAATTTTAAATAGCAAAAGGAAAAAAGCCATCGAGCAGATAAATTTCAATTTTCATTTCACAAACCCTCGTAAAAAGGTAAAACCTTTATCAAAGTGAATATTATTTAGTTAGTTATGGTTACTACGAAAAAAATATGTCCAATTCAATCACGTTTTCCTTTTCTATGTGATTTTTTATAAATAAAGTAATCACTGTAGCTTATAGTGAATATATTTAAGAAAATACCGGAAAAAAATTAAGTTATTTAATAATACACTCATATAAAACTGATAGTATTTTACCTTAAACAGTGTTATAGTAATTTCTTACCATTACCCATAGTTTACCAAGTACATAGTGGTAGTCAACTTTGTGAATTGGCTTCTTGAGGCAGAGAAATGTTTGGCAAAGCCTTTGAAGCCACGTGCAACAAGCACCGGTTGTACACTTTTCAAGTTTGTAGTATACGTAATAAAAGATGTGTCGCAATCCTTCGAACGTTGCCCAGTCCGTCCTGATCCGTCAATTGACCTCTCGGTCGAAGTTGGACTCAACGAATACCGGTAATTCAGAATATAAGGTTAGGTACATACCTTTGTAGCCCACTCCCAATATTAAATCACAGTATTTGAGTAGCCCCGGTTCGTTGTGACAGGCACCAATGAAAATTTTAATTGCAACATAAAGTGCTAATTTACCACGGGCTCTGTATTGGAATAGCGAGGCCTAATTGCTTCATCCTTCCCTTTTACCCTCTGAGAAATGAGAGGTTACTAGGACTATTTAATTAGTTATGCCAACGAATATTGATAAAATTATATATTACCATCTTCGGCCGCATCACCACTTACCAACAGGTGGGATTACTATCCCATGTCAAGCACTGGCTTAGAATAGTAAAAAAATATATCATATGTTTCATCGCGATCTTATCAAGAAACTACATGTTACAATAATAACAATAATAAAAAATATTTTTTTGCACACCATACAAAGAACCTTAAACAATAAATACAAAATGTTTATTTATTCTACACAGCTGAGCTGTAAACGTCAGTACTCTTCCAGTGTCACAATATACAAAAATTACACAATAATTACAAATGAAGCTCATGAAAGGGTAAAGTAAAAAGGTAATAAAAAATTGAGTGTGTGTGTGGATGGGGTGTGGATGTGGGTTTAAATATAGTTTATATATGGACAATATATCAACATTGATTACGTTTTGTTATAATCAAGACTTTGTAGCCACTTAATAATATTTTGTTTAGATTCATATTTACTTTTATATTTATCCCCATTATATTTATCCCTTATCCATGCTGAGTTGACACAATTTGTTCACATAAACTAAAAACTAGATTGTACCTAGGATGCTGCCTTGTGGAACACCGTATTTAATCTCCTCATAACCACTTACATATGTGCCCATTTTTACACACTTTGTTCTGCCATTTAAGTAGCTTTTGAAAAGGTCAAGCTGGGTGCCTCTAATAACTAATGCTTCCAGTTTATTTACAAGTCTAGGGATCGAAACCACATCGAAAGCCTTAGCTAGGTCTAAAAATATAGCTAGGCATTTCATTTTGCTGGCTAAGGCATTGAAAACAAAGTCAGTGACGTCATGTATTGCACCATTGGCCAACTGTCCCGAACGAAAACCATGCTGCCTCTTAGATAAAATATTATGCTCTTCCAAGAAAAGTACAAGTTGTTTTTTTAAAATACTTTCTAACGCTTTCGACAGAGATAGAAGCACTGAAATGGGCCTACATATATTAAAACGATTTTTTTCCGCAGACTTGTAAATAGGATGAATGAGGACTTTTTTAAGGTCAGACGGAAAAACTCCTTTTGTAAAACAGAGGTTAAATATGAATGTTAGCGGTGGCACTAATATTTCTCTGTAACGTTTTAAAATAAGACCAGTGATACCATCTACTCCAGCTGAACAATTAGTACGAAGTGAGAGGATCTCTTCTTCAATTCCTTATGATCGGTTTTTAAATGAACGAATGAATTTGGATAAGAACTTATATAAGTAGGGTTGATTTTACTCTGATTATTATTTCTATTGACTTTATTTACTATATTTTTGCCAACACCAACAAAATATGAATTTAATTTTGCTACCGATTTCAATGGGTAACTTTCAGCGGCTAACAAGTCTGAAGGCGCTTTTTGTTTGTTCCAGCTTGTATTAGTTCATTTATTTCATATTGTTTTGAAACATTTTTTAGCAAATTATTACAAAAGTTGCGATACCTTTTGAATGTCTTTTTCAAAACTTCATTGTCTGGTGAGTATTTAAAAATTTCACGTATACTATCTCTGTAACGCATACATCTTAACAAACGCTGTGTAATCCACGGCTTTTTTATTTGCAAACGATGCGGAACAGAAACAATGCTGGTATTATCCTTTACAGCTCTTCTTAATGACCTAACAAAATTGTTCATAGCTGCCTCAGGGTCAGTTAGATAAAAGTTAGAAAAATTTAGTGCAGTTATATCTTTATCCAGAAAAATAAAATTAGTTTATGAGATTTTTTTTATGTATAAGAAACATGCAGTTTTTTTCTAAAGTAAGCACTGTAGCTTTATGATCTATGATAATGGATTCAATCACAATCGTGGTTGCCTTTTACTTGGTTTTAAGGATTACATGGTCTATAGATGATTTGTAATGAGTTATATAAGTATGGGCTGGAAGAAGTCCATGACTAGCCAAAAGATTCAAGTATTCCGATGCTACAATATCATTATTCTCAGGTAATATATTAATATTAATGTCACCCATTATTGCTATAGTACTCAACGATGATAGGTTGGTAAGGTTTTGGTCTAGTGAATCAATAAACTTACTTATGTCTCTTGTAGAAGGAGAAAGAGCTAATAAACCCAAGTAATTACCAATTAAAATCTGTAAAACGGTAGCTGTTTTGAATTTAAGTTCTTTAACATATACTTTTTTAAGGTCTTTCGGATATAAACTACAACTCCGTCTTTTGTTTCATATTACATAGTGTATGGTAGCCGTTATAACCATCCAATGATGGAAGGTATGGATTAGATGCCAGTCTAATCCATACCAAGACGACTTAGCAATTTTTGTAATCCAGTACAAGTATCTAAGTTTCTATTTGTACGTATACAATACACTAAATTTAAAATCGGCTGCAACTGTATTAATTTTGAATCGAATGATTTATGTTTTATAATGCGCAATTGACGACGTAGTGACGAGGGTTGAAATGTAATTTTCTCGTCAAAGGTAGTATTGCGATGTACGATAGGTCTACGTTTATAAATTTTTGAAAATGGCTTTATGACATTTTTTCCTGTCTACATATTTATTTTGAAGCCTTTTAATTTGGCGATGAAAACACAGATGAAAATCTAGAACCTACTTAGGATGAAGTTATTCTGGGCTATTTCAGCCTCTTCAACCGCCATTCGAATACTGTTGTGAAACAACCTATAGCACACTTAATACCTAATACAATTTTGATTGGAACGCTTTTTTATCAAAGTAAAGATTATAATATGTTCATATTATTCCATATTCATTCATTTATTACAGCTATCAAAATTCCATAGTTGGACGTAGGCATTTCCATAGATAGCCTCATAGTTGACAACCGTAGTTTTTTGTAGGGATGCGCTGCTGTCCATCTCAATGTTTTGTTTCCCTACTTTGGCTGGTTATTCTTACACCGCCACTACATGGTAGAATGTTAGATATCATACTAACAAAATACTATATTAAAGGTTTGTTAATGTGACTAGTCTGATCAAATAACAAAGTTCTAAAATATTGTAACTGGAATACTTACCTTGAGTGTATTTCCTGAGAATAAAAGAAATTGTTTAATGTACTTTCTTTAAAATAATTATTTTTTGGTTTTAGGCGTCTAAATTTTATTAATTGTTTTCTAAAGTGTATTAATTGGTAAATAAGTTTACTTCCTACAACATAGGTTTTTTCCTTGATCTGTTAAAAGAACTCATGTTATAAATAAAGTTATCCCACGAATCTAAAGAGATCCCACGCTTTGGATGCTTGTGTTAAACAATCATCCAAAACCAAAGAGCGCGCGTTAATCCAGAGAGTTATCGCCATAATTAGAGCTTTTTGCTGTCATTCCATCGGTCCTTTTGCTTTTTGTCATTGACATTTGGCTCTTATAAGCAGGTACAAGTTAGTACGCTCGCTTTTTGCCCACTGGTAGCCCGTCCAAAAGTACATAATATGTAGTTCGCAAACTAGATATGATGTACTTTTGGAAAATAGATACGTACATTATAACAGAACTATTTTTGGATATAATCGGACATACACTGATCACGCTTTAAATTACGTATGTACGTAGGTAGATGAAATTAAAAAATCCTTACCTTGATTTTTTATATTATGTGTTTATTTTACTTATTTTATGCTCATAAGACACAAATGTTGCACGTAAACCATGAGATGAACACAACCGAGGACAACATCTCATTAATAAAACTATCACTATTATATTCTTATCCTCAAACGTTACGTAACATTTTACAATGCTAGAATTAAGCAATAAAAAAACGTAATTTTTTAGTTATTATCGTTCAACTTTCGTTAGTACTATTTTCTTTTCACAGTAGGAATGTTCGAAAATCATACTATAAATATAATTTGATAAATTAAGAGCAGTAAATGATTGTTTTCAACAGTACCGACCGTGAACGTGCGAACCGTGCGTGACCGTTCCAACCGCACAAAGAAAGTACGTTGTCAACTGTGTTACTTGGAATATTTAATATATTAAAATGATGAACAGAGTGCATTGTCAAACATGAGTTTTCAGTTCAAAGCTATGTGCGCAGTTATTATCGGCAGGCATTCAATTGTGTGAATGACTTGCTCGTCTCGTCACTTACTAGCGTAAAATTTTACCTCAAAATATATTTCTAGTATGGCCATTAAAACTTAGTGAGACTTTTTATTGACTTTAATAATATGTATCAGAAACCATACGGAGATTGCAGTAATTAAATACGATAAAACCTAAACTTGAAAAAGATTTGAAAGCTTTTTAAGATTTTGTAATACGGAAAATAATTCTGCTGCTGTATTTCTTATGGTGTGTGATGTGTGATTTGTGTGGGACGTTTCTGGACCATAAATTTACGAAAAGGCCTAAAAGGTCACGTTCCGTCATAAACGGAATCAATTAGAATTGTAATAAAATTATCTGTGAACTAATAATAATAACGCATTAAAAAACAAATTCACTATAATTAACACAATATTTAAGAAAAAAATTAAAAACTTTTGGACATGGACTATATACCAGACAAGCATTTAAAGACATTTAAAGACATTTATTCCGATACTTCACTACGACAAAAAAAAATAAAAATAAAAATTGAGGAGATAACAACAATTAATGACTTAATAATCGAAACAGATGAAGTGGCGGAAGGGACCGCCTCAGCATAAGCCGCGGGATAGCGACGCTGATTTTCAGTCGGCCCAATACGGTCATTCAAAGACCGTGCCGTAAGTGTCGACATTAAGCGAGTAGTAGATACTTATGATAATAATAGCAGATGAATGATAATTATAAAATGGAATACGTATTGTATAGTTATGCTGAACGTAAGTTGCTGAACGCTACGTGAGACGTGACGGGAACATTAGTAAGTGTCATAATTTAATTTAACAGTGTATATTACAAAATTATATATATAATATAAGATTTGTTATATATATATATATATATATATATATATATATATATATATATATATATATATATATATATATATATATATATATATATATAATACATACACAGATACATATATTTAATAGGTTTTTTGTAATAAATAATAATATGTAATAGCATAATAAATATTATGTAAACGGAAAATCAGTAGCTAACGTCTAACCTCTTTAACAATACTCCTAATACTCCTATTTATTAACTATGCCCTTCTGTTCGTTTATTAGGAGATATTTTAAGTGTTTTCTAAACGTGCCTAATGTGTTTAGGTCACGCAGTGGAGGAGGTAAATTATTCCAGCAATGGGAGGCTGCATACTTATAACAACCTCGAAAGGCTGAAGAAGAATGTCGCGGAACACTGAGCCTATTATAAGATGAAGCGCGGGTGAGATACTTGCTATGCTCATGAGACCAGTCTAACTTACTAAAAAGATACTTTGGGTTTTGTCTTTATAACGCCAAAGTACACAAGCTAAGTGAAGTTTGCGTCTGGCAGCCATTTTAAGAATATTATTGTCGCCAAAATGGGCACGTGACCTCTTGGCGGTACATCAAGCAAAACCTCACACAAGCATTTTGGACCCTTTGATAAGGTGTGCGGTACGTGACAGTAAACAAGGCCCATAAACTGTATCAGCATAATTAAATTTTGATAGTACTAGGGTGTCCGATAGTCTTTTTCGTAATTCTATACTTAAATGTTCACGCATTCTATACAGGATTTTTAATCTACAAAAACAGTTCTTAACAATGTTATTCATATACTCGTAATCTTGAAATCTGAGATCGGGGCTAATTAAGATTCCTAAATTACGTGCTTTATCAACTCTTTCTAATACCGTGCCTTTTATATACAGTGTTGGGACAAATTTATTTATTTTTTGAATCTGTTGTTTCGTTCCGCAAATTAAATACTTTGTCTTTGATGGATTCAACACTAAACCGTTTCTTTCTGACCACTTTACTACTCTATCCAAATCCTCGTTGAGTCCATTAATAGCTTCTGCAGTATGACTAGGTTTAAAACTTATAAATCATGTATCATCTGCATATAAGTGATATTTACAATATTGGAAACAGTTACTAATGTCTGATGTATATAACGCGAAAAGTACGGGACCCAAAATCGATCCTTGAGGAACACCATGCGTGGTTCGCTGTGGAGAAGACACACAGTTTTGACCATTTAATTGAATTGTAATTGGCTGTGAATGTCCACTAAGGTAACTGTGAAACCATTTTATAGTCCTGGGATCAAATCCGTAAAATGACATTTTGGACAAAAGTAAAGGCGTATTTATGGTATCAAAAGCCCTGGAATAATCTAATAGAACGAGTATAGTCCCCTGACCTTTATCTTGGGCCTCCAATATATTACCTACTATATCAGATAGGGCAGTAGCAGAACTTCGTCCCTTTCTGAAACCCGATTGAAGATCGGGCAGTATAGCATTATTTTCTAGATATGAAATTAATTGTTGATACACAACTTTTTCTAATATTTTAGATATACAGGGTAGCAAACTTATGGGCCGTAAGTCTGCCACGGTAGCAGGATTGGCATTTTTTGGAAGAGGACGTATTAAGGCTAGTTTCCAGATGTCAGGGAATGTACTTGTGGTTATCGATAGGTTAATCAACGCGGTAATAGTTTATAAACTTTGTGGAAGGGTCATTAATAACATATTTAGGGTAATACGATCAACTCTTAGTGCATTAGATTTTATTTTTTTAATTATATTCAAAGTAATATCTTGAGATACCGGTTTCAGTAAAAAAGTTTTAGAAGTAAATCTATTAAATTCAAAATGTGTAAGATCTGATATAGTTACGTTATAGAAACCTGGTATGTTTGAGAAATGTGAATTAATAATCTCAGGATCCGATAAATGTAGCGGTAGGTCGTATTCGTTTTTCGGTGGTAACGAGTTCAGATTTGACCATAACTTCTTTGGATTGCTGATATTATTATTAATGAACACTTTGTAATATGCTTTTTTCTCGTGGTATAGTGCGACATTTACTTGATGTTTTAATTGTTTATAATCATTTTTATGACTGGGCGACTGTGAACATCGATATTTGTTGCGTGCTTCATCGCGTAAACTCATCATTAATTTTATGGTTTTGGTTATCCAGGGGCAAGGGCGATCTTTAAGTATAACTGTTTTAATAGGTGAATGCAAGTCAAATGAATTTAGGATGTAGCGATTAAATAAGTGCACCATTTCATTGACATTATTGGTACAACTGATCACATCCCATCATAAAACCAAATTGATTATATTTTGAGCAACTCCCCAAAACTTACCACAAACAGAAATTTTAAATAATAATACTTTTCCAAGCGACCACAGACTACTTCGAGGCACAGTACAAGTGAAAAAATGTAAAAAAAGTAGAGCAACTTTTAGTGAAACTCGAGTTGATCTATCGTGCGACAAGAATCAACAAGCATACCTCAAGAGTTTAGAGGAAAAATGCGACAAGTTGAATGGGAAAGTTGCGACGACATAGAGTCCTTCAATCCTAAGGTAGAGACAGTCATAAAACAAAGCCTAAGTGCTGCCACCTCAAAGAAAATAAGTAAAAATATTCTAACCGTTGAAACCAAACAACAACTTAAAAAACGTATTGCACTGCAATCAAAACCATGTAAAAACAAAGAGGAGAAAAAAGAACTTACACCTCTCTATAGAATTACAAACAAAATGTTAAAAAAGGACCTCCGTAGTCCTTTTTTAACATTTTATTAACTTACTTTACTTTACTTTATTAACTTACCTTAACTACAGAATGGAAATTATCGAAAAGAACCTGAACACCACCGGAAGCCAAAAGAAAGTCTACAAGCAACTATACCCATATGAAACAATCTATGGAGGAGGCCTATGTTCAGCAGTGATCTAGGATAGGTTTTGATGATGGTGATGATGATGATTTAACTCAAAAAACAACACTATTTCCTACTATTAGCTTCTAAGTATTAGAAAATAGTCGTTTTCCTTAAAAAAAACAGTCAAACAGGTTATAATATAACGGATATTGCACCTCGTGTAAAATACATTAGGGAGGAATTCAGTCTAATTGAGATCATTCCCTCGTTTTATATTTAGAAGTCGATTTAAAATAACCAGCAAGCCTTATAATCCTATTAAACTCATCCGATTCCATGCACATGTATATAATGAGCTTATACCATCATGATAATGTCGGTAAAAATAAACATTATTTAAGTCTTTGAGCGCAACAAAATCCAAACAAAAATCTTTCATATTATCGACCCTTTAAGTAACAAATGTCGTTAAAGCCAAAAAGGCCAAAATTAGTTTTTAACAACTTTGTAATCAGTTTTGCGCGCTCTATCGACCTGTATATTTGAAAAGTTCATATTCACAAAAAAAGGTGTCTTTAACAACGCGCCTCCGTTAAGCTTAAGGACCTAGTTTGTTCTTACAATAAGTCGTAATGATCAATTTGAAGAGGGACTTTTTAAAATTAAAGTTGTAAAGACATATTTTTTCTTTGCATGGCTTTTGCTACATAATGTGATTAAATCTTAAAAGATTATCTTTGAGCATTTTTGTCGTAAAGTCAACCATATTATCAACTATGGTTATTACGACAATTTTTTAAACTGAAAATTTCAAAACAGCACTGTCAATTTATGTCGTGAAAACAAACCACTACATTTCAAGATATGGTATTTGCACCCTAAACTGCATTACAGTGTTTAACACTATGCATAAAATTATGGCTTTTACTGCATTATTTATAATCTAAAATGTTGAAATTTACACAAATTATAATTAACTCCGCCGCGCCGCGCCGTCTCTCATTGGCGCGCGGTGTAGTGAGAGGTAACATCCCACGCCAAACGCGCGCGTGCACGCATTCCCCGACCACAGCGTCTCTGCCATAGTTAAGTTAATTTAGTTAGTAGGGTATAAAAAAGTATGAAGGATAAACAGAGCTTTGGATTTCTTTTTACGAACAAAACAAACCTTAGAATTTATGATAAACCACAAAAGACATCAGGCTAGCAAATTTTAGGTAAAATTATTATTATTAGCGATGTAAATAAATAATTTTTCAATTATATTATGTATTTAATACCAGGTGTTAGTGAATCGCTCCCGAAAACGAAGACAGGCGATAGTACTAACGATACCTTCGATGATGGGTCAGAAAGAAAATCGATCCCGAGGAAAAAAAATATCTTTGCACAACGTTTTATTAGCTTTATTCACGATCCATCATGTTAGTACAGCTAAATGAAACGATAATTTCATAAAAAAAATCATGAAAATACTTAAACTTAAACCAGCAGTGAAACTTAAAATAAAATCAGCTGACAATAGGGTCAATATTCTCGCGAACACCGAACTCTTATCTAGCTCGGTACGAAACAATGCATTAGGTATTACTACTCACTCTACCCTTCCCTTTCACACACGCGCTGCCGCCGCTCGGCCGACTTGTGTCGCCTCGCGCTGTGTAATTTACACATATCAGCGTTGCCAACATGTGGGGAATTCCCCACATTGCGGGGAATTTAAAGTTGGTCGGGGATTTTATGGGGATTGGTATTATGCGGGGATTTTGAAAATCGATAGCCAGGGCCAAGTCAGAACCTTTTTTCAAGAAATCTAAATACTTATCTTAACATTTTGTTAGGTTACTTATGAATATCGAATTTCTCCCTTTTTATAATTATCTTCATTGCACCACATTTAATTTTCGGATTAATTTCGGCAACTTTTGTGTATCATTTAATGCTTTTCATTTCTTTATTTTTCAATTTTAGAGAAAAAAAATGTTAGTTAAAAATTTAATCTTATAAAATTAGTTGAAAATTGTTTCATTTCTTAAAATAAAAATGAGGGGAATTTGTGGGGAATCAGTTGAAGTTTTGTCCCTAAATTGGCGAATTTGACATAAATTTTCGGGGAATTTGACAAATTGGTGTTGGCAACGCTGCCATGTTGCACCGAAATTAACCTACTACGATTTGTTTGCCGGCAACATAAGAAACAGAGGCGGCAATCACTATAAAACTTGCAAGTAATTTTTAATAGTTTTGACGTAACTCTTTTTAAAGTATTGGTTAGATTTAATGCGGAAAGTCAATTAAAATAAAGTAAAAGCATTATTTTTAAGATTAATTCTGATAGATTAATTAACTGTCGATCGTAATTGCAATTTATTTTAACTATTAAATTATTCAGTACCATTTCATTTCGATTTTCTTGTACAAAATGAAAGATAACGATGAAATATAAGTGTTTATAATTGTGTAAGTGGTACGTTTATTAATTTAAATATCATTTTTGTAGACAACTGATTGTGTAACTGTATTAAAAAATGACAACCATAACTTCTAAATTCTATATGAAGACTATTCGTAGGGATAACTAAACTTATAAATAAAATAAACGTTGGTAATATCGTAACGGTTTAACGATCTGTGGAAATATACAAAGTGCTTATCGCAAGGAGGTTATGACGCACGAAGCATTTGTTTTGGCGGGATTGATTATTAATTTTAGTTTTTGAGACAGTTCCGTGTTGACTATCACGTGCGCGTGAGCGACAGATCAGTCGTTTTGTTTATTAAATTCTTGTTGTTATTATTTGTTTTTATTATTCGTGTTGTTACGTTTTATGTTTCTTGTTTTGTTTTAAAAGTGCCTAAAGCGTAGGTACGTTTATATTGCTCATGAATACGGCAACATGTTAATGTGCCTTGGCGAATCTTATAAGGTCACGGAGGATTTAGATCGGTAAGCTGTTACATACCAATTTTTTTTAATAACTTCGTACTGATCTGATCTGAATAGGTAAATATCTGAATACATCAGAATAATAAACATACCTACACGATGGATAAAAAAGCATGACTCTATCCTTGTTAACACTTCATTTAAGTAATTTTTCACTAGAGGGGAACCGAACCAGGTATTTGGTTTATTTTACCTGTGAATTCGAATTAAAGTGGCTAGGTGGAGACAAGCACAGTGGCAAAATAGTAGGTTAAGTAGATAAGTTAGGTATTTAGACAATTGTTGTAAATTATTAGGTCTTATGGTACGATCGCTAGCTGCGGGCCGCGCGAATTCGGCGTCCGCGCGTAAATTGCCTCCATTTCCGCACGTATATTGATTGTAATTCCACTGCTGGTTTTATGTTTAAGTATTTTCATGATTTTTTAATAAAATTATCGTTTCATTTAGCTGTACTAACATGATGGAGCGTGAATAAAGCTAACGTTGTGAAAAGATGACTTTCTTTTCCTTGGGATCGATTTTCTTTCTGACCTATCATCAAAGGTATCGTTAATACAATCGTCTGTCTTCGTTTTCGGGAGCGTTTCACAAACAGCCTGCATATTATCTTAATTTCCGTCTACAAATATTACAATAAGATTAATCTAACCACCTCCTGCTAGGATATCAAATGACTTTTACTACAAACGGTCAACTATTGTTAGGGTATCAACTGGCTTTTACTGGAAACAGTCATTTATTGCTAAAATATCAACTGGCTTTTACTACAAACGGTAATTTACTGCTAAGGTGTAATTTTTTTTTACTTCAATTAATCCATTTAAAACAGTACGCACTTTGGTTTTGCAACAAAACATCACAATTAAACTAATTGCTGCAAAATTAATAATAATACAAAATACAGTATTTATTAATGTTCGTTCCTTAATACGATGAAAATTAACGGCCTTTGGCACATATACTACAAAAAAGTAAGCGTTAAACATATTTAATTTTTATAACTACACATGTCGATTGCTTTAAATGCAGCATAATGGTTTATACTACAAAATTGTATTTGCAAAGACTAGCTATGGCTTTTACTATAGAATATTTACGTGGTAGAGCCATGCTGCAGCTATATTAGTAGTATAAAGTTATAGCACGAATGGGTCGGCCGAGGAAGCACAGAATACCAGCGTAAAATAGCAGCTTAGTTTCGTATGGTGAGTGTAGAGTACCGGAGATCTTTTTTTCTGAAAACGAGGCATTCTTCTTTCAGTTATCATTTATCATCAATTATCGTCAGTTGACAACGCATCTGCACTTATATTCGTAATCGAGGATAGATGTAGATGTCTATGGGCCACAGCAATCACATACCATCAGGTGCACTGTGTGCTTGTTTGTTACCCTTATCCTCTAAAAAACTTATTTTATTAAAGTGATTCTTATTGGCGTTAACTGCAAAATACGTCCTAAATACAACCTGTAATTTGGCTTTTCAAATTATCTATTCCGTATCATTATGTACAGAAAATAGCTAACCATTTTTGTTTAACTTTACAGGTCATCCTTTAATGAGATCGTTGGTGTAGCCGATTGGTATAGAGAACAGTGTCAAAAACCAACTAAAAACTGTCGAGAAAACGACACAATAAAATCATATCTACTAAAAACCTGTCAAAAGACAGCATGTATGTTATAGAAAAAAGTGATGTTGAAACACCTGATAAAATACCGTACTTGTGTCTCACCAGATAATAAAATTCGAACATACTTCCACAATATCAAGATTTAATGACTTCTTCGGACGTCCGGATGCAACTCCTTCTAAAATAAATGATTGCCTATTTTTACTGAATTACCAACTACACTACCTCAACTCCTTAATCAATCGTGGCAAATTATATTTACAGTCATCTCCCCAGCACCACACCTAAAGTTGACAAAGCGACACTAGTCGTCCGCTCACCTGCTTTTACTCACGCTGTAGAGGACGATGCTTATTTCTTTCGAAGCGTCTTTGACGTGATTTTTCTAGCAGTGGACCCGAAGTTGACAGACCAGTAATACTGCCTCACCTCTAACATGCCGCTGCACATGCCATAGCAGTGGACCATGTTTACTGCCATCTTTCTAGCTCTGAAACCGACGCACCACCCGGCCATTTATATATCTCTACACACGCTGTAGTGAACTATATATCGCCACCCACCCACCTTTCTAGCACCGAGTCCAAACGAAGTTGATAACTCAACACTCTACGACCAGTCACCTGCCTCTGTTCATGTCGTATTGAACGATGCTAACCTCAAACTTTCCAGCGTCGAAATCAAACTTAGCAGTGCAAGACTGGCCTACCGCTCACATGCGTCTGCACTCTATTTATTGGCCGATATTTATCTCTATCTTCCTTTTACCAGACTAGAGCCTAAAATTGAAAAACCATGATGCCACACTGAACACGTCAGTTTTACTCTTAAAAGCCATTTTACTGAATATCTGTGCATCATTTCGAATATAGGTCAATTTTAATTTTATATTTTAACAAAAATTTGTTCAAAAAGTTATTAGTAAGTAGTATTCTGGTTAATTAATGTAACACTTTTAAATAACATGTTTATTTCTAAAATTTGTACTGCAATTACTACAGTAAATTACACCAACTTTTGATAACATTTGTCTTTTGATACAAAATTCTCATCCATAAAATAATTGCTGACTACATTAACACCAAAGGCTACAGTTATAAAGTCTGAAAAATTTGTCGTTAAAGCCAGTTACTACTTTTTTTTGTAGTAATAGCCATATTATTTCTGGAACTATTGAAGATGCGCTATTTTAAGTTTCTTAATATAAAACTACTCGAAAACCTAAACATATTAAGCTTCAGTGGTATATAACAGCTTATGTATTTCAAAAAATATGCAGAAAATAAACTCAATCATTTTTGTTTTTCGCTCGTCCTATAAAATGATGTTTTGGTTTTTACGACATTTGTTGTTCAAAGGGTCGTTATGTCATAATATTGAGTCATCCATCCATCCATCCATAACAGCCTATAAAAGTCCACTGCTAAACTTTTTATTATTTAGAGTTGTTATCAAGAAGATGCTGCTGCCCATCACGTGTTTCAATTTTTCTCTGTCGCCTTTTACGACACCCGCGAGACGATATGGGATAGTGGATATTCTTTCACCGCCGCTACACGGTCATGTCATATTATTGAGTCATCAGTCAGATATAATATAAAACTGAAGTAAAAACTTACAATAACTAAGGATTATTATATATCAGTTAACCCTTCATTTGGTAATAATACTGTTAGAATTAGAAACTCAGGATTGCTTAATCGCGTTCATCACTGTTATAATTTCTTCGTTGTTTCTATTAGTAAGGACCTTTAATTGCCTAACTGTAGGTATTAAGTATTATTTATCTTAGTTAATCTAGCTGATAGTCTTCCAAAAAAAATGAATGAGTCCATCTGATGGTAAGTGGCTACTGAAACCCACAAATGCCTACAACCCACTTCAAACAAAAAAAGCTCTGCAAGCACCTCTGAGGACTAAGATGGGATGCTTCAAAGTCTGAAATAATACTGGCTCTATATACCCTTCAGACAAAAATACAGCAGTGTACGCACTGCTATTTTGTAGCAGAAATAGGTAAGAATGCGGTCTCCTACTCTGACGGACTTGGGCAAAAAATGAGTTTCATCATTTAGAAGTTGATATGACTCCTTTTCTGAAATAAAATAAAAAAAATCACAGCATCTACCACTATAATAGTAACAATTTTTTGTAGAATAAGGCTGACAAACGAGCACACAGTCCACCGGATGTTAAGTGGATACTGTGGCCCACAGCACATCTACATTTATCAGTATGTAAATGCAGATGGGTTGCCCTGAGGACTTAGATGGAATGCCTCGTATCTAGTAAAAAGGGTCTCCAGTTCTCTACACTCAATTTACGATAAACAGCAGCATTAAGCTGCTATTTTACGCTGGTATTCTGTGATAGCGTGTTCCTCCCCCGGTCAAGCCGACCCATTCGTGCTACAACTGTACTACTAATGTAGCTGCAACATGTCTCTATCATGTATAATATTATTGTAAGCAGAGCAGTTCACACAATTAAAAAGTTCACATATACAATAGTAAAGGTGTCAGATAGGGCTGTGTGGCTTCCCCGTGGCTGTTCAACCTATTTAAAACTCGTTAAAACTGATACATTATTTTATCTTTGATGAAAAAATTTGCTGAATACTTCTATCGACTGTTCCCATTCTTCCATCGACTATTATTACATTTTAAGCAAATATTTTAAAATGCGTAATTTCTGTGTCTTAAGTTGTGGCTTTTTTACTGTATATTTTGCCATTATAACATTATAGAAAGCTGTTTAGAATACAAAACCGGGCTATATACACAAGATATTATGTTACTCTTATATTACAAACTTATCTTTTATTCCGAGCGGCAGTTTCGTAAAATCCAGTATTATTTTACACTCAGTTATCGCTAAGAGTTTCAGCAGGATTAAAATTGACGTTTAAATAACTTTTGTGATAATAGGTTCTTTTTTAATTATTTTTTTAATTAATGATTACGAAACTATTAATATAGGTGGTAGTATTTCTTTTCATCTAGGAGTCTTAATGGGTTGATACAATCCCCTTAGCTTTTTGTGCTGCCAAACAGCATTGCTATTTCTGCTGTATTCCAGTTTCAGCAGAAAGAGAGCTAGGGAAATTAGAGCCAGTAAGAAATATCTTCAGAGTTCTGAAAGATAACAATGCATTCTTTATTTAAAGTTGGTCACTGCATGCAGGTTTTCTCACTATGCTTTTCTTCACTGCCAAGCACGTAAATGAGCACTTAAAATTGGAATTAAATATTAAATTGGTGCCATCAAGGATCGAACCCAGCTTGCTCACGTACTATACAGAGTAAATAAATGAATGAGTTGTGAGAATATAGCACGAAATTAGCACGACTTCATACCTTGTACCGAGTAGTGGCGATATAAAAATATTAACCCATATCGTCCCGAATGTGTCTCAAGAAGGAAAGTAAAATTTAAACAGAATATATGCAGCAGCATCTTTCCGATAATAACTCAAAATAATAGAAAATTGCGGTTGGCAACACGCCTGTCAAACGTGGCAACTATAACAAGTTTCTCCTTAAGGGGCAATATATGGGCTAGTCCCATGTTCAGAAGTGGACATTTATAGGCTGTAATGGATGGATGAATGGATGGATACCTCATTTACCAGTACTCCAAGCACAAGTCTCAACGATCAAATTTATAGCAAGCATTATGCCATCTACGTATCATTCTTACGAGGTAGAACCATGCTACAGCTATATTACTGGTATAATTGTAGCTCGAATGGGTCGGCTCGACAGGGGAAGGACCAAGCTCTCATAGAATACCAGCGTAAAATAGCAGCTTAACGCTGCTGTGTTTCGCATGGTGAGTGTAGACAACCGGATACCCTTTTTACTGGAAACGAGGCATGCCATCTTAGTCCTCACGGGTGACAACGCATCTGCATTTTGATTCGTCATCGAGGATAGATGTAAATGTCTATGGGCCACAGCAACCACTTACCATCAGGTGGACTGTGTGCTGGTTTGTCACCCTTATCCTATAAAAAAAATTGGTGACGCTAATCGTAGATGGCATTTATTCATTCAATTAGTGGATGGCACAACGTTTAGAAATATAAATAAGTATATCATGGTTAAAATAGCTATAGACATAAAAATTTAAGCACTGTTCGCACAAATTGCTGTTTCGAACTATCTCTTCGAAGTTTCATTGAAATCAAACTATTAGTTTCAGAGGAGATCGCAAAAAAGTTGCATCAGTGTCAGGTATGTATTATAGGGCTACGCTACGTGTGCCTTTGTTTAATTCAGGCCAAAATTATTACTTGCAGTATTTGATTCGCATCACTGACTCTTTTGATGGTACCCCATAAAATACAGGCTCTTGTTTTTCACGTTTGAGTCGGTTCGATCCCAACTCTGTAACTTTTAAAAATTCCACGAATGTATGTAGTACTTTTCTTTAAAAAAAAACCTTGTAGAAAATTTCCTGCCGTTAATATTTTCAATTGTTTTTTCCAAAGCTTGTTCGTTTGCGTATAATTATGTGAGCTATGGAATCGGTTTATTCATAATTTCTGTACTTGTTTTTAATTGAAAAACGTTACCTCCACACTAGGAATTTCTCATGTATCGCGAGGACAGTATAAACATAAATTTTACAAGGATAAACATTCAGAGTCGGAAATAATATTTGTAGGCAATACAAATACTTGTTTCGTGCGGGATTCGAACCCGCGGCCCTCAGCGCTGCAACTCTTTGCTATGCCATTGCGCCACGGAGCCGTCAAATATCCAGTAAAACTATTAATAAATTATGTATAGCTAATAGCTAATAATAATAATAATCTAATATATAAAAATTAGTTTTTGTCTGTTCGTATTTTATGCGCTGCCATACCTTTCATCAGATTGCGGCAAAACTTTGTCAACTTATTGCTTGCACTTGCGCAATGGTTATAGGCATAGTACCGAAAAAAATATTTGAAAATTATATAATATCATTTAATTTCAATGAATGTATTATCATTCCTAAATAAAGAATATTACTGTACCAAATTTAAAACTATATTTCTGCAATTTTTTCTTCTGCGGCTGCAACGCGTTAGGTACCAGCTAGTAATAATAATTAGAAGTAGGGAAGTGACAACCCCATCGCTCGCTGACGTAACAATTAAGTGACATAACTGCTACGCCGCATCGGCGCAGTCAGTCAGCGCCTTGCCAAGAGGTGTTAGCGACGTGCCTCGGCAAAATTGAGGGTGCAAAGGCCCGCTTTTGCATATGGCCTTACAATGAAACGGCGCCGGGTCTGGGTGTCTTCCGTTAATTGATGCCCAAAAAATGGATGACGGACACAAGGAAAACGCGCAAAGGGCCGCTGCCTGGGGGTCGCCGGGGCGCGTCTGGACCTGGCGCTGGACACGACAGCATGCGGGCCGCCAGCCGATCAGTAGGGGCTCCACGACCACCTAGCAGACCCTCATATCCATTTTCCCCACCTTGGTGTCAGCAGTGTCCTCTCGGACTCACCAAGTGGCACCCGCCGCTGGTGGAGTACGCCACATGCGTTGGACAAAAATATGAACACAAACACATTGCGGGCGTACTTTAGGGCAAAAGGAGATGAAACTGGAAGGTTAGCGTATTGGGCTCGGATGCATAGCTTTTTTGCTGAGCTGGAGCCGTCTGTTCCTGTTACAGAACAAAACCTGGCAGACCGAGTTCGGTACATCATACGCTCAAAACTATTTGATGATGCCGAACTGGAACGACTACGACGTGAGGCCATTCCCTCATCGATTGAAGTGACTATGGCTGGGGATGCGGCTCCTCAAGCCACAGACCAGCATCCACATGTGGAAGCCGCCATAGATCTTCCTGCTCTGGTTGATTCAGACAATGATGGAATGGTCACCCATGAACTAGAGCAGATGAGGAGTAAATTGGAAGAGGCGATTGTGGAAACGCGCTCTACGCCTCTCGAAAATCGACCGCAACTCCCGTGCATACCCCTAAGGAAGCGAGATCGGGATGCCTTTAAGGCCCTGAATGCAGCCTGGAGAAGAAGGATCGAGGACCGTATCGCAAAGGCATAGGCCCTCATTGGCAGACTGATAAGCTTCAGGTTGGGCAATAATAGGCCGAGAATTGTGCGCACCGTCAGTATGGCGTTTGCTGGGACAAATATCAGTTTGTCCCAGCCAGATATAATGCAAAACTGACGGTGTGCATAGACGACCTGAAGCAGAGAATCGCTGCTTGGGGGAAGTGGATTCGACGATATACCGAGAAGACAAGGCGGTTCAACCAGAATTGTCTCTTCCAGAGTGATCAGAATGGGCTCTATAAATCATTGGAGTGACCAATGGGATGTGGAATGGGCCCAGGGTGCAAGTGTTACGCCCATGGACCCCGTCATCATGACGCCGGAAGATGTAGCTGAGGCGGTCCATAGGGCCCCGAATAATTGGAAAAGTCCGGGACTCGACGGGCTACATCACTACTGGCTGAAGGGGTTCGTGGTATTGTGGCGGCGCTATCGTCGCACCACAAGCTAAATACACCGAAGCCTAAATCGCGCTATCAAAGCTCCGAAGTAAAAACAGTATATACGAGTATAGAATAGCTCCGAACAACCACTAGGAGCGTTGGCCGCTCCCCGGGCAGAACACCTTGCCCGGTGAGAGATCTCCCCTTTTCCTTCCACCGGCCACAGTCGAGACTCCAACGTGATCTGAACACGCAACCAACAACCTTCGGAAACTACAACTTGAAACCTTCGTCATCGTCCTCAAGTACCTCATTCATTCGCTCCCGAGCAGATATTGTCTGCAGTCTTCATATTCTGCAAGCCATCTAGCTATGCTTCCTCTTCCTTCAAGCTTCTCTCTGCGCTACAGTGTTCGGTACGGCTCTGAGCCTTATTGCTCGCCTCTGCTTCACGGCACTCTCGCAGATTACTTGCCTTCTTCTCTCGACTCACCGCAGACTACAAGGTAATTCCCTGGCACACGCACATTCGACGATATCTAGACTGTACTATCGACCTACGGTCTGAGTAGGGCGTTATATGGTGGCGCTGTCGTCGCGCCAAAAGCTAAATACATCGAAGCCTAAATCGCGCTATCAAAGTTCCGAAGTAAAAGCAGTATATATAGAATAGCTCCGAACTACACTCGGAGCGTTGGCCACTTCCCGGGCAGAACACCTTGCCCGGCGGGAGATATCCCATTTTCCTTCCACCGGCCACATTATGTCACGGTGTGCTCGCCCGACAGTTTCAGGAGGCTCTCAACCAGAAGACGCTCCCGAGCCTCTTCACTACTGGGATCATTCACTTGGTTCCTAAAGATCAGGATGCCACAGACTCCAGCAAATACCGCTTCATCACGTGTCTATCCACCATATATAAGACACTGACATCCATTTAGAGCACGAGAATCACTCGTCACCTGGACTTAAATCAGGTGATGTCACTCGCTCAAAATGGATGTCGGGGCGGTGGTCGTGGAACAAAGGAACCACTTGTCATTGACGCGTTCATTGGCAAATTGGTTACGCGCAACCCTCGGAACATCTCCGCCGCCTGTATAGACTACAGTGTGCCTAGTGCGAGTTCCACAAAATCATGAATCACCATCGCGTTAACCAAGTTAACGTCATAGGTATCGACCAGCGAAGACAAGCGAGTGTGTGTTACAATCGAAGCTAACCCTTCGATCCGCGTTTGCTCACTGTGAATGGCGTTCGTTCATTCTCTCAAGTTGGCAGCGCGTTCTCGTCGTAAGATAAACTTACCGAATTGAGCACGACATTTTTTTTTAGTGGTCTTAATATTAGCATGCTTCGTAATTTGATCAAGATTTCGACAGTTTGTCTTAGTATTATGAGGTTGTGAATTAGCCCTTTATTTGTTAATTATTGAAATTATTAAATTGAAATCAAAAACATGAAGATGTTTTCGTTCTAATATGATTTTATGGTGACATTTATGGAGCAGTAAATGGAATTTAGTTACTTAGTGTTAAGTGAACTCATAATGCGTGTGTTTGGAACTTATGGGGTTTCACAGACTAGAATTTACTAGATTTTCGGCATGAAGCCCTCAGCAAAGCATCCTTTAATGCAAGCGATAGGATGGCCTGTATGAAGAATTGGGAGGAATTGACTTAATTATTGAATGGTGATAGTAGGAACTTGGATTTATCAAATGCTATTTACACAAAAACCTGAATACTTTCTTGGAAAAGGCGATATCTATCCTTAAATTGCCTGTCACCGGGGTGTAACAACGGACTAAAATATGCACAAGCTCTTGCTTCAACACTAGCGTTATAATAGCGGTCATCTATTATTATTAGTTATTAATACCTTTGCGGCTGCAAACATCCTCCAAACGAAAAATAAAAACGTCATGCCAAAATTATATATCGTTCTCACAAAACGAAATAAACTTAACTCTTCAACAATTATTCTCACTCTTCTATCCCACTGTAAAAATCTAGGTGAAAACTTTTTCGTAATCGACGGCGTAAAGTTTACATAAGTTCGAACGATCGAAATTGCCACTCGCACTCGCAAAATACTTGAAACAACCAATCACGTGCGTTAACATTCTCACTGTCGAATGCGCGTCTATGCTCGATGGTCGATATCGACGACTTAATAAACTCGCACTCATGAATTGTGATTCCGATTATTGCCATTAGTTGGCGCTGATTTTATTCCATACAATGCGTAGTTAACTTTTTCGGGATCGAACACGTAAAAAAACTCGCACTATGCACGCAGAAAGGCATTTGACTCTGTGCCCCATACATAGCTAAAGAGGGTCCTCGAGCTGTACAAAGTTGACTGCACAGTTAGAGACTTCTCGGGCAGTGTATGGGGTAGTGGAGTACGATCCTTTTTCATCTGGGCAAGCGGATGATGGCTCGGCGATTATCTGAGTCCAATCTAGTTCTGACTCTTTCTGAACCCTTTCAGTACCTTACTGGAGGGCTCCGGGAGAGGATTTCAGCTTCGGAAAGGAAGGACAAAAGTGACCCACCTTTTCTATATGGATGATCACAAGTTATTCGCTTCCAGTCGCTCCTATCTTCTGAAATTGCTGAACATCGCTTGTGAGTTCAGCAAAGGGGTAGGGTTGCTAATTTTGAGGGCATAGACTTACCTATGCCCATCAACATAAGGACCCTTTACGTGGCTGAAACATACCGATACCTGAACATCGGTATCGAGGAGGCGGGTATAAAACAGTCAGTTTGCGATCTGTTTTATGCACGTTTGAACAAAGTGCTTAACAGATTTTTGTCCGGTGTGAATAAGACAGACGAATATATTGGTTCGGTCATGTCTGCTCTCATATATACCTTTGGCATACTTAGGTGGACTCAAACTGAACTTAACGCCCTGCATAGAAAAGTGCTCACTACTATGACGTCCCATAGGATGTATCACCCGAGATTGTCAGTAATGAGACTGTACTTGCCGCGGAAACATGGTGGGCGTTGCTTTTTAAGCGCACTTACCATGCATAATCGCGAAGTAAGCAGCCTCCGTAATTACTTCCTGACGAGATCAGATGATCTATTCTACCACCCCTCTATCCTTAGCCAACGAGCAATGGCAAGACCCAGCAGTACAGAGCATTTCCGAGCGGGAGACCGTGTGGATGGAGAAGGAGCTCTACGGGAAGTTCTACAAGGCTCTTCATGAGCCTTTCGTAGAAACAGTCGCCTCCCTCAACTGGCTACGTTTCGGTAACCTCTTTGAGGAAACCGAAGGATTTGTCTGTACGATACATGATCAGGTTATTAAGACCAATAACTATCAGAAATACATCCTTAAGCATGGCGCCGTCGACATCTGTCGAGCTTGTCGCCATCCCGGTGAGTCACTTAGGCATGTCATCTCCGGTTTTTCGGCGCTTTCTAACTATTTGCACAGACACAACCTAGTAGCCAGGATTCTACACCAGGAGCTCGCCACCAGGGTCTCGTGGATCGGGAATTGCCTTATTATTAGTAGTTTCCGGAAGCTGTGCTCGAAAATGCCCGCGCCAGACTCTACTGGGACCGGGTCATCATGACAGACAGAACTATTCTTGCGAATAAGCCTGATATTGTGCTGATGGTCGAGGCATAGTCAAGATTATTTTTGGTAGATCTTATCATTCCGTATGACAAGAACCTCGTGAAAGCGAACAAAATATCTGGACCTGGCTCACGAGGTGACGGACATATGGGGTGGTCTGCCGACCGAAATTATACCTGTTGTCGTTTTTGCGAACGGGCTAATCCCGGTCAGTCTCTCGGGTCATCTGAGGCAAATGGGACTCCGTGACGGACCGCTCCGGGCTCAAATGCAAAAGGCGGTGCTCTTTCATACTGCCCGCATCATCCGCCGGTTTCTCTCCCTTTCTCCCTAACCCTCGGCCGTTTGGTCTCCCCTGCCGAGGGCTTCCATCTGGTTGTTTTTTTATTTATTTATGTATTTTTCATTTATTTATGTTATTTTACTGATATTTATGTAAATTTTAATTTTCATTTATATATTTATACAGCCCAACCATATGAGAAAAGTCTATAAATACCCCAAAAATAATATCGTTTATTTGCTTAAACCATCATTAGAGGTGACAAATAGTTGCATGACGTACATAGTCCATATGTTTACCATATCTGGCATGCGAAAATAATTAATTAAATAAAATAATTACTTAATACTATAATATATATATAAATTAAACCAAATAAATATAAATAAAAAAAATTACAATCATCATTTCAAGCAAAACAATTTATTACATAGTATTCAATTAAATCAAATAAAATAAATTTACAATCGTCATGTCAATGGTAAAAAGTTAAACGTCAAAGGAGTGCAAATTAAAAAATTAAATCTACAGAACATTACATAAAATTAATTCTAAAATACAATAATGTCAAATTTAGGCAACAAGATTCTATTCATTAAAAATTGTTTTACATCATAAATACATTTTAATAATAGCCCGCTTTTGAGTTTGGTTTTAAATTTTCCAGCTTTTGTCTCTTCTTTAATGCTTACCGGAAGTTTATTATAAATCTTTACACTCATCGCGTAACAGCCATTATGATAAAATACAGTTTTAGGTATACGTTGTAAAACTAGTCTATTAGATTTTCAAGTGTTACGAAAATAAACCTCAGACGCTTTTTGTACATAATATGTAAATTTGTTTTGACATGAACACTTGCTTCATATATGTACATGCTTGGTAAAGTTAGTATGTTAAGATTTTTAAATAAGGGCTTACACGAATCATACCACTTAGCCCCAGTTACGGCTCTCACACACTTTTTTTGAGCTGTAAAAGGTATTTTGGAATAAGAACAATTACCCCAAATTAGCAGTCCGTATCTTAGTATTGTTGCAACATACCCATGATATGCAATGAGTGCAGTTTGACGTGACAATGATCTTCTTAACCTGTTCAAAACATATACAAATCTATTAATTTTATTACAAATTTCATCACTATGAGCCATCCAATTACAATTACTATCTAGTTTTAATCTCAGAAATTTCATCTGTTCGTTTTCTTGTACTTTGCCATTATTATACCTTATGTCAAGATCGAGTTTCTTTCTACTATTACTATAAAATTGTACAAAACAGGTTTTAGCGATATTGACCTTTAAATTATTATCATGTTACCATGAAATGACATCATTTATTGCGCATTTGATGTCATTTTTTTAATCATTTTTATTTCCATGTCTATTATTTATCAAAGATATGTAATCCGCAAACAAAATGCATGGGAATGGAGTTTAATCCGGTAAATCATTTATATAAATTATAAATAAAAAAGGCCCAAGAACGCTTCCTAGAGGAACTTCGGCGTACTTAAGAACTATCCGCGATCTAAATTTTGTTAAAACATTATTTTTGTTAGGGCTTATAACTTCTACACACTGTTTCTGTTTTCCTGATGATAAGTATCATTTGATCCACTGAAATGTCAGTCCTCTTATACTTTTCTAGCTTACATAATAAGGTGTCATGGCAAACAAATTCGAATGCTTTTGACATATCAAAATACATTTGTTACATTTACCTTACCATCTATTGCATCCGTAATTCTTTCCAGTAGATCAAAAGATGATTTGTTTTGCTAAAAGCCAAACTGTTCTTTTTATATAAAACTGTTTTCATTAAAATAATGAGTAAGCCTACTTTGCATAGTTTTCCAAAGATTTTGGAGAAAACGTAGAAAATTGTTATTGGACAATTATTGGTCATATCTTTATTATCACATTGCTTAAATAAACGCTTGACCAAAGATTGTTTTAATGACTCTGAAAAAACACCTAGTTCTAATGATAAATTTATCAAGTATGTAAGTATAGACGATATTTCATCCTTGCAGTGTTTGATGACTTTCGTATATACATCATCATATCCTTCACATCTAGAATTTTTTTTAATTTACTATTATTGCATTTGTCTCCTCCTGAGTAATTGGACGTAAAAACATGCTTTTGTTCGGGCTTTATATGTTATATAGGCGTGTTGCTTTCGCTTGCTTAAAGTTGACTGTTCTTGTCTGGCTTTCATAATACTCATTAAAAGCATAAGCAATTTTCTGTGGAGATCTTAGAAATTCAAAATTCTTGTTTATCATGTTTAAATAGCGATCGTTCGATTTTAACACAGCTTCCGATTTTATTATATTCCATGATCGTGACTGAAATCTGACTGACAAAAAAAGTGTTGACGTCCGCTTATGTGCTCTCAGCAATCGAAATATCTAGACTGCACAACTACACTGAAATTCAAAAAATCGTTGATACTCTGCACGGAATGACTTTGTGTATATTCCAGAATAGTATTTTCTAGATTATTCACTTTTCAAGATTAGTTTTTGAGCACTTTGTTTATTGATTATCACTTAAGCGTGACTGAAATCTGACTGACAAAAAAAGTGTTGACTCCCGTTTTTATACTGTCAGCAATCGAAATTTCTAGTCCCAAACCTTTCTAGCATGCACAACTAAACTGAAATTCAAAAAAAATCGTTGGAACTCTGCATGAATTCGAAGTTATGTGTATTCCATCATAAAAATTTCTAGATTATTCTCTTTTCCAAACTGTCTAAAATCATTTTTGAATAATTTTGAACATTCAAATAATCTAGAATATTTATAACACATTCTAGACATTCTAGACCAATAATATTTGGATATATGACGGAATTCCCCAAATATTTTGAGAAGACTCCAAGACCTCTTATCTATTAGGGATCTTAGATCGATTAACGTTATATTTAATCGATCTGAAACATTTAAATAAATGTAAGAATTTTTTAGATTATTTGTAAAAGTTTAAAATGATCTAAAACATTTTAGGTCCACTAAAATCATTTGCAAATATTTTTTAACATTTAAATTTTAGAAATGATTAACTAATAATAATAAATAACTAGAACGTTCTAACGTGTCTAAAATTATTTTTAAATAATATTGAATATTTCGATATAGTTTAGAGCTTTCATGATCAATCTAGATTTAGAATATTCTAGATCGATAACAATTATTCTTAATTAATAATTTTCAGTATTTGAATATATGATGTAATTGCTTAAATCATTCGTAGAATTTTGAGAACAATTTAGAACATTCTGGATCAACTACAATCACTCAGTTTTATAGTTCCTTTTATAAATTGTAAAATATCCTAGAGTATTTCAGAACATTCTGGAAAAATCTGAAATATTGTACAAAAGTTCTCGATATTATTACGCACAAACGTAATTTACACCACTAAGCACAGTCTTGAGCTTATATGAGTCGTACAATGTGTAAGAAATGGATAGAAGTATCTCATTACTTATCTTTACCACCCACATTCACCCACAGTAACCAAACTCCCTTGCAAGTGCACATTATATGATTAGCCATTAGTTCTCAAGTAAAAAAAAGACATAATCGATATAGGACATTGGCGGGTCCTTGGCGCAGTGGCTTAGCAATGAGTCGCAGCGCTACTCGCTAGCTACAAATGCTATGGTGTCTGAATGTTCGTTCCTGTAAAATGTATGTATGTAAACTGCCTCCACGATAAAAGAAAAAGTCCTAGTGAGGAGGTAACGTCTTTTTTTTTAAAGAAAAGAAATCGTATCCTTTAAAATAAATTCAAACTTAAAATTTTGATTTTACAAATTAGAAAAACTAAAGCTACTCTTTACATAGACGCAAAGCTGCTTGCGGAAAATGGACGGCCTTGTCTTTGTTTCGCAGATTCTGCCTACAGTTTACACAAATCGCGTGATTTAAGCGGAAATTAAACACAGTTCAAAGGTTTCAAATGTTCATTACGAAGCTGTTAACAGTTTCAAAGGTAACCGTTTTCTTTTCTGACTACTGTTTTCGTTTTAAACAAATATTCCTATGTGGCACATCTTTTCTCTCTAGGAGAACTTCTGAATTGTAACACCCTGATGCTATCACTGCTCTGTTCCGAAGTGTAACAGAGCCAGTATATTAACGGGCTGTGAGGAATTTTATCATAGTTCTCAGGCATGTCAACGGATCCCTGTGGTAATTTGAGTTTGTTCTTTAATCAACATGCAAGTTATGCTGATGCTAATGAGGCCTTAGCATTCACAAACGCATACACCGGGCATATTATATTGCCATGGAAAATATCAGGAATATATTAAGACCCCTAATAGATGATTAGTTAATAGTTAATTAATAGCTTGATCCTGTTGTATCTATACAGGACAGGAGAGGTAAAATACACAGACTAGCGAGAAATATCAACGCAGAAGATACGAGATGTCTGGTAATACGTGCAATCCGCTTGCAAGGCGTGATGATTATTGTAAACCCTCTTAACTAGAGGCAGATTTGATGTTCTGATCTCTATCGTACAGAAGATACTGGAATCACCACACCATGCAAGCAGATTGTCGACCCAATATCAGACGTCTGATGAGGAGAAAGGAAACAAATAAAGTAGCTTTTGTTAAATTATACTTTGTAATCAGTTAGACGTTGATAGGCCTAATTCGTATCTAACGTCCTCCACCTGCAAATACAAAACTGCAGAAAATTGAAAAGAAATTGCATATAATTTGAAAACTGTAAAACTGAATAGAAGCCTCCCCATAGATTGCCAAAATTTATTTAAAATATTAATAAATATTATTTTACTTAATTTTTTTATTAATAAACATTTTTAAACTTCGAATAACAGCCGTCACCGAATTTAATTATTTGAGTTAGTTATATAAAAAGGAAACGAAATTTATTAATTCTAAGTAAAAATAAGAGACGCAATATTCAGAGAGTTTAAATTTCTTGTAATTAAGCTTTTAAGGGTCAAATAAAGTCGTCTCAGTGCTTTGTCTCTTAACTCCTTACATTTCAAGCTTAATGAATGCAGCACTCCTCAGATTACAAAAGCCCTTTCGGGAAAGAATTTGTTTGTAGAAAATGATAATCATAATTAATAATATAAATGGCAGTAACATAATTGATACATAATTATTGATAAACTAGTATTAGCTGTGATGGATTTGTATTTGGAAAAGTTGTCATGAAAATGAGCTTCGATACCTTTGTAATGACTTCTAAGAGATAACACTATGGCATGAATTGCGCAGTATATATAACAGATCGACAAATATATGCACGAAAATGTTAAGTTATGCCAAAAGTTTAAGACCACCTTAATTAAAGTAGGAAAATTAAATAAAACTCCAACAAAATATTAAATCTTTAATTAAACTGTTAAATTATCCAATAAAACACTTTTTGACAATCAATGTACTTGAAAAGCGTAACGAAATATTAACAGTCCATGCTAAAAAAGCTATAGTTAGCTAAATTGATTTTTTATCAAAAAATCCTCCTCTGCATTCTATGACTTTTTTCACAAGTCTCGGCATACGGGCAATCAATTTGTTTATAGTGTCTTGTGATATATTGCTCCAAATTTTGCACAAAGAATTCCACGTTTCTTCTCGCGAGGATGGACCACAATTACGGACGTTCCTATCAAGCTCTTCCCACAAAAGTTCGAGGGATTGAGATCCGGGCTCTGAGGAGGCCTAACCATGTTTTTAACACCCCTTGTGCCTCTTTCTCTTCCAAATATCCTCTGCATAATTTTGAGCTATGCTTAGGATCATTGTCCTGTTGGAAAATGAATCCATCTCCAATTAATCGCAACCCCGAAGGAACGGCATTTTGTTCTAAAATTTTTTTGTACTCTTCCTTTTTCATAATTCCGTCAATTTTGATTAAATTGCCAGTTCCTTGGCTAGAAAAGCAACCCCAGACCATAATTGAGCCACCACTATGATTGATAGTTGGGACTACACAGTCTGGCATCATATTATCTTGGTCACTGCGTCGAACGTAAATTCTTCGTTTTGAACCGAACAGCTCAACCTTGGATTCATCGGTCCAAAGATCTTTTTTTAAATCTTCTTCAGTCCAATCTCGATGGGCTTTTGTCCATTGTATCCGTTTTTTCTTGTTTTGTTGCCTAAGCAGAGGTTTTCAAACGACGACACGACCATACAATTTCGCATCTCTCAGTCGCCGTTTTACTGTAGTCAATGATAAAGGTTTAACTCGGGTTTCGTTTACTTCAACGCGGATTTCACTTGACGTGGTAGCTCTCGGCCTTCCCGAGCGTGGACGCATAAACGCATCTTAAAACCTTGGATAACTCCTGGCATTGTGCGTTGTATTAGAAATCGTAACAATTTGCAAAAAAAGTTACGTTCCGAACCACACAATGAAATTCAAAAAATTATATATAAGAGATATCGTAACTATCGTAATAAAATAATAAAAAAAGCAATACAGAGCTATGAAAAACAGGTCCTGAAGATGTCTCTCAATAACAGTAAAAGTTTTTGGAATAATATTAAAAGGATAGCACATCTAAATCAAACAAAAGCAAGTAATACAGATTTGTTACAAACAAAAGCAACACCATTAGATTCGGTAAACTATGTTAATAACTTTTTTGCTAATGTGGGTAAAAATGTTGGCAAAAATATTATAACTAGAAATAATGATAGTAGTGGGCAGCCCCAGCTTTCTTCCTTTGTCTTGCTAGATACGGATCCTAAAGAGGTACGTGATATCATCATGAACCTAAAATCAAACAGTGCTTCTAGATGGGATAACATTCCAGCGCACTTTATAAAACTTACAGTAACTCAAATTACTCTTACTATAATCTGCCACTTTGTAAACCTTTGTTTTAAGCATGGCGTTTTTCCTGAAACTTTAAAACGAGCTGTTATAACACCAGTGTATAAGAATGGGGATAGAGGTGATGTTAGCAACTACAGGCCAATTTCATTACTACCTTCGATTTCCAAGATGTAAGAAAAGCTTATCGCCACAAGAATTTTAAGTTATCTTACTAAGTTCGATATTTTGTCTAACTGTCAGTATGGATTCAGACAAGGTAAATCCACAGAAGATGCAATCTTAGCTCTTAGCTCGTTCATAATTAACAACTTGGATAAGGTTAAAAAATGTCTTGCAGTCTTTCTAGACCTGAAAAAGGCCTTTGAAAACATTGGCATAAGGAACACAACCTTGACATTCTTTAAGAATTACTTAGTGAACCGTACACAAAAAGTAAAAATAGATCAGTTTATTAGTGAGAACACATATAGAACCTACGGCATACCACAAGGCAGTATTTTAGGCCCAACGTTGTTTTTAATTTATATCAATGATCTTTGTAATCTGAAAATTAATGGTGCCCGAGTGTTCACATATGCCGATGATACTGCTGTAGTTTTAACTGGAATATCATGGGATGACATCCGTAAACGTACAGAATCTGGCCTTACTAAAATTGCAAGCTGGCTTCAATCCAATTTTTTGACAATTAATGCATTTAAAACTAATTATATTTGTTTTACTATTAAAAACCGGACACACTTGCAACATTGACAAATTTCAAAATTGTAACTGCTCTGTCATTACGGAAGTTTCTTCAACCAAGTACTTAGGAATCATTATAGATCAACGTTTAACTTGGCATGACCATATTGACATAATAACATGTAGATTTAGAAAATTAACTTGGATTTTTAAAAAGCTTAGACATATTACTTCAGATACTCTTATTAACAAAATTTATGTAGCATTGGCCCAATCGTTATTAACTTACTGCCTTCCGATATGGGGTGGAGCAATAAAAATAAAATTGTTGCAATTAGAAAGAGCTCAGCGTGCCTTAATAAAGACAGTGTACTTTTTGCCTTATTAATTTCCAACAGAGAGCCTATATTTAAAATCTGATGTACTAAGTATAAGAAAATTATATATTTTACACACAATATTAAAAAAGCGTAAACGTTTGTTTTATGACCCCAATATTTTGCCAAAAGAAGAAAATACATTGTCCTTAACTCTTTTTGTGTTAAAACTGCATTTGCTAGACGTCAGTTCATTAACCTATCTATCTATCTATCTGTATGATTCTGTCAACAAACAGCTTAATATTTACTGTAGAAATACAAAGGACTGAAAGTTATTGATTATAAATTTGCTGAAAACCCTGTCTTACGATAGCACAGAAAAACTTTTATGTTTCAACACTTAAGGTGAAAAAAAATTTTTCACACAAAACACACACACACACACACACAGACACACGCACATATGCACACATTTATTTTTGAATAATTTTAAACATTATTTTTGTATAATATGTAATCTTATGTTTCCACAAATTTTTGTATGGCTATGGAAGAGCGGGAGTCTCTGACATAAGTGCCTTAAGGTGCTTAAAAGACGCTCCCTACCTCATGCAAATTGTTAAATGCTTAATGAAATAAAAAAGATTATTATTATTATTATCTGGGGCTCAGAAAATCCACACGTTATCGTGGAGAAACCAATGCATCCACAACGAGTGACTGTCTGGTGCGGATTTTGGTCTGGCGGCATTATTGGGCCATTTTTCTTCGAAAATGAGCAAAGAAACGCCGTTACAGTGAATGGCAATCTACCGCGCCATGCTAAGCAATTTTTTGTTTCCCAAAATTGAAGAGGATGACATAGACGACACATTTGGTTTTAACAGGACGGCGCAATGTGCCACACAGCCAACGTAACAATTGATCTTTTGCGCATCGATTGTTTTCGAAAATCGCATAATCAGCGGAAATGCTGATGTCAATTGGCCACCTCGAAGCTGCGATTTGACTCCGTTGGCCTTTTTTGTGTGGGGAGCCGTTAAGGACAAGCTACACTCTGTCATTAACGGACAAGTATCACTTGTGTTTGTGTATTGCTAACCATCCAGAGACGACTGACGACTTGAAGCATGAAATCGAAGTTGCCATTGACGAAACAAAGGCCCAAACAATCGAAAATGTACTGATCGAATGGGTATTGTAAGGCTAGCGGTGGCAGTCATTTGAATGATGTTATCGTCCATTCCTAAATGGAAAGGTTCAATATTTCTAGTAAAGTCATAACTTTGAAAAAATAATAATTTTTTATAGCTGATTAAGATTCCAAATCTAAAATGGCCCACCCTTATAATAACAGTATAAATAATAAATTCAATCAAGTGTATCACAGCCTCTGAACTGCGACTTTACTTTTTGCAGTTATTTTAGTTAAACTTCATTTCATCATTTAGTTTAAATTAAAGAATGTTTTCAATTAATTTTGGATTAATACATATTATATCAAAGGAAATATACTCAGACTGAAAGGAATAGTAATTGTTAGTTACGTACCTATATTAAATTAGTACTACGAGTATATTTTGGCATTCACTTACCATTAGGTGGAGTATATGCACATTGGTTATCCTTAACCCTACTTCTATTTTAAAAAGTTAGGTTTGCATTAAAGTTTCTGAAGTCATTTCTTGCATATTGCCGCATAAATAAAGGTGTAAGACCATTCCGCACTAAATGGAATAAGAGATTGAGTTAGTGTGTTTTATAATAATCCTAGTGGGAGGTATTCAGTATTTGTTATAAATAAAATTGTTTTTTTTTTAAATATTCCATTTCATTTGAAACTATAACGACTTAAGTTTGCTTTACACGTTTCAATTCGTGAGGAACGGCGCAGAATATAAATTAACTATAATTTATTGACGAGACACGAATAGCAAATCTTGAGAGAAAAGCCTCAGAAAATTTAATTCTATTTAGTTCACAACGCGAACACATCTAATACAGAGAATTGCGCTATCTTTCGGAAACGGTGAACTGGAACGAAATAAACGGAATTCAACAAAAACATTTTCCTAGTATATTATCTATTTTTTTAGTTTGGATGATATTTTTAAAGATATAAGTCAAAAATAAAAGTAATGAAATTTAGTATAAATTAAAATAATAAAATAAAATAATTTATCTCTCAAAGATTTATTAATTCATAAATGACTAAGTTAAGTTGCGTTAGTAAAGTAACTGCCTTTATTGGTCCCACTTCTGAGCACAGACTTCATATCAGGCCCTACAGGCGTCATTACTAAGAGGCTTTTAGAGAAAGGACTTCACATGTTCACCAACACGTATTAGGGGCCGTCGCGTGGTTTATTATTATTGTTGCAGGCTATTACAAATCCACTACTGAACATTGGCCCCCACAGAGGCTACCATAAAAAAGTACGATTCTGAGCAAGCATGGACTCTCGGCAAGTCTCCGAAGTTATTAAATCAAACTAGTGAGAGTATGCTTAGTGATAAGCTAGACGATAGAGCGAGAATGATGACAAACGAGCACAAGGCCCACGTGTTGGTAAGTGGATGCTGCTAAACAAAGACATCTCCATCTATTTTATTTATTTATTTATAAGGTACACCAACAGCAAAACACATGAAACATTAACAACAACACGATAACAAACGTATATGGTTAAATATGTTTGCCAATTACAGGTATACACAAAATTTACCGTAATGCTTATCTATCCTCGATTAAGAATCAAAATGCAGGTTCATTGTCACATCCAAAAATTAATATGGGATGCCTCGTTACTAGTGAAAAGGATCTCCGGTTTTTATTATTCACCATGCGAAATGAAGGTTTTTGTGCAAACATAGTTCTTTCCCGGTTGAGTCGACCCATTCTTGCTACAGCCATTATACAGCAACGACGTAGCTCTTCACTACCTTCCTTTAACTTCTAGTTCAATTGATTGCATAAGACCCTGGTAAATAATAAAATTACCCCCTCACTTAGGGTTTATTTTATATACATATAGGAGACGTTTTATAAACATAAATTACACATTGATACAGACTCTAAATAATGCTTTACAGGCCATACAACTATTTTTCGTGCGAGATTCGAATCCTCGGCCCGCAGCGCCGCGCCGCTGCGATTTCTTTATCCACTGCACTACTGCGTTTGGACTATGTCAGAATTATCACGCAGAATAATGGCGGTGTTAACGCCTTTGGACTTTCTAACCGAATGCGAACCCCTTATGCGCAAACAGTATATATTTGAAAAATAAGTACTAAGCCCAGAGAAACTGAAACCCCTAAAACCTAAGCAATTGCCGCAAATGCGTTTACAATAGATATTAAAAAAATGCTAACTTAGCCTTTTATGACTCTTTACCCAAGCAGCACACAAGCCTTATGAACATCAATATACAAGCCCACATAGAACTTAAAGTTCTTTTAAAAGCGTATAAGAATGTTGAAAAAACGTTGTATCCTTATAAGAGTGGTTTATGATTTTATACAGCTCAAGCTGTATAAAATCTGTATTATGGGATCTAAGTAAGCTTTGGGTTCTTAATCAGAATATGAAAACTCTAGTATACAACTTTGAGTATTTTGTAAAACTTCAATCAGATTTTATGATTAAAATTTTATGATTAAAATTAAAGTTGTATAGAAGTTGTTTTTTTTAATGCAGTCCCTTGTTTATAAAGATCTAAGTGTTATTATAGTATCACTAAAATCTTATTTCTGAACAATGGTGTATACAAACTCTCTTCTAAAACTTATTCTTATGGTGTCATTGTACACATTTGTAAATACAGTAGTTTTATTTTTATTAATACATTAGACTTCTGTCTATGAGAGTGATATAAACCTAAAAAAATAAACAACAGCCATAGTACAACTTAAATCTGTATAACTGACAGAATATCGCCATTTTGCATGCGTTGCGGGTTTATTTTATGCTAGTGAACAAAATAAATTTGTTATCAATATGTGAAAAAAGAAAAATATTTGGTGCAGTAAAAAGATCATGTGTAGGGCAGGGCTATGATCGCTATCCGAGTACAGAACCAGAGTACGAAACCTATCCAACTGCAGAGAGGTGTAAGACAGGGTGATGTAATATCCCCGAAACTCTTCACCGCTGCATTGAAAGAGGTTTTTAAGCTACTGAACTGGAAAGGATACGGTATTAACGTCAATGGCGATTACATCACTCACCTTCGATTTGCCGACGATATAGTTCTTATGGTAGAATCACTGGAGGACCTAAGTACTATGCTCAATGACCTCAATAGTGTATCCCAACGTCTTAAGATGAACATAGACAAAACGAAAATCATGTTGAACTTCCATGTCACACCTATGCCGGTAGTTGTTGGGAGCACTAAGCTCGAAGTTGTTGACGAATATGTTTACCTGGGACAAATAATTGGTTATACGGTTGCACGTAGCTATAACTAGGATATTATAGTCAGGATAGTCATATTCATAGTACGCGTCGGTGCTATAGTCGTAGTCAAAACCCGTCTCGTTAAAGTTTACCTCACGTGTTTTAAGGTAATTGCTCGGCGGTGGGTTGCCAAATCGTTTCCAGTCATGTCCAGTCGGTGGTAAGGTTTTCGAAACAAATGAAGTGTCACCGCTCATAGGAGAAGGACGCGATTTATTATTTAAATTGAAACCCTGTGGTTGTTAAGGTCTGTTAGAAAGCTTAAACACATTACTATGTGGGTTATAATTTGTCGGTGGAGTACGCATCATTTTTTGCGTACGAGTGGGACCACGTGATGGATGTATCTGGGGTGGTAGATTGGTTCTCCAACCCTGTGTAGCGTGCGGTTGTATAGATGGCTATCTAAACGAGTTCAGTGTTTTATTACCCTGTGGTCTAGGTAGTGACGGCATGTTAAATGCGTTAGATTTTGAAGGAAATTATTTAATGGTAGATTAGAGCTAGGGGTAGGTTGAGTCCATTCCTTCCTGTTCTAACTGCCTTCATTTCGTTGTTGGAGATAGAGGGTGTTTAACTCCTCCTGCACGAATTCAAATGCTTTCTCCATACTTTCGGGTCGCATACATCTTATTCTAGACCCTAGGGGGTCTTTTAATCCGCGTAAATAAGCTTGCAAGGTCAGTTTTTTATAGAGTACGCGTTTAGCATCGATGGTCGTACTAATCGTTTCATGTAGGGTGACATAGGTCATTATCGTACTAAATAAACTTAGAACTCGATCGTAAAACTCTTGAGGAGTACTTGACCCTTGGCTTTGAAGTGATAAATTGCTGTATAATGCAGTTTCGTCGCGATGGTTGGCGAAGTTATTTATAAAAGCGCTTTTGATGCCGGCCCAGGTTTCAGGTATTCCATTTGAATTTATTAGCCTAGCCGCGGGCCTGGTTATTTAAAATCCCGTTAATAAGAGATAGATTGGCTAGTTCGTATCCGGGCTCATTTCTTACATGAGCTAACACCAGTTGATCGCACAGGTTAATAAAGTGCGTAAGGATGTACGGGTTACCATCAAATTCAGGCAAAACTCTAACTTATAAATTAAATCAATTTCATTTGATTGAGCCATACTATCGCTTTCTAAACCTCTATTCTCGTCTATAATACTAAGCTTAGAAGTCCTACTACTATCTTACCTAACGTTCAGCGTTCCCCTTGGTTGGAAAATTTTGGAAGCTGTATACTAATACAGTTAAAACGCAATAAAATGAAATAAAATAAAAAGTGTATATAAAATTAAGATAGAGTAATAAATAATGGTTTCTTATATTTACGCGAACACTACACATTGAATAAAAAACAAATTAAACGCGATAAAATCCGTAAAAATAGTTTTATAGAGTAATAAAATTTAAGTATGGAACTAGGAGGGGTAAGGATTGAAAATTCAAGCACTTACAGCATTACTTCTTCTTGCGGAATCAATGCCTGGATTCGTCTCTGGACTGGTGCTCCCGTAGGTTCTGTATCTTCATTGTCACTCTTGATTCACTGAATCTACTTTAGAAGATCCTACCGACTGCGCACATTATTATTTAATTAAAGAAAGCAATTTTTATTTAATATATATTTGTCTTTAAAATAATTATTCTTCGGACTTCTGTACAATTTGTCGAAGGGTATGTATGTGGTCTATGGTGCTGAAGCCTTTTCGGAAACCGGCTTGTTCGGGAGGCTGGAAGTCGTCGAGTCTGCATTCGAGACGATTTGTGATGACTCTCGAAAACAGCACGTAGACGCGGCTCAGAAGGGAAATCGGTCTGTAGTTCGTCAAGAGAGCGTTGTCGCCTTTCTTAAAGAACAAGACCACCGCACTTCTGCTCCACGCCTCCGGTGTAATGTCACCATAGAGGACGGAATTAAAGAGCTTCTGAAGGACTACAAGTACCGGTTTTCCACCCGCTTTCAGAAGCTCCGGTGTAATTCCATCCCTCGCCTGGGGCCTTGCCGTTTTTTAAGGTGCTGGAGAGCCATTCTAATCTCGCTCAGACTGACGTCCGGAATAGTGTCGGATAAGATTTGCTCTTGGATCGTTAATCACACTTGCGTGTGGCTCCAACGATGATGTGTACAGCTGCCCATAGAACCTCTCAATCTCAAACAAAATCTCAGGTGTCCCGGAAACGACGCTGCCACACTCGGTCTTCAGCTTCGACAGTTGGCTCTTTCTGGCAGACAGATCTCTAGCAAAGACTTTGAAGCACTGGTTCCGCTCGATTGCTTCTTCAATACGAGCAGTATTAAAGTTGCGTAAGTCCCGCCGCATGCATTTGGAGATCTGTTTGTTCAGTTGCCTGTATGCTATCAAATCTACTGAAAATTGCAGCTTCATTTCCCGTCTAACAGCCGTGAGATTAAGAGTGTGATTAAAGAGTTTTTGTGTTTCTGCGGCGGGTCTTACAAAACTTAGCTCCAACCGCGTGGACAGTTTCCACGAGCTTGTCATTCATATCGTCCACTACATTGCAATCTTCTAGGCAATGAAAACGGTTTTGTAACTCGAGCTGAAAGGTTTCGGAACTTTGGATTAGAGCACGAGGGGACGGAGTGTTGACTTCATTAGACGATATCTCTCCATCTTAACGTTTAGGTTCAGTGTGCCTCTAACCATTCGGTGATCGCTACCAGTTTTCACCCTCAGAGTATAAGGTACGCAACCTTTTCTGAGTATAAAGTACCAACGTTGTTAACGAAAGACTTGTGGACGATAAATCCGACACGTCCTTGGGACAGATGGTCGCCCTCCCGGTGATAGAACAAGTTGCCGGATTCGAGGATTACCGTGTCCTCCCCCTCTCTTCGGACCTCGAATAATCCTATAATATGCCAGCATAACTTGTCTATCTCTTCTCCAGCTCCAGTATCTTCTCGTCAGTCCTCAGAGTGTGTGCGTTATATGTTGCAGGTCGAGTCGTCTTAGATAGCAACCGAACCTCCACCGGAGATTCTTAGCACCCCGCGCCCCGCCGTTACCATGGTCACCACCGTAGCCAGGAATAGTGCGGCCGAGAACTGGGGGCCGTCTCTTCGTAACTTTAATCCTGGGGGGACGAGCTGAAACTGTATACGTAGGTCACTCAATAAGTTTTGAGATGCTCGAAATTTAAAAATGGAACGCACCCGTGTTATATGTTTCTGAAAAGCAAATTTATTTAAAAATAGAACTCCATAAGCCAATTGCTCAATATTAAAAAAAAAAGTTCTATTAATTTTCCTGCAACGCTTCCCGCGCTTTTCATTTAAAACGATGGATCTTAACCGTCAACGTGCGTCAATGCTGGAAAATTGTAGGTCAGTCAACTCTGAATGGTATACTACAGTTACATTACCTAAAGCTTTTCAAGCTGTGCGGGAGAGAAGATCAAAGACCAGACTTTGGGGAATCATGCTGCATCACGATAACGCCTCTTCACATACTCCCTTAGAACAAAAACATTTATTGAGGAATCTGGTGTTGAAACTCTAAATCACCCACCCTACAGCTCTGACTTAGCTCCTTGTGATTTGTTTTTGTTCCCAAGAGTCAAAGAAAAAATAAATGGCAAGTTTTTTTCAAGCGCCGAAGAATCCGTGGCTGCCTACGAAGAAGCGATTTCCGACCAGTCAAATCAAGATTGGCAAAAGTGTTTTCAGAGTTGGTTTAGGCGAATGGAACTTTGTATAGAGCATGATGGAGAACATTTTGAAAAGATGTAAAATAAATATCAATAGTATCTAGAATACTTTTTTTACATCTCAAAACTTATTGAGTGCCCTACGTATTATTATTTCTATAACAATAAGCCAATTCTTGACTACACTCCCACCTGGTAGCAAGACGTGATAAAATCCTATATGGTAAATCGCACTGTCTTAGCGCAACAAAAGGTTATACTATTCCTACGCACACTTTCCGAAATGCACTCATTCCGAATAGCCTCTTGGGGCTGGATATTCCGCGTCTTTTAATTAAATTGTATGAAGTTATGAATGATATGAAGTTAATATTTCACAAAAAAAACATTTTCTTAACTAATAGTTACAAAATAGAAATAAAGTTATGATAATAATAAATCAGATCAAAGAGAATCAGATTTGGATATAAATTTAATAATCATGTAGGTACTACTATAGAAACAGGAGCATATATTTAGTAACAAGAAGCGGTGTGCCAGCAACACTAATCAGAACGTTATAAGTGTTGCTCGCACACCGCTTAATTAGGCGACTTAGCAAAACTAGCAGATGTCATCATAATTTTGTACTTCTTGTATTTACGGCGTCACATTCGTTGAATATAAGCTTGATTAAGTATAAAATATTTTTAAAAACAATCTTTTAAAGGGGATCCTAAAGCCAGCACCCGGATTCATCATCATATCAGCACAATGATACCATATTATTATTACTTTATTTTGTCAATTTCTTCACCATTAACACGTGAGTCATATATGATTATTTAGATTATTGAACTAATATGTATTTTTCGCGGACAGGGCAACAGTTATGTATGAAAATTTCAGCTCAATCAGATGTCAGCAATAACTTCAAAAATTTATTTACAAATTTTGAACAGGAAAGACGTACGAAGAAAGCAAGTTAATAAAAACATTGTAATAAAACTTTGACTGTCTCAAGAAAAGTTTTGATCAATCTTTGAATTTGAAATTTAAAGATATACATCAGACGTTCTTCTATGATCATTGAGTAAATTTCCTCTTTACATGAATCCGGGTCAAGGAATTTAAAACCTCAAAAATTATGCTCTGTAATAAAATGTATAAACAGATTTGCCATTATTACTTTTTATCGTGTTCCAGCGCGATATTAAAAGTTATAATTCTTCATTTTTGTAGCACTTATTGAAAATTATTATAAAATGGAAAATACCTATCGAGTCGATAACGTAAAGAATCACTATCGGAAAAATTAGTTTATTAATATATTAATATAACTAATTATAGATTAAATTATTAGGTACGCCAGAAAGTTTTTACCAATATTTTACTTTCTAGAAAATTGAAAAGTTTCTGGAACATTCTCTAGTATAACAGGACTAATTCAAACTGTACGTCGTAAATGTTGTATTATAGAAGTAAAACTACATACTGCGCCGATTTACGATTTTCAGTTGGGTCATGATGCATACTATTCATGCACTATGCACCATTTGGGCACCATGTAGTCTCTGAGCCAGCTATTGGGTTCAATTTCAACGCTTTCTTGAAAAAGGATCACCTTGACGATCGCCCGAGGACCGGCCGAACACTGGAGGAGGTCACATCTGCCGAATTTCGATTGTCTAATAGAATATAGAATATATTGGAAAATCAAAAGCCGATGAAAATGAAATTTTTTGACATTAGTCAAAAAACTTCATTTTCATTGGCTGGATAATATTGTAACAGGAAATGAGAAGTGTATGAAATGAGAAGTGTTTTGCGAATGTAGAAAGTATTGCAAAGTTTTTAATATTTATAATTATACTAAATAATACAATGATTACCGCAGGTGTTTCTACTAAACAACTACAAAGAGTAAATATAAAAATAAACAAATAAAGCCGAAGCTTAATATAGTTAGGCTTTTTCATGATATGGCCCTTAACGATGTGAATGACAAGTTCCTCAATTTTTCAATCATTCATTATAGCCCTTTGAATATAGGGCTTATCCATATACTGCATCATAGCGGTGATAATTTTCCTACGATACAGTCTATGGATGAGTCTTATATTCATATAGCTGCCAAGCTTGGCATGCGGGTTGGCAATCGCAGGTCTTTATTATTATTGCGCTATCAGTGGGAAGATACTGCTGCCCATGTCCTGTTTCAGTTTCCCTCTGTCGCCTCTTACGACACCCAAGGGATGATAGGAGGTAGTGAATTCCCTTACATCACCTCTACGCGGCAAATAAGTTCCTTCGCATGTGTCATATTCACCAGACTTAGCCCCAAGTGCCCTTTGTAAATTACTTGACAAATAAAAATGACATCAAAATTTTAAGTGAGACTTCGCTACATTTTTTGTATCGCGTCCGAATAATTTTGAAAGTAAGTTATTTACTCTCTACCTGATCGTTGGCATACTAACGTATATAAACTCAGTTATATATATAACGTATATATTCTTCTAAAGTTATTATATTCTTTCGCTAACCTTTACACAATCATCGCCATCATCATTACAGCCCTTCACAAGTCCACTGCTGAACATAGGCCACCCCAAGGAATGCCACAAAGCAAGGTCCTGAGCTACCTGCATCCATAGACTTCCTGCATGTCTTACCAGGTCGTCACTCCATCTAGTGGAGGGACGCCCTACACTTCGTCCGCCGGTACGAGGCCACTCGAGAACCTTTTTTCCCCATCGGTTGTCGGTTCTTCGAGCTATATGGCCGGCCCATTGCCACTTCAGCTTACTAATCCGTTGTTCTATGTCGGTCACTCTGGTTCTACTACGGATTTCATCATTTCTAAGTTGATCACGCAGAGAAACTCCGAGCATAGCCCTCTCCATAGCTCGCTGAGCGACCTTAAGCTTCCTCATCCGGCTAGCAGTGAAGGACTACGTCTCAGTATCATAGGTCATCACTGGTAACACGCACTGGTTGTACAGTCTCGTTTTCACGTTTTGAGGTATAATTGACGAGAAGATGTGCCGTAATTTCCCGGACGCTACCCAGCCGAGTTGAATCCGTCGATTGATCTCTCGGTCGAAGTTGGAATTACCTAGTCAGACTATTTGTCCCAGGTAAACATACTCGTTCTTAGTAATGAACAACTTCGAGCTTAGTGCTCCCAACAATTATCGGCTTAGGTGTGACATAGACGTTATACATGATCTTTGTTTTGTCCACGTTCATCTTAAGACCTATCCGTTGGGAGGCACTATTGAGGTCATTGAGCATAGTGCTTAGGTCCTCCAGCAATTCTGCCATAAGGACTATATCGTCGGCAAATCGAAAGTGAGTGATGTACGCGCCGTTGATGTTAATACCGTATCCTTTCCAGTCCAGAAGCTTGAAAACGTCTTCCAATGCAGCGGTGAAGAGTTTACGGGATATAACGTCACCCTGTCTTACACCTCTCTGCAGTTGGATAGGTTGCGTACTCTAGTTCTGTACTCAGATAGCCATCGTAGCCCTACACATGATCTTTTTACTGCTCTAAATATTTTCATTTTTTCCACATATTGATACTGTACAAACACTTCAGCACTTCGATGTACCGACAGTCAACTTGGCACCGCTGTAGGGACTGCAGCACCGCCCAAATTTCGGCGGAATCAAAGGCTTTCTCATAGTCCACATACGCAAGCAGTGGCAGATTGTACTCTTCTGTCTTCTTTACAATTTGCCAAAGGATATGTATGTGGTATATGGTGCTAAAGCCTTTTTGGAAACCAGCTTGTTCGGGAGGCTGGAATTCGTCAAGTCTGCATGCGAGACGATTCGTAATGACTCTCGAAAACAGCACGTAGACGCGGCTCAAAAGGGAAATCGATCTGTAGTTGTTCAAGAGAGCGTTGTCGCCTTTTTTGAAGAACAAGTCTACCGCACTTCTGCTCCACGCCTCCGGTGTAGTGCCACCACGGAGGACGGAATTAAAGAGCTTCTGAAGGACTTAAAGTACCGGTTTTCCACCCGCTTTCAGAAGCTCCGCTGTAATTCCACCCTCACCTCGTGCCTTTCCGTTTTAAGGTGCTGGAGAGCCATTCTAATCTCACTCAGACTGACGTCCGGAATATCATCGGAATAGTGTCGAATAAGATTTGCTCTTGGATCGTTAATCACACTTGCGTGTGGCTCCAACGACGATGTAAACAGCTGCCCATAGAACCACTCAATCTCTCTCAAAATCTCAGGTGTCCCGGAAACGACGCTGCCACACTTGGTCTTCATCTTCGACAGTTGGCTCTTTCTGGCAGACAGATCTCTGATAAAGACTTTGCAGCCCTGGTTTCGCTCGATCGCTTCTTCAATACGAGCAGTATTAAAGTTGCGTAAGTTCCACCGCATGCATTTGGAGATCTTTCTGTTCAGTTGCCTGTATGCTGTCAATCTACTGAAGACTGCAGCTTCATTTCTCGTCTAACAGCTATGAGATAAAGAGTGTGATCGGAGAGTTTTTGTGTTTTTCTGCGGCGGGTCTTGCAAAACTTAGCTCCGACCGCATGGATAGTTTCCACGACCTTGTCATTCATATCTTCCACTGCATTGCAATCTTTTAGGCACTGAAAACGGTTTTGTAGCTCGAGCTGAAAGATTTCGTGACTCTGGATTAGAGCAGGAGGGGGACTGAGCGTTGACTTCATTAGACGTGACCTCTCCAACTTAACGTTTAGGTTCAGTGTGCCTCTCACCATTCGGTGAGACATCACTGAACAGTTGTCGTCTGGTCGTCATAATGAAGTCAATTTCATTTTTTGTCAAACCGTCGGGGCTTGACCACGTCAACTTCCTGTGGGGCCCAACACCGTATAGTGGGTTTTGGAGGAATGCATGGCTTTAGAGATATTCTTATACATTTCCTCCACCTCCTCATCGGGATGTGCCGAGGTTGGTGTGTAAACCTGTATGACCTTCAATGAATACCGTTTGGTGATTCTGAGTATAAGATACGCAAACCCTCGCCGACACACTCTCAATCTTTACAACGATGTTAACGAGAGACTTGTGGACGATAAATCCGACACCTCCCTGAGACAGATGATAGCCCTCCCGGTGATAGAACAAGTTGCCGGATTCGAGGCTTACCATGTCCTCCCCCTCTCTTCGGACCTCGAATAATCCTATAATATGCCAGCATAACTTGTCTATCTCTTCTCCAGCTCCAGTATCTTCTCGTCAGTCCTCAGAGTGTGTGCGTTATATGTTGCAGGTCGAGTCGTCTTAGATAGCAACCGAACCTCCACCGGAGATTCTTAGCACCCCGCGCCCCGCCGTTACCATGGTCACCACCGTAGCCAGGAATAGCGCGGCCGAGAACTGGGGGCCGTCTCTTCGTAACTTTAATCCTGGGGGGATATTGCCATAGTTGCCACCCTTGGCAAGCGATTTGGCAACCGCAGTTTTTACTGTTGTTTTGCTGTTATCAGAAAGATGCTGCTGCCCATCTTCCGCCTCAGTTTCCCTTTGTCGCCTCTTACGACACCCACGGGAAGATATGGGGTAGTGGGTATTCTTACCCGCCACTACACGGGTGTACACCTTTACACAAAAGTCATGTTAATAAAAAAATGTACACAGTTTATATAATTACACTATTACTCTATATTTATTATAATTGTTCTTGAAGTGAAACTTCTTTATTATTGTTGTGATTTGAAACGCGATGAAACGAAAAAGCGACACTAAAAGGAGACAAACATACATCTATGTGATTTAGCCTGCGAAAGAATGAGATAGAATCTAAATTTATACTAATATAAAAAAGCGGATGAGATTTTTTGTTTGTTTAAACATGCTTAATATCTGGAACTACCAGTCCGATTTGATAAATTATTTTTGTATGTGATAGCCAGATTCACGAGAAATAGTAAATGCTATGTTGTTAATGCTAGACATTAAGCTAGACCTCTCAGCTAGCCTTAAATAATGATTTTTGTTAAGCAACTCGGAAGAAAAAGCGCTCAAGAACTGCTTTATGCGCGTGCGCTCGCGTAATGGTTAGTGATACGTAAATACAATGTTCCACAAAAATATAGATCTTTCTAAAAATTTTGCAATACCATAGGCCTATTTCTTATACATAAGCCACAATAAGGTATTTGGTAACAAAAAAATATTGAAAATTAAAAGGTGATTTATGAGCGTTATTATTAGACATAGCATGTTAATACTTACGAACGAAAGTTACTTCATCATCAAAAAAAAACCCACCTGATTAGAATAAGCGAGGTGTCATATCGCGCGGCTCAGACGCGTGATGTATGCGGGTGAAACCGCGACGCACAGCTAGTACAGTATAATATAGTGCTTCCTATTATCTCGGTCTCCTCTGTGTGCGGTGCTTTAAAGACGGGTAATATACCGATTTATTGACCACCTTGAGAGTCAATCAATTTTTGTTCCGTAAAATGATTTTTTCTATACAGTTACTCCTTATAACATCAGCTATGTGCCAGTGAAAATCCCGTTAAAATAGGGCCAGCCGTTTCAGAGATTAGCCGGAACAAACAGACAGACAGACATACAGGCGGACAGACAGACAGACAAAAATTTAAAAATTTGCTTTTTTGTTGGAAGTACCATAAATACTTTCATATTTATTTATTAAAAAGCAGTTATTTTGACATTACAAACAGACACTTCAATTTTATTTATTTGTGTAGAGTATGTATAGATTTTATGCCGCACTGGCTCAAAATTGTCAAATTAAATAAATTATTTGTTGAGAAATATTTTTGTTTTATATTTCATCTCATTTTAAGATTTCACTTCTACCGCGTGTGAACACACATGCATTTTTTTTTTATAGGATAAGGGTGACAAACGAGCACACAGTCCACCTGATGGTAAGTGGTTGCTGTGGCCCATAGACATCTACATCTATCCTCGATTACGAATCAAAATGCAGATGCGTTGTCACCCGTGAGGACTAAGATGGAATGCCTCGTTTCCAGTAAAAAGGGTCTCCGGTTTTCTACACTCACCATACGAAACACAGCAGCGTTAAGCTGCTATTTTACGCTGGTATTCTGTGAGAGCGTGGTCCTTCCCCGGTCGAGCCGACCCATTCGTGCTACAACTATACCAGTAATATAGCTGCAGCATGGCTCTACCACGTATGAAATTTTTATAGCTATTTAATTAAATGCGCATACTCTGTGTTGATCTAGCGCAAATAAATATTTACTCGAAATCGATAGAAGACATCGATTAGAATGAGAACTGAGCGAGTTAGCAAATAAATTCCTTAATTAGACATTGCACGGTCGTTTCACGGCAGAAATCACATCTGGGATCGATTTGGTGGTTTGTTTATTTAATATATCTGATGATATCCTATGATCAATCAATACCGGTACAAAGGTATTTTTATTTAAAACATAGTCACTACCAATAAAATGAACAAATGAACGAATTATCTTTTATCTCTTTTAAGCTGTTTTACATACATACATACATAAACACTCACGCCTGTCACCCAAAGAGTAGACAGAGACTACGGACTTCCCGTTTGATTTTCCGTGAATTTCCTTTCCCGTTTGAGTGAAGAGCAAGCCTTTTCCAAGTCCATGAACGCACAATAAACGCTGTTCAAGCTGTTTTCTTACTCTAAAATTAAAAATAATCGGACAATATGCAATTTTTTTGCTGCAACAGAAATATCTGAAGTATATCAAAGTTTTTCTTAATTATCTATTAATCTCAGAGAAAAATCTCAGTTTTCTTCATATTGTTTTGTGTTTTTAAAATATCACAGTTTCGTACTCTGAATTTGAATTATTCAAGAATAATAATCATAATATAAACTTTTAATAGCCATGACATGCAATCAATTTAAAAGTTATCTTGTTATAATACTAAACTTCAACCACTCTATAATTTTCACTCAGTTAACTTCAAAATAACAAGTACTGATATCGAGTTGGAAGTTAGGTTTCACTGAATCAACATCACTTTGTACTTATCGTAAGCGTTATTAGAGGAAGATAAATCTTTGTAAGTATTTGTCATATTAATAACTGTTAGAGAATTCATTCCGTCATAACTCATCAAAAGACCACTTATGAATATAAGCCTCCCCATATATTGCTTCATAGGGGATATTTGCCATATTTGCGCCGCGAAGCAAACGTGTTAGTAGCTACAGATTTTTATTATTTTGAGTTGGTTTTAAGAATATACTGCTGCCCCTCTCCTGTTTTATTTCTCTCCGTCGCCTCTGACGATTACACGGTATGATAAAGAGTAGTAGGTTCTCTTACGCAGCCATTTAACGCAATTGGCGTTTAAATAATTGAATGAAATTATGAAGTTTAAAAGATGGTCTGGTGATAAGGACATCACAACACCAAATGTTTTGCGTATTTTAATGCTGCTACTCTTTTCGGGTTTAGGTATAGATTATAACTATATAATTCTCACACCTATATCGCTATCTATAGGTATATCCCAGCGAGCGTCAATATTTATGCATAAATACTAACACTTTTTTCAGGTCTTCGGGCCTAAAACGTATCTTTGGATTTTCTTTGGGAGTCTGTTGGGCTTGCGTTGCATATTAATAAAAAATAAAATATTAATATTTTGTTTCATAAGTGTTAGTAATACAAGTATCTTATACCAGTTTGTTAATAAAATTTAAGCCAACTTTACCTACGATAGAAACAATTTGTCAGCACATGAACAAGACAACAGTGGTTCAAGTACCGACATTCAAACGGTGGTAGGACTACTTTTTTGATTAGAAGTACGTCTAGGTAGGTACCACCCACTAACTATAATTAATATTATATTAGTTCAATCTGACGTTAGAACCCCCTTCAGAAATGTAAAATGAGCGATCCGAAGAAAGTCAAAAGGTAAACGAAATTTAAAAGCGTCAATATGTACCAAATCACTGTTATAAACGGAAAAATTGATGGTACATACATACTTTTAACACGGAGGTTTTCTGAGAGTGCTTCACGCAGATGATTAAAATTTGTTATTATTAAAACCGGCTTAAACCATTAAACATAGAAGAGATTAAATTATTTTTAAGGTATAGTATATGTGTAATATAGTTATAGTAATATTAAAATGTAATATTAAAAAGAGAGATTGAAAATTCGAATTTTCAAGATATTATTCGAATCCATTTTAGTGCAAAAATGGTAATGGATTTTTTAAATTCATCATAAAGGAAGGACATTTTTTGCATATTATACACCTGATACACATAAATATTTCTAAGTTATAACGTAACAGAAGTAAATGTAACAGGTGACGAAACAATCCAAGCATAGAGAAATTTAAGCATAAAAAATTCAGTTTCCGCACACGATCACGAAATTCATTCGCATTTACCCTTGAAAAATATCTATCCTATCACGTTCAAGCCATTTTCTAATACATTCTGTATTACTAAATATCAGAATTTGTCAATAAAACAAAAATACAAATTATTCATCTAAATTTATTTTATCGCCTTCAAAGTAGGCCCCATCGCTTGCAATACAACATCTCCAACGCTTCACCCAGTCTTCCATACATTTTTCATAGGCTATTTGCGGTATGGCCTTTAGCTCATTCAGCGAATTTTTGTTATATTCTATCGACTCAAAACGTTTTCCTCGAAGTGGTAATTTTAACTTGGGAAATAAAAAAGTCAGACGGAGCCATATCAGGTGAATACGGTGCTTGGTCGAGAACTTTTGTTGAATGTTTCGCTAAAACTCTTTCACTATAATGGCTGTGTGTGATGGTGCATTATCATGGTGCAGCATCCATGAGTTGTGTTGCCACAAATCTGGACGTTTTCGGCGGATACTCTCACGCAAACGCTTCATGACGCCTAAATAATATTCTTTATTCACTGTTTCTCCCTTTGGAAGGAATTCAGGTGAACCACACCACGGTAGTCAAAAAACTGTCAGCATCACCTTGATTTTGGAGCGACTTTGCCGCGGTTTTTGGTTTCGGCTCGTTTTCGAGACGCCATTCTGAAGACTGTTGGCTTGTTTGCATGTCGTACTCATAAACCCATGTCTCGTCGCCAGTTATTATACGTTTCATAAAGGTCGGATCCGTAAAGCTCGAAACCATGTCTTCAGCGACATGCTTTCGCTGCGCTCTTTGAACAAAATTGAGCTCTTTGGAACTAGTCGAGCGGCGACGCGTTTCATGCCTAAAATGTCAATGAGAATGTTGTGGACGGACTTAAAGATATGTTCACCTCACTAGCCAACTCTCTCAGACTCATACGTCGATTTTCGAGCACTTCTTGATTTTGTCGATGTTTTCTTTGGTCGTAGCGGTTGAAGGTCTACCAGAACGAGGCAAGTCTACTACTACTTCTCCTTCTTTAAAAGCCTTATACCATTCATAAGCCCTTGTTTTCGATATACACGATTCGCCGTAGGTATTTCGCAACATTTTAGTGATTCACCACATGAAATATCATTCGAAACACAAAAGGCACTCTTTGTTCAACAATATTTTCCATTGTAAAATCGCCGATAACTCAAAACTATGACCAACAAAAGTGTAGTTTAAAACAAATTAAATGACAGATCCCGCTCAAACTTTGCGCGCTAAATCAGTACAGTGCTACCAACATGCAGTAAAAATTAGAACGACCTCTTTTACGCGGGTCTTTTTATTGACATATTCCCGATACTTTTACACAGAGTTGTATTTATATTTGAAACGACTTTGTAATATTTCTCTAAAATGACTTTATGTAGACTTTATATAGTATTATAGTACTTATTACACCTACAAATTTCATTGAAGTTATTCTTTCTACCGACCTCGTGAAATACACACTTAGTCGATGGAGTAGATGGTTAGGATAATAATTCCGTCTGATATAATCGAATTATTATCTCTGTCCTTCGCTTTATAAGTGATATTATATTATAATATTCCCTTCCTATAAGATCCCTTGTTATTTTGTTATTGACACGTAATGGTGTTTTTATTTCATTTAAATATTGTGTTAGTGTTTACATATTTATTTGTCACCATCATTATCAGCCCATGAAAGTCGGCTGCTGGGCATCAACCTCCCCATGGTATGGAAATGTGGATTTGTATGGGTATGGATTTGCAGCAATCGTCACGCTATTTTATATCGTATTATGTATGTATATTTAACTATATTCTATTTGTCTAGACGAAGGCGAGCGCATGGAGGCCTCTACGAGTACCGCGGTTTCCGCGCAGACGCAGTCCGAAACTAATGCGTGCGCGCAGACGTTGGTGGCCTCAACTACAGGTGTAGCGGAACAAGTGAGCGGTACTGCGCCAATGAGTAAACTTAAAGAACGAAGTACATTCTCCCAAGTAGCGCGTGAAGGGGGTGAATTTGTGAATAAAAGGGATGAAGAATGGAAAATGGTGCAGAGGAAAAGACTTAGGAACATATTTATTGGATTACAGGGGCAGGCGAAGGATCCTACGGGTAAATTTAAGGCAGCAAATATAAGAATACCGTTGTTTATAAATAATGTTGATAAAGAGACTTCAACCCAGGACATTGCCGATTATATTTTATGCAAAACGAATGTTGCTATACAACTGCTGGAAATTAAAATGAAACGTCAAAAAGATTATAAGTCTTATAAAGTGTTTGTTCCCAGGCATATGACGGAAATGTTCCTGGACAAGAATCTTTGGCCTGAAGGTATCTCGTTTCGGCGATTTATTAATTTTAATGACAGGAAATTACCTGCTACGGGCTTAAGTGAGGCTGGTGGTAAAAGTTAATAAAAGTATAGTATGGATATAAATGATGATCACAGTATAAAACTTATTAGTTTTAATTGCAAATCAGTCACGAGATCAGTGGAGGGGTGAGGGAATTATGTAAGACGGCACACGTAATTGCTCTTCAGGAGACATGGTTATTACCGCATGACATTGCATAAGTAGGGAATATTGACAGTGACTATGAATACACGAGCAAGTCAGCGGTGGACACATCAACCGGCATACTCCGAGGGCGACCCTATGGCGGGGTGGCTATAATGTGGAAGAAAAGTGTGTTTTCGTCAATTACAATCGTTCCGGGTTATTCCGCGAATAACCGGTTTTTCTTGGTTTTTTCGGTTTATATGCCTACAGACAGTCAAGATAATTTAATGGAGTTTACAGAGGTGTTAAGTGAAATAAACGCGGTAATTGAGAGTTGTGAAATTGAATCTGCAATTATTCTTGGTGATCTTAATGCGCATCCCGGAGAATTATTTTATAATGAGTTATCCAATTTCTGTGAGGAGCGGAGGTGGCTCTGTGCAGACGTGGTCCATTTAAAAATAACATCAGACACATACACTTATATAAGTGACATTAAAATGGACTGCCGAAGATGGCTTGATCACTGTCTAGTAACAGAGGCAGCTTGGCAATGTGTATTAAATTGTAAGGTATGCTTTGATGTTTATTGGTCAGATCATTTTCCATTGGAAGTAGATTTTAAGATAGGTAAGCTGCCAGTTAAAATGCAATATAAAGAAAAATGTTGAAACAAGGTGAAGTGGTGTGAGAGGGGTGTCAATCAGATTAATATGTATAGTAAAATATGTCATAATAATTTAAGAAATATTGATTTTCCAGTAGAATTTGGTTTTGTGCGGATAAAGTGTGTAAAAATGTAGATCGTAGGATTGTAATTGATAGGTTGTATAAAAATATTGTTTATATCTTAAGAGAAGCTGCTGAAACTAGCTATGAGATAAGAAAGCGTAGTAAACACAAATATGTTGTTGGGTGGAATAGGTACATAAGGGAGGTCCATCACGATGCAGTTTCCAAATGTGGTTGATGTATGGTAAGCCCAATGTGGGTTATGTATATGACAGAATGCGAGAAGCTAGGAGGTGTTTTAAGTCAAAGCTTAAGTGGTGTCAAGACAATGAGAACCAAATAAAAATGGATATCTTGGCTACTTAAGCTGGAAGCTGCATCATGCTTACCTGTGAGTGTCGATGGTGAGAGTGAGCCTCATCATATCGCAGAAGTTTTTAGGGAACACTTCAAAGTGGAATCTACATTGGGACCGGTACAGCGGGTGTTCGATATTGAGGAGAAATCGTGCAGTGAATTTGCCAGATTTACTGCGAAAGAAGTCGCAAGTGTCATAAATAATATGACACGTGGTAAATCACCTGGATATGATGACCTCAGTATTGAGCACCTGCAGTATGCGGGAGTTCATCTGCCTAGGGTATTGACTATGCTCTTTAATGTGTGTATAGGGCATGGACACTTACCTAAGGAACTTATGAAGATCATAGTGGTACCAATTATAAAGAATAAGACCGACGATGCTGCCGACAAGAACAATTATAGACCAATCTCGCTAGTTACTGTGATAGCGAAAGTACTGGATGGTTTGCTTGATCGTCAACTTGATCGTGAACAAAATGTACATGAGGCACAGTTTGGGTTTAGACCTGAACTGTCCACTGAAACTGCAATCTTACGACTCAAGCATACCGTCCAGTATTATGTTACGAGAAAAACGTCTGTCTACGCCTGTTTTTTGGACTTGTCGAAGGCATTTGACTTGGTCTCATACAACATATTATGGGATAAGCTTCGGAGGGAAACGAGCACGCCAAGGGAGATAGTCGATATATTGAGGTATTGGTACCACAACCAATCAAATAATGTAAGGTGGGTATGCTCATACTCAAGTGAATATAGGTTAGAGTGCGGAGTGAGACAGGGAGGCTTAACTTCACCGAGGCTCTTTAACCTGTATATAAATGGATTGATCGATGAGCTTAGCAGAACTGGCGTCGGATGCTCAATAGATGGTAACTTTGTAAACAGCATCAGTTACGCGGACGACATGGTGCTGCTGAGCCCTTCGATCAAGGCACTCGAGATATTATTAAATTTATGTGAGAGATATGCAGAAACCCATGGCCTCAGGTATAACTCCAAAAAGAGTGAACTACTTGTTTTCAAGACAGGGAACAAAGAACCCAAGGCTATCCCACTGGTCAGGCTTGGAGGAGTACCTTTAAGTAGAGTTACCAAATTTAAATACCTGGGGCACTGGGTTACAGTGGACCTCTCGGATGACTTGGATATTGAACGAGAACGTAGAGCGTTGGCAGTGAGGTGCAATATGCTGGCTCGCAGGTTTGCAAGGTGTACAAAAGCTGTCAAGATAACCCTTTTTAAGGCGTACTGCCAAACGTTTTACACCTGCAGCCTATGGGTCAAGTATACACGCGGATCTGTAAATGCTCTACGTGTTCAGTACAATAATGGCTTTAGGATGCTGATGGGGCTGTCTCGATATTGCAGCGCATCAGGTATGTTTGTTGAGGCTAACACGGACAGCTTTTATACATTAGTGCGGAAAAGAGTGGCCTCATTGATGCGACGCGTGCGAGACAGTGCCAACGGACTTCTATGTACTATATTAGGAAGGCTTGATTGTCCGGTTGTGCGGCACTGGAATACTGTGCATATGGGGTCCAGAGCTGTTATGTTTAATATAAAATAAGTATTGTTGTTTTTAGTTGTATATTTACTAACATTAATTTTAAGTTTATTTTATTTATTACTAACAAATTATGGACCTTGTATCTGAAATAAAATTATTATTATTATTATTATAAAACACATTTCACCATTAAAATTTCCTGTAAATATAGTGTAAATGCTAATTTATAATCGTAAATATATGAAAAAATGGACGCTATCTCGGAAAATGTAGCCTCAACGATATTATAAGCCGCAAGAACATCCTCCTCGGAAAACGGATCTTTAGGTATTATAGACCCAGTTTTGTTTTCAATTATTTACGGTCTTATTTATTTATTAGATAGAAAATAGTAAGGTTTGACGATTGAATAGTTTTCCATATTTATTAAAATGATATTTTGCAGCTGAAGCTTTTTAAAAAAAAACATAATGACAAATTAATATATTATGTAGTTAATTATAATCAACATTATTTTATATAATTGTTTTCAAATATCATTTTTATTTTATTTTAAACTACAATAATATCCTCTAGACCGAATTTCGGTCACGGTCTCAAAGCATGATTGGACGGCAAACCGACACGATCGAACACGATAGAAGACGTTCATAGTTAATCTAATTCAATTATACAAATATCCCACAACTAAAATATTTTATCTATAAATATTTTCATCAGGATTGCTCAGCAAAAAAATAGTTGACAAAAAACTGATAAATGGCCGTTTCGAAACCAACTGTAGCGCCTAAAACCTAAAACACTACGGAAAATGTTCACAATAAATCATTGTTCAGCGATAAAGCTACCAGATTTATTGAGAAAATAAATAAAGGCTCGTCGTGATTCTTGTGTTAGAATCTTAGTATATTATGTGATTTTTGTAACGCGGTTTGTTTTCAATATAATAAAAAAAAAAAATGCGACTTTATTAATGCATTTGCGGCATCTGCAAAAATATAATTAGATATACGAAAGCCATGAAACGCATCAATTATTTTGCTTCATTAAAGTTAATTTGTAACTAATCTAAGCTTTGATATACTGTCATGATGTTTATAAGCATTTTGCAGAAATCCCATAAAAAATCATTAATTCACTTGCCTTAAGATATTTCAATTGGTCCAATGAAACAGTTCATTAACTGTCCAGCAATGCGATTGTGTATCTCTCATGGAAATTGTGGTCGTCTTCGATTTGATATTTAATGATTGATTTCGTTAAACGTGTAAACGTATCCGTAATTCGTATAGCTTAAACACATTTTTTTCATATTGTACTTATTTAACTTAAGTTACAAAATATAATCATAGTGAAAAAAAATTACATCACAGTTGCAGAGTGATTTACCACCGGCTAATAATTCCCATCAGAATTAAAAAATTGCACTGCAGATAAGAGATTAACACTAAAATAATCTGGAAAAATTGATGGTAAACAACGAACTTTTAACACTATTTAGAGTTCGGTGACGATAGAACATTAAGAGAATTTTTAATAATCCACGAGTGGTGTTCGTGCTAATCAAAAATTAGATTTCTAATACTAATACTGGAATCCATTTCTACACTATTGACCATTGCATCTGCCTCAATTTTGCAGGATTTCCAGAAATTACCTTTGGTATACAATAAAATAAATATAAAGTGTGAATAAAAACTATGTGTCGCGGACTCCCAAAATCCTACGAAACGGCTAAACCGATTAAAAATATTTTTTTTAAATAAGCTATACCTCAATACATTAATAACTGTATAATTTAGTTTTCCAGTAGAGAAGCGGAGTGTTTTATTTTTAAATATAATGTGAAATTAGCTTTTATACTTTTAAAATATACCTGTCGGTACACATTATTTAATAGTTTGCATCAAAAATTTATCGTAGAAAACTCAACTTACTTTGCGTTAAACTTCGTAAAAGTAGTAGGCACGGATTTCCGCCGTTGTGTTCCTTGCTACGCTTGGTAGGTTCCCGGGACCATTCCCGTTGCAGGTCTGATAAATATACATCTGGCGGAAAAGAGGTGATAACGTCATCGACGTGTTCGTCAACGTGATAAGATCTGTGATTTCTTTTTAATTTAATTTGAATTCCGTACTAATCCATACACGAGGATTTTCTCCTTTATCGTAAAGGCAGCTTACATACATAAATTGTACAATAATTTTTAGGCCATACAAAAACTTGTTCTAAGTTAGTTGGTAAGTTATAATGCTAAGCTACTCGTACTACGCCACTGAGCCGTATTTGATATTTATTTCGCCCTATATTCCCCTTCGGCAACCTCTGAATGAATATCTATATAATAATACCAATACGAGGCTTGCCCAAGATGAAGAGCCGGCCTGATGTGGCCGCGCCGCGCGGCCTTAGTTAGTCCCCTTCGAGCGTGCGTTGGTTGTTTTCCTTTCATTTTCCGTTTTCCTCTCACTCTACCCGTGGCAGCTAAGAATGGTTTGCGGAGCAAGAAGTGTGCTGCATGAGGCGCAACTCGCTCTATCCTCCGCGACTAAGGGCCGCAGTAATTGCTGTAAAGCTGGAATTACTGCGGTGGTGGGGCCACGTGGGTAGAGGAGTGTTCGTATTACGATGCGCCGCATCTATCTAAATTTCGCGGCCAAAACGTGGTCGATTTTTTTATTTAGTATAATAAATTACCAGTAATTTGTTAAATACCCGTAAATACGAATGCGAAAACATTTAGAGAAAATACTCGAAGAAAATTAAGTTTAATTTAGTTAGTAGTCTGAACATTTGCAATTATCTTTGGAATGCTCGTATTGCGCACTTGCTCCACTATGGCAAACCTAATCAAAACACAAATAAAATTTATTGTTATAAAATAATAAACATTTATTAACAACTAAACGCCACTTAAATCAATTCATTCAAGGTGTTGGTTTAAACTTTTAAAGTTTAATTTTTGCCCCATTTGAGTGAACTAAGTAATATCACAAGCTCATGATAACAAATAATGTCGTCTAAATAACTATTTATTACGCAACTACATCAAAAAATCCTTACCCAATTTTCCCACATAAGTGGTGGAATTTTTCTCTGAATTTACATGGGACCACTTCTATAGTATAACCGATTCAATAAAAAAAATCTAGCTTTCAAGCAAAATTCAGTACAAGGAGCCCTCGTTCATATCTGTCTTATTATAAGCATACAACCATGGCATTTACTTCTCGTCGCTATCTTCCAACATCAAGATATTACGATGAGTTGGAATTATATTACTCCACCACTAAGGCAATTATATTGCCTTAGTGTTATAATTCCTCCCATGGTTTAAAAAACAATTGAAATCTCATCTGCTAAAAAAGCGACACCAACACTCATATAAATGTAGTAATAATTGCGGCAGATTTTCGTTACTCCGCATCACCCGCCCATTTTCCCGGTGACTTTACTGACTTGAGCAATATACGGCTAAGGTACTGTTGAAGGCATTATTTTTTAATTCTAGTTGCGAATATTATAAGTGACCAAATATATTTAAAGAAACCGTACTTCGGGCGGTAGCCGAAAATCAGTGCTTTGTTTACTTTCGGCAAGGTGCCCACTAAGCTACAGCCTATTTGTACTATTGCAGTGCACACACATCGTTGCACAAAGTGTGCCGGGCATAACACTTTTGTTTCACTTAAGTTTTTTTTTACCGTATTTATAATAGTTGTGTAAGCGCTTAAGACAGATGATATTTAGATATAACAATAGACTACGTGTACGTATCAATCTAACAAAAAATATAATCAACATAAAATTTTATAATTGACGAAGACATCACGTCACATACATTCAAAAAAAAGAGAAAAGAAAAATACAAGCGGATTGAGAATCTCCTTCTTTTTTGAAGTTGGCTAAAATAATTGAAATGTAGTTGAATTGTAAATGTTTTCGGGAGAAGTTCGAAATGTTAAAGAATTCTCGACAGTGTTGAAGTTTTTATTTATACGAGTACCTATTGATGTGGCTTTTTAAATGTGAGACCATTTATTTTAACAATTTTAACTTTTTCAAAAAAAGAACTATAAGTTTTTCAGATAAATGTAGCCTAGGTGCCTTCTGGTATTGCTCTCTATCCATTCGTAAAACTTCGTTACAATTGGTTCAGCTATTCCAAAGATTAGCCCGGACAGACAGGCAGACAATTATAAAAAATGGTTTGTTTTATTACCATACATATGCCCCTAAGCTTAATAGAGGCCAGTTATTTCAATATTACAGACAGAAACTTCAACTTTATTTATATGTGTAGAAAACTGAATTCTAGAAACCTAAACTGATTTCCACTTCATAACTAAAGCTTTCAAATATGAAAGGAGTCATTGATCATTAGTGACAAGACTTAGCGATACATTAAATTGTTACATCTTAAGGGTATGAAACAACAAACGTATTATATCAAAACACAAAGATAACATTCACTCTGTTGTTTATGACCCAAGGCGCAGTTGATGTCTATTTAGTGTAATTACATAATATTTCTTGAGTTTAGTTTATATTTTATATCAAGTAAATTCTGAAGACTGAAGTCGTTACGTCAACAGACAGATCCAACACCTCCAAGTCTCTCTGAACATTCGTCATTTAGGTATGTATGATATTCAATGTGAGTTTTATGTCTTACGAATATGTTACATAGTCTGAAACTGGAGTTTTAAGATATGAAGTCTAAAAATATCTTAAACATTAATACGTCCATGCACGAAAATGTCTAGAACCTAAAAAGAATTAACATGTAAATAGCTGTCCTTCAGTTGAATTCATATTTAAATCCAACTTTTATGGAGTAAACGTCAATTGAAACTATCAACGGGAACTAATAATGGAGCGAGGTAGCGGCGATCCCATAAAGTGACTTGGTCATATTACATACGGTAACTGCCATGAACAAAATCAAATGTTTGCATTACTTGTTTTAATTTACTAACAATAAATATTTTTCTGTTTTTTATAGTAATTAAAAGCAAAACGTTATACTGGACATAGAAATTTACCAAAAATGCGCTATCTACACTTCTTCGAAAATTTGTCCAAATTATCCAAAAAAGCGTTTTAAAAAAATGGTCAAGAGTGCGAGTGGACCCGTGTATGTGGATAGTTCATCCATCCTTGAAATTCTAATTAAGTCCACTCCATATTCCTTGTCATTCCTAAGGACTAAGATAGAATGCCTCATTGCCAGTAAAACGGATTTCCAGTCTACATTAATGTGACGCTACTTATTTACGCTATTATTCTGTGAGCACGTGGTTCTTCCCCAGTCGAGCATACGAAATTGTGCTATAGGCATATTCTCGCGGCCACAAGGTTTTATCATGTAAAACGTTCCTCAAAATAAATTCCTCACAACTTTAAATGAAAAATATATTATAACGAGTGTGTGTTGACAGTGATGACACATATGGAACTAATTTTACGGAAACTTAATGAAATGTATGTCGATTTATTCCTTATAATCTATAGATTACAAAATTAATATTAGTTTTATCGCATCTAACGGGAATTCTGAGATATTAAAAATTTAAATATGAATGTCACAATAGCCTTAAAATAAACTAAAAGCCGATTTTCTAGTAGTTTTCACAAATATTATGATTTAGATTAGTGTATATAGAATAGAATAGCTTAATAATTAATAGTACTAAACAAATTTGTATGTACATTCAGCACTTATAGGTACTTTAAGATTGATGGAAAATCCTTTTAGCAGTTCCGGCAAAACATAGTGCACAGACAGACAAACGTGGTGTGGAGACTATTTTTTACAGGTACTAATTGATTAGTGAACATACATCACAAACACCATTACAGTAATTGAATAAATATGATTAAAGCCAAGATGAATATGTCCATTTATAATATTACCTTTACATGATATATAGTAAGAAAGATGTTTTAAACTGGTTGTATAAGGATAAAACACAAAGTAAAATGCCACTGCATTTATTGTTGTAATTATTTCCAAAGTAGTCTATTAATAGTGGAACAGACATACAGACAGGTGCGGTGTCAAGACTTTGTTTTAATATGTTTTGGTTGAATAATAAAGGTGCAGTGTGTAAACTTTGTTTTACAATATATTAACTGATTAGTTATCATACCCCAAACACTATTAAAGCCAAAATGACTAGGTATTTTCATGTTTATCTATGTTATTACACACTAATAAATATGAAGTAATATGTTTTAAACTGGTTGTGTAAGGATAATAAAAACACATGTATAATTTAATTGTATTTATTATTGTCAGTCATTATCATTTCAAAAGATTTTTTTCAAAATAACTTGATAATAACATGGCCATTTATGATATTGTTAGGAATCAGAAGGATATTTTCAATGTTATGAGATATGATATAAGACTGTTGTATTCAATATCCATATGCGTTTTTGTCTCTGCCTACGAACAGCTCTGCAAGATTTCAGCCTACAAGACATTCACATTTATTCTAAGCGATCCACATGAAAAAAGTTATTGAATATTGTAGTGTATACAGGGTATTTTTGAAACGCTCCCGAAAACGAAGACAGACGACAGTACTAACTATATCTTATATGATGGGTGAAATATAAAATCGATCCTGATGAAAAAAAAATCATCTTTTCACAACGTTTTATTAGCTTTATTCACGCTCCATCGTGTTAGTATAGTTAAATAAAACGTTAATTTCATTAAAATAAAACATGAAAATACTTAAACATTAAACAAGCAGTGGAATTTAAAATAAATAAATCATAAAATCAGCTGACTAGGGTCAATATCCGCGTCGAAGCCACTCTTTTATCTAACTCGGTACAGGTCCCGTCACGTAAAAAGAACGCTGAGCGATAGTAGAGGGGGTGTGTCTGCGCATGGGTACAGTCGCGTTCTAAAGTACTACATGGTACTAGGCTGTTGTTTTATAATATTATAATAGTAATTAATGGTTTTATTGTAGAATCATAATAGGTACTTTACTAGCTACTTAGAACTTTGGAAGAGGTTGAAATTAAAATGGATAATGTTTGCTTGAGCATTATTTTTATTTCTATCGTAAAATAAAGTAGTTTGTAACAAGAAAACTTAAGCTAAGAGTGACACGCCGTCCATTATACCGTTGGAACATGGAACATGGAAGCCAGATGTCGATGGTGTATTGTGTTACTGGATGCTACTTCATCATCACTCATCAGAATCATCATCATCAATGCGAATGATAAATGTTTCCGTCATCAGGTTGACCACATGGTAATTTTTCGGTATTCTTCCTCAATACATTTAACTTTACTGCACAATTTTCGCCATTCACCTTCTATTTACCTTTTCGTTCACTAGTTCAGTCATAAAACAATAGATATAAATAATTTTTCTTCTTCCTTTTAAAACCATCGTCGCGCGTCGTGCAAAGAAAGCTGTGTGCGACTGTACATTGGGAAACATCGCTTTTTCAAAGCGCGGAAGAATGAGAACCAATAGCGTGCGCGCACAGTAATACTGGCGAGCATTCCCCCGTCGCGCCCCCTTCGTACCACACGCTGCCGCCGCCCGGCCGACTGTGTGTCACCTCGCGTCAGCGCCAACACATGGGGAATTCCCCAAATTTACCTACTAAGATTTGTTTGTAAGCGTCATAAGAATTAGAGGCGGCAATTACAATAAAACTTGCAAGTAATTTTTAATAGTTTTGACGTACCTCTTTTCAAATCAAAGTATTGGATGGATAAAAACGGAAAGTCAATAAAAGTAAAGTAAAATAATTATTTTTAAGATTAATTAACTGTCGATCATAATTGCAATTGATTTTAACTATTAAATTATTCAATACCATTTTATTTCTATTTTCTTGTACAAAATCAAAGATAACCAAACCCAAGTAAGTACGTTTATTAATTTCAATATCATTTTTGTAGTAACGAACTGCTTGTTTCGTCAGGGTACAATTGATTGTCTAATAGTATTAAAAAAATTAAAACTATAACTTCTAAATTCCATATGAAAGACTAGTCATAGGGATCATATGGAAACTAAACTTATAAAATAAAAGTTGGCAATGTCATAACATTTGACGGTCTGTGGGAATGTTCAAAGTGTTTACCGCAAGGACGCTAGGACGCAGTAGGCTTCAGTTTTGGCTGGATTAATTATTAATTTTAGTTTTGAGACAGTTCCGTGTTGACTTTGGACACGCATGCGCGAGCGACAGTTCAATTGTTTTTTTATTAAATTCTTATTGTTATTACATGGTATTACCTACTTGTTAGTACGTGTTATTCTTGTTGTTACGTTTTGTGTTTCTTTTTTGTTTTAATAATGCCTAACGCGTACGTTTATAGTGCTCGTGAATACGGCAACATGTAAATGTGCCTTGAGAAGCTTGCGGAATGCTTCGCGTGCATTACGAATTTATCGAGAGAAATTCCCGATCGCTCGACACCCAGCTGACTCTCGTCTGATAACAGCAGCATTTCAGCGAGTGTTGGAAAATCAGCCCATTGCTCCGGTAGCGGCAGGAGGTGGAAGTCAAATGACTGTTCACTCCGAGGAGCGCATTGTAGATGTCGTTCGCCGGTATCCGAACCTAGGTACACGAAGTATCGCTAAATTGTTAAGACGTCGGGATGGAACAAGTGTGTCATACTATTCAGTTCACAAAGTGTTAAAGCGTAACCGAATGCGGCCATACAAAGTGCACAAAGTGCAAGCTTTAGTTCCCGGCGATCACGACCGCCGACGAGTTTTCTGCTGTTGGTTATTAGACCAACAACAACGTGTGCCTGGTTCCATTGAGCACGTTATCTGGACGGACGAGTCGACATTTACCAGAAACGGCCTGTGGAACCGAAGAAATACACACGTGTATTCAGAGGTTAACCCGCACGCTGTTCGACAAACCGGGCACCAAACCCGATGGTCGGTTAACGTATGGGCAGGTTTATTTAAGGATCGCATACTGGGACCAGTGTTTCTACCACAGCGACTTAACCTTACCGAATTATTTGATGATCGCTGGATTGGCAGACTTGGACCACACGCTTGGCCACCTCGCTCACCAGATCTGACCCCGTTAGACTTCTTTCTGTGGGGGTATGTGAAAGAAAGGGTTTTTAATCGTGAGTGTGATAGTGCTGACGAAATGCGCCAAAGGATCGTGGATGTTTTCGACAAACTACGTGCGGACTGTGTCGAAGACCACACGATGATGCCCCGCCTGCATGAGGAGACGCAACACCGAGCCCACATCTGCCTCGAAATGAATGGAGCACAATTTGAGCCGCATCTCATAAGACCACGGAGGATTTACAGCGTAAGCTGTTTCATACCTATTTTTTTTTTAAATAACTTGGTACTGAACTGATCTGAATAGGTATATAAATGAATACATCAGAATAATAAACATACCTACACGATGAATAAAAACGCATAACTCTAACCTTGTTAACATTTCATTTAAGTATTTTTTTCATTAGCGGGGAATCGAACCAGTTATTTGGTTTATTTAACCTGTGAATTTGAATTAAAGTGGCTACGTGAAGACAAGCGCAGTGGCAAAATAGTAGGTTAAGTAGATAAGTTAGGTATTTAGACAAGTGTTGTAAATTATTAGGTATTGTGGTACCATCGCTAGATACGGGCCGCGCGAATTCGGCGTTCGCGCGTACATTGACCCCTAGTCAGCTGATTGTAGTTCAGTAATTCCACTGCTGGTTTTATGTTTAAGTATTGTCATGTTTTATTTTAATGAAATTAACGTTTTATTTAATTATACTAACACGATGGAGCGTGAATAAAGCTAATAAAACGTTTCGAAAAGATGATTTTTTTTCATCAGGATCGATTTTATATTTCACCCATCATCTAAGATATAGTTATTACTGTCTTCTGTCTTCGTTTTCGGGAGCGTTTCAAAAATACCCTGTATACTAAATAATTATTCTATCAATATATTATTTTTTCTATATTTATTGCAATCTAAATAGCGTGTGGGGTATATGTTTATGTTTGTATTGATTTACATTTCGAACACTATAAAGAAAAAACACGACCACGTATGATATTGTTAGGAATCAGAAGGACATTTTAATAATAAGAGATATGAGATAAGACTATATATACAGGGTATTTTTGAAACGCTCCCGAAAACAAAGACAGATGATAGTACTAAGGATACCTATGATGATGGGTCACAAAGAAATTCGATCCCGAGGAAAAAAAATCATCTTTTCACAACGTTTTATTAACTTTATTCACGCTCCATCATGTTGTTACAGTTAATTGAAATGATATTTCACAAAAAAATCATGAAAATACTGAAACATAAAACCAGCAGTGAAACTTAAAAAAGAAAATCAGCTGACAATAGGGTCAATATCCTCGCGGGCGCCGAACTACGAAAGATCAGTACGAAACAATGCATTAGGTATACTACTCTACCCTTCCCTTTCACACACACGCTGCTTCGTGTCGCCTCGCGCTGTGGAATTTACACATGCTTCAAGGACGTTACAATGTGCGCATTTGTTTTGGCGGGATTGAAATTGATTAATAATTTTAGTTTTTGAGACAGTTCCATGTTGATCACGAGCGATAGTTCAATTGTTTTGTTTATTAAATTATTGTCGTTATTACTTGTTATTTATTAATTAATGATATTGTTCTTGTTGTTACGTTTTGTGTTTTTGTTTTGTTTTAATAATGCCTAACGCGTAGGTACGTTTATATTGCTCGTGAATACGGCAACATGTTAATGTACCTTGAAGAATCTCATAAGGCCACGGAGGATCGGTAAGCTGTTTCATACCTAATTTTTTTAAATAACTTAGTACTGAACTGATCGGAATAGGTACATAACTGAATACATCAGAATAATAAACATACCTACACAATGGATAAAAAAAGCATGACTCTAACCTTGTTAACATTTTAAGTATTTTTTTCATTAGCGGGGAATCGAACCAGTTATTTGGTTTATTTAACCTAATTTTTTTTAAATAACTTAGTACTGAACTGATCTGAATAGGTACATAACTGAATACATAAGAATAATAAACATACCTACACAATGGATAAAAAAGCATGACTCTAACCTTGTTAACATTTTATTTAAGTATTTTTTTCATTAGCGGGGAATCCAACCAGTTATTTGGTTTATTTAACCTGTGAATTCGAATTAAAGTGGCTACGTGGAGACAAGCACAGTGGCAAAATAGTAGGTTAAGTAGATAAGTTAGGTGTTTAGACAAGTGTTGTAAATTATTAGGTATTGTGGTACCATCGCTAGTTGCGGGCCGCGCGAATTCGGCGTTCGCGCGTACATTGACCCCTAGTCAGCTGATTGTAATTCAGTAATTCCACTGCTGGTTTTATGTTTCAGTATTTTCATGTTTTTTTTTTTTGTAAAATATCGTTTCAAATAACTGTAATAACATGATGGAGCGTGAATAAAGTTAATAAAACGTTTTACGAAATTCTAGGTGTTAAAGTAAACTTTTGTATTACATACATAGGTACTCTTATATTCATTAACTAAACTTATTAGTTTTCAGTTTCCAATAAATACTACACATTAAATAAAACTACTTTTGCGGATTTTGTCACGTTTAATTTTTAACATAGTATTTTTTCTCACGTGCGTGTGTAGTTGTTCTCACGTGACTGTCTCGTTGGTCTAGTGGTCGTATACGCGATTGCTGATCATGAGGTCCCGTGTTCGAATATCGGATCGGGCCAAAATCAGTTATTGTGATTTTCTGTCAAGAAATACTTAGTAGTAGCCCGGAGTCATAAAGATGGCGGTGTTTCATCCCCATGCCTCGAAAAGCACGTTGGTCCTGTGCCTGATCTCTCTCCCCGGTCGTGTCGGACTACCGTACCATTGGACTAAGAGAGTGAAGAAATAGAAAGTGCACCAGTGCTTGCGCATACTCTTGGGCATTATACTCCTGTCCTGCGCAGATGGCTACTTTCCGTTGAGACTGACCACCATGACCGGAATTAGGTCTGGGTTACATTACTAGTTCTCACGTGACCATCTTTTAAATACCATAAAATGAGAATTATTCAAAAATTGTATTTTAAAATGACATCACCTTCTTCTTAATCTTTATCTTCATAAGGCAATAAAAGTCCACTGTACTCTGACTCTATATACCTTCGCTGGAAGGATTTGCCTTAACCGCACTGTTATACGGGACCCCGTAAACAAAGTTAAAAAAAATGCTTTTCAATTCACAAAGGAAATAGTTTAATTTGGGGTTTGACTTTATTACAATTTTTAATTGACCCTGAGTCGAAACAGGCAGACACACGATAATACGGAGATGGTAAGGGTTCAGCGATCGGAAAGAGACTGGCCTACTACGGGAGCGGGAGTCAATGCTGCCTTTAAATGATAACAAGACAATTTAGAGGAAATCTATGTAATCAATTATTATTAATGATTAAGGGTTTTCCCTAGCATTGGGAAACTGTAACAACCACCCGATTTAGAGTAAACCCTTAAAATTGAAGTTTATGTTTAAGTTAATGAAATATGAGTCAGCCGATTCGAAGACAGGGACCCTGTTAACTTTTGAGGGTTTAAGAGTACTCGTATATAATATTTAAATATCTTTGGGTTAATGTCATTTAATTCAGTGTCATTAATTTTAGGAGTTTTATTTTCTCTAGATTTTATTATTTTCTTGTGTATGCCAGTTTTATACACCTTATGGATAATAAAGCGCATAATAGAAATTATAATTACAATTGTAATACCTGAATAGTATTTTTGATATAAAACAATTAGTGGTTTTTCAATTATATTGTTAAGGCTTTTTAGGATTTCAGGATCATCATAAGCTAAGGAATCTAAGTTAACATTCTTAAAATTAACTACAGGTAGGTTTGATACAATGTTATTATACACTACAATATTACAACAAGAATCATTTAAAATATTAAAATTAGATACAATAGTTTTCAGTTGAACTTTACGGTTTTCATGCGGGATTAAACGAGTGTCCTTGCAGTAGGCAACACACTATTTCCACTAAATTCTATTTCAGTAGATTGGGGATACAATACTTATTTTAGTTTTTTCTGACATAACAAATAACTATCTATTATAGAGTAGTGGCTGCCAGATTCTAACGTGGCCACGAATAAATTTGGTTTCACAAATCGAAAGGATTGAGGTAAGTAATTTTGTAATAATTTTCGTTTCACAGGAAGGTGTCGTGGAGGAAGAGTACAATATCGATGTTTCACAAAGGTAATGGTCATTATTTGTTACTTTACAATAATCTAGATTATCTAACTTACAGCACATTGACCTATCTCTGCTTATACCAATAAAATTGGAAGATGGAATGATGGTCGAATATATCTCTGATGAGGAATCAGTGAAGGTAAGTTATGATATACGTTTAAGTGTATGGGGTTAATGATAGGGATTTTTACTGCAAATATTACTTTTTCTTTATTGAAGTAACTAGATATTTCCGATATAATATTTGAAATAGTGTGCATGTTATCGAGGTTTAAAGGAACTAGAAGTTGAATCTCTCTCACACAAAGAATAAAAGGTAATTGTTTTAGCTCAGTAAACTCGCTCGACAGTACTAACCCACAAGATGAATTTATAAATTAAATTAATTACAATTTAATTAACAAAACTGAATCAAAATTGAATGATGGCGATTTGAGAGGTGCTCGCCTTCTTTTCTCAAGTGATGCGATGGCCCCTGATACTCCGGAGACTTTGTATTCCGTGAAGGCTAAACATCCACTCCCATCGGTTGCCTTAAATTTACATGTACATGCAGCGCGCAACTTTCTGAAACACGGCGGCGGTGTGGTGCTGCTGAAGGTGGATGTTGAAAATGCATTTAACTCAGTAGACCGCGGCGCTCTGCTGACACAGGTATAAGAAAATATCCCATTCATTTACCATTGCTTTTGGCAATTTTACAATACATCATCTACACTCATGGACAAAGAACACCAAGTTTTATCCTCTGTCGGTTGTCAGCAGGGTGACCCTCTAGGTCTGGCAATTTTTAGTTTGGCAATACATCTATTTATTTCCGGTCTCAAGTCAAAATTCAATGTCTGGTATTTAGATGATGGGACACTAGGAGGCGAAACGAACTCAGTGCTTGATAATTTAACTAGTCTTATTTCTTCTTTCAGTTCTATTGGCCTCAAATTATTTTTTTTAATGCGTACTTTTCGTTAGTGAGAATTTACCCACCCCCGAAAAAGATCAAATTGTTAGCAAATTTAACTCCTTAGCCCCAAATATAAAGAAAATTAACACCAAATCACTTCGCCTCTTAGGTGCTCCTATTCTGGATTTCAGGATGTCAGTGAACAGATTTTAAAATTTGAGTAGTCATCCAGTCGTCTGAAAGAAATTAGCACACACATGGCATATGCCATTTACGTACGTGCTGCGGTGTTCAACTCTTTGGACGCACGTTCCATTTTTAAATCGTCTCGATGATATGATTAGGAAAACTATGATTGAAATTCTAAATTGTCCATTAAATGAAAATTCCTGGGTTCAGGCCACACTTCCCGTTAGACTTGGTGGTCTAGGCATCCGAAAAGTTTCCAGCGCAGCACTTTCGGCTTTCTTGTCTTCAGTTCATAGCACGTCATACCTCATTGGAACAATCATTTACCCATCACTCAGTGATGTAGAGGTCTCGTGCTTGGCTGAGGCCAAGGAAGTCTGGAACAATAAGACTGGGCCGGACCAGGTTTTCCGACAAACCCAGCTTTGCAGAGGCATGGGGATGAGCCGCTCAGTATCCAGGTTCAGAAAAACCTAGTAGAAAACTGCAGGAAATCCTACAGAGCGAGCTCGTCTCCTAGCATCTGAGGAGAAGGAGTCGGGCTACTGGTTGAATGCACTGCCCTCATCAAATATCGAAACACTCTTGGGTAGTACTACTTTTTCTCTTGCTATCAGCCTGAGATTAGGATTTAAAACCAATGAGCTTCAACGCTGCCGCTGTGGTAAAGAGGTCGATATTCACGGCCACTACGACCTGGCGTGCCAGCGGAGTGCTGGTCGCATTCCTTGCCATGCAGCAATTAATGACGTCATTCAACGGGCCTTTACCAGTGCCAACGTACCTGCAATTTTAGAGCCAAGCGGTATATTGCGGGACGATGGCAAGAAGCCTGATGGAATGACGCTTATTGCATGGAAAAATGGGCACTCTTTAGTATGGGATGCGACTTGTGTTGACACATTAGCACCATCACATCTTGCGGCAACTGAACAGAAGGCAGGCAAGGCTGCTGCTTTTGCCGAGTCTAACAAGCGGCGCAAATATGCAACCATCGGAGAGGGATACATGTTTGTGCCGTTTGGTGTAGAAACGCTGGGGCCCTAGAGTTCTGAATCAAGGCATTTGTACAGAGATATCTCATCTCCCTTGTCAATGTCTCTGGTAACCCAAAAGCAAGTATTTTGGTCAGCGGATCAGCCTCGCAATACAGCGAAGCAACTCAGCCAGTCTTCTGGGCACACTACCAATAGACGGCGGCGATTTATCAAGTATTTTTTACTTAAGTAAAGCTTTACATACTGTATAATTTTGTTAAACACTTTTTTCCTTTAATTTATTTATTATGTTAATCCGTTATGTTTTAATTTCATTTGTTTATAAGTTGTATTTTATTTAAGTTTATGTTGTATTACTATTTAACGTTAAATAAAATTTACATAATATTATGAAAAAATATATTTTAAAAGTCAAAAAAGTATATAACTAGGGCTACGTTTCAGATCTAGGAGCTAGTTTGACTTCGTCATAGTGATGTGTCACATGCCGCCTATGTATGAGTATAGTCGAGGTGTTTTTACCATTGATTTTTACAACCATATACGGTCCTTCCGAAATTGGCGAAAGGGCTTTGCGCGGACGTAAATGATTTTTGAGATATACGTAATCTCCTACTTTATACTGGACAAGTCGCAAACGGGTGTCATAATACTGTTTAGATCTTTCGTTAGATCTTTGTATGTTTTCTAAGACCTTTTCACGTAAGAGTATTAGACGATAATGTAGGAATTTGAGATATTCTGGACATGTAAGGTCTGATTGTAATTCGTAGACGGAGTCTGGGATAAAAGGCTTCTGATCTGATGACCGAAGAGGAGCTCGGATGGTGTGAAGTTAGTAGTGTAATGAGTAGAGGTGTTATACGCCAACATAGTAAGTATAGACATACTTATGCCAATCAGAATGATTTTCGTTGACATAAGATTTAAGTATTCCTTAAATGTGTAAATGTGAAATCAGTAATGGCTAAACTTAGGTGGGAATCAGTAGAATTACGTAGTATATCGGATCGAAGATTTAGTATGCTTAATGATTTCTTATATTAACACGAACACTACACATTGAATAAAACTACTTTTACGGATTATATCGGGTTTAATTAACTTTTTTATTAATTCCCGACGTTTCGGGTGCTTTACAGCATCCATGGTCACGGGGGACTGAGGTGATTAACGTCCCGATGTCAGAGTTAATCCGGAGTACCTTCAGCTTTTTAATTATTAATTTTGGTCCGATCTACGCAGAATGAACTAACTGTGTCTTGAAGTCTTGCAGTGGTATGCTTGGGTTTAGTTTTAATTTTATTAATTACAGGATCCCAAGCAGCCTCCTCGCTATTGAAATTAGGATGTTTTTAAATTTCAATAGCCTCACGTATCATCCTTGGCAGGAATCGATGTTCTTTCGCGAGAATATGTGGTTTATCAAATCTAATGTAATGGCGGGGCCGTCTAGGATCTGATCACAAACTGCAGACTTCCCGGAACGTTGGTGCTTCACGTCAGCTATGTGTTCTTTTACGCGGGTTTTAATAGATCGTTTTGTTTGCCCTATATATTAGAGACCACATTCACAATCAAGCTGGTACAGTCCTGCATCTTGTAGAGGAATATTGCACTTGACGGATGGTAAGAACTGACTAATCTTCTTCGGCGGCTTGAAGAATGTTCTAATAGAAGCTCACTTCAAGATGTAGCCAATCTTGTCTGACACCTCTGACATATGGTAGTACAGCAGGCACACACTCGACTGTGGCCGGCTTCACTCGTTCACTGTGACGTAGGCGCGGGACCCGAAGCTTGTTGTCGTGCAGAACCTGCTTGACGTGCTGAAGCTCGGCGGCCAGGTGTTTGCTGTCACAGATCCCTCGTGCTCTCTGTAACAAAGATTTGCCCACGGTAGCTAACTGTGAAGGATGATGGTGGGATTCACTGCTTAAATATCGGTTTGTATGGGTCTTTTTTCTATACACAGTGTGACCTATGGTGTTGTTAGGATTTCGAATGACTAACACATCTAGGAAAACTAAAGAATTATTTGCCTCTAACTGCATAGTAAATTGAATTTTAGAGTTTATGGAATTAAGATGTTCTTAAAATGCAGTTACTTTGTCTGATGGTAAAATTGTGAAAGTATCGTCTACGTACTGCTTGTAGAACCTTGGAGTTACTGGTGTAGTAAGCAGGGCTTTCTCCTCAAAGTCCTCCATTAAAATATCGGTGACAATGGGAGATACCGGTGAGCCCATTGCAACACCATCTACTTGCTTGTAAAACTCTTCCTTCCACAATAGATAGCCAGATGTAAGGCAATGTCTAAGTAATACTGCATATTCTGCTGGCATGTTGTTTTCCTCTAGTGTCCTAGTTACAACTGAGATGCAGTCTTCAACAGATAGGCATGTAAATAGAGACTGAACATCAAAACTGACCAGAGTTTCATTGTCAGTAAGACATAGGTCTTTTATCTCACTAACAAAATGGTATGAATCCATAGTGTGTTCTCTTGTGTGTCCTCTGAGTGGTGATAGTGTTTTTGCTAAGTGTTGAGCCAATCTGTAAGTTGGCGAATCGATCTGACTCACTATTGGACGTAATGGAGCGTTCGGTTTGTGTATTTTTGGTAACCCATACAACTTCGGTGGTTTGGCACACGCAGGTGTTATCGACTTAACAAAAAGATCAGCTACAGGGAACGGTTAATGAGTTTGACCAATGCAGCAAGGAATATGAGGAAACTCTCAGGTTTATTGCAGCATTGAAGTTACAGTTGAATGAGGCTAATGAGCAAATAACACAATTTAAAACATACATAGATAACCTTAACACCTCCCAGACTCAAAGCCTGTTCTCTGAGCTTGTGTAATGTAATACTTCAAGAATGTTACAGCTATGCAACAATAGATTTGACTGGTGACGACTCTTCCACTTCAGGAAACACAGTAAGGATTAATTGCAGTAAAACCAAATTGAAGAAGTATATAAAAGTTATCAAATACATAAGGAAAGTAGAAAAAATAATAAAAAATAAGATTAATACCAAAAATTATGTTAACGTATGTAAAGAAAAGCAAGCATTAATATATGAACTTAAGTTGTATTCAATTGAGGTGGATAACATAAAAAAATGCTATGAGACTGACGTAGATTGCCTTAAGTCAGAAATTTTATTACTCACTAACTCCCTTCAAACTGTATGCAATAAATATAAATCAGCCCAAAATGAAATAAAAGAACACATTATGGCTATGAATAATCTGGTAAAGACATGTAAATATAATGGGGAGCGTTTTAACTCCTTAGTTAAACATCAATGTGAGTATCAGCGTTCAATACCAGCTTCTTCAGAGTCGGCGTGTGCTGATAATATTACACTACCACCAAATCTCTATGACAGTGCCATAGCAGAGGAGATTAAAATAAAAAATAACTCAAATATTAACAATAATAATATAATTGTGTATAGGGATGACATAGGAAAAAATCTAGGCATAAATTAAATTACAAATTGCTGCATGCCTGGAGCATCTTTTAGTGACATCCTAAATAAAATTATAGTTACGAAATTTTTCCCAAATATTACAATAGTAATTTTTGTTGGTAGAAGAGGCAGTGTAAATAACACACAGTTATTAAAATATATTGAACAACTTAATAACTTAAATGTACACAATATTGTCTTGTTCACACTGCCTTACATACAGGGACTGCCTTACATTTCTTGGCATCACTCCCGACGCAAAGCTTCAGTGGGGCCCCCATATATCCAAACTAGCAAGCAGACTAAGTTCTGTAAAAAAGATTAGAGGTCTCACTAGTGCCGAGACAGCTAGATTAGTTTATTTCAGTTATTTCCATAGCATAATGTCTTATGGGATTTTGCTATGGGGAAATGCGGCTAATTCAGAAACTATTTTTGTTTTACGGAAAAGGGCCATTAGAGCTATTTACAACCTAAAACTGAGAGAGTCTCTTAGAGATAATATCAATATTCTACGTGTGCAAGTGAAATGTAAGTCAGTTTCCCGATTTAGTTTCAAATAATATTCAACGTATGTTCGCTATTTCTCATACCCACCACAAGTCCACATAGGCAAAGGAATACGACCGACCACAGAGCACGGTCTAGAGCCACCAGCATCCATCGACTTTCTGCATCTCTTACCAAGTCATCACTCCTTCCAGCGGGCGGCCGCCCTACACTTTGCGTACAAGGCTGCCACTCTAAGACCTTTCTTCCTCATCGGTTATCGGTTCTTCGAGCTTATATTACCGGCTCATTTCCAATTTAACTTATTGATTCGTTGTGCTATGCCAGTTACTCTGGTTCTACGGCGAATATCCTCATTACGGAGTCAATCACGCAGAGGAACTACATACCACTATATATAACTACATATAACTACAAACCAATCACAGCCCTCTCTCTTACATGTCATGTCAAATGTTATGTCAGTTGGTATGTTGCTATGTATACTTATAATATAGGGTAAATAATAATAAATTTTGGAGATGGAGTTCATTTTTCATCATTAATAATTATTGTTAGTATCTTCCTCGACTGCTACTGCTGGGTTTTCGCGGTTATCCCAATATTAAAATTTTACATGTGCTAGTCACCAGTGAGGATTAAACTTAAAAATTCTAGAACTCGTCGTAATGGACTGTAGTTTCAACATAAAAACATTAAATATAGAAAAAAAAAGAACTCTCACGTGTGTTTTTCACGAAATTATTCATGTTATTTTTGGGATTTTAATTGTTGTTTATTAAGGATGTAAAATGATGCTTTTGGAAAATCAGTATTAAGGCGTAATTATTATTGTTCGCTTTAGTCAAATTGGTATTCCCTAATAAATAATTGGAAGTTTATTAAAATATCAAATCAAACCCGAGCTCTTAGTGTAATTGCTTCTGGGATATTATGTTTCTTCATTAAACTGGAGAGTCCGTTCACAATACTAAAGATTAATTTTCAATTAAGTTTGGTTTCATAGAGCCAAAAAACTTGTTTTGAAGATTGTTGATCTCTAAATTACTATTACTCCAAATTCAATTACTATTACCGTTACCGTTACAGTCTATCATAACCCACTACTCAACATAGGCGTACGCAATAAATTGCCTTATAGGGGAATGTATGCCACCGTTACCTCGCTTGGCAAAATTTAGTTGTTACCGAAGTTTTTGATTGTTAACAGGAAAACTCTGGTGCTCAATTCCTGGTTTGTTTTCTAATGTCGCCGCTTATGACACCCAAGGGACGATATAGGGTAGTGGATATTCTTACACCGCCACTACACCTACACGGTGTGCCGGTACAATTACTGTATTCTATTGTAAGCATAAACATCTCAGAATATAAAGAAAGAGTTCATGACTCATAAATACAACGCATCTGGATTTTTTTTATAAAATAAAGGTGACAAACGAGCACACAGTCCACCTGATAGTAAGTGGATGCTGTGGTCCATTAACCTCTACATATATCCTTAGTAAAGAATCAATATGTTGTCCCTCCTGAGGCTAAGATGAAATGAATCGTTTCCAGTAAAAAGGGTCTTTGGTTCTCAATACTCACCATACGAAACATAGCAGCATTAAGCTGCTATTTTACGCTGTTATTCTGTGAGGTTGTGGTCCTACCCCGGCCGAACTACAATCATTATATAGCTGCAGCTTGGCTCTACCACGTTGATTCTTAATCGATAGTAGATGTAGGTGTCTATTGGCCACAGCATTCACTTACTATCAGGTGTACTGTGTGCTGGCTTAGAGTAAAATTTAAAAAAATAAATTTATTAACTTTGGCATCGCAATATATTTATGAAAATGTAATATTTGCACATAAAAACATAAATAGCTTTGAAAAGAATAAAGATGTTCATACTTAAAACACTAGGAACAAACATAAGCTTGTAATACCAGTTACTAAACTCCACAGAATTAGTAATTCAGTTATGGGGTAATGTATACGCTTTTACAACAAAATCCCAGAAAATATACAAAATTTGTCAATAAATAAGTTTAAATGTTTTATTAAAAAAAATTGTACAAAAAGGGTTATTATAATATCAAAGAATACATAAGTGAAAAAAAACCCTGGGAATGAGGTGATCTCCACCATGCTGGTTCTATTAAAACTCATTTAAAATTTGTACAAACAAAAAAACAAAATTATTGTAAAGTGAAATATGTTTAAAAAAAGTCCCGCTGGGTTTCTTGCTCGTTCTTCCCAGGACAGAGGTATTTTCCGAACCATTGGTAAATAAAAAAATGACTTTCAATAAGAATTATGTAATAATCTATATTGAATATAAATTATTCTATTCTATTCTATGCGTTCTTTTACCATTAATATGATTATGATGAAAAATTGGTGAGTTTTGTGTGCGCGCCTGCGAAGGGTCCTGACAAAAACGTTTTTTTTTGGTTTATTCGGCTCCTACGCGTCTCCCATTTATCCGATTACCATGAAACCTATGTGAAATTCTAGATATACAATTAAAACCTGGTTAGTGATAAAAATATTTTGTATACATTATTACATAGAATTTTTATTACAATTCTAATTGATTCCGTTTATGACGTACCGTGATATTTTAGGCCTTTTCGTTAATTAACGTCCAACCTAAATCAAATGCAGAGCTAGTAGGTACATAACCCACTTAGAAAGTCAATATAATGACCAGATGATATAAAGATGCTTAATTAAAGTACTTTGAATATAACATTATCACGTCGGGGTCATCAATGTGCGATATATATGTGGGTGTAGATGCAAGCGTGGGCAGCACAGAACACAATTACTCTCTACCAAGAGAAGAACGCCAACTTCATACTAAAAAAAGGAAACACGTGTTTATGAATGTATTACGAAAAGCCCTGTGGGCGCCCATATAAAACTTTTTAGCGGGAATTTCAAACATTTGTATTGTGTAACTTTGAACTTTTATTTAAAGCATATTCGAGTAATTTTGGCTCAAGCCTCACAACCTATGATGTAAATTCTACATTTGAGAGGTTGCACCAAAATTACTCTGAATTTACTTTAGAGGAGTATGTGGATAAATAAAACAAAATAGGTATAGTTATGTAATTTTATTTTTTGGAATATATTGTTTTATACACTATATATTATTATTTATGTTTCCTATTGCTTTTGCAGATAATATTGATTTATAACATATGTTATCGTGAGAGCTATTCTTCACAGAACATTAACGTAAATTTAAATCAGCAAAATTCTCATGTTGAAAACTTAACTCAGCCCAAATACATGATCTGAAATAGATAAAATTCGAGTTAATATAGTAATAATCCCTAAAAATAACGATTAATAAATTCAAAATGCTTAACGACTTACCACAATATTATCAAAAGTTTTTCTATTTTTATTGTAGGAAACCTGCAGAAAGTGATCGGATGATTTTGTGCTTTTAAACGAAAATGAAGTATTCTGAACCGATAATAACTGAATTAAAGCAAAACGCAATAACAAATATTAAAATCTAAATCATTTTAAATAAATTTGAATCAATTTCAGAAAATATTTTCAATATGAAAGACGTTGACAAACAAATGTCATTTTTTTCTTCTTTTAGTTCATGGCTTCTCTTGATAGAATTCTGCTAATATTTATTCATTTAATTTTAATCAATTAGTAGGTCAATTAATTGTGCAAACTTCAAAGTAATATGTATATAATTACTGTAAGGTGCAAACAAAAGAAAAAATATAGCATAGAATTAAAAATTTTCAGTTTCTTCCGATATGATAGTTATGTATATTTGTACCTAATTTTTAAAATGGCAATCTGAAACAACGCGAAAGAATGAAACGGCGATATCTTTTTCTCGCTTTAATTTTACACGCCCACCCCACACATAGATAAAATTATGATTGTGTGCAAGTTTCTGGGGCTTCATACAGAGTTGCATCACCCTGGTGGGCAGTGACGGGGAACGACTGGCGTTCGCTGCTGAGCGCCTCCGGACACAAGCGTAAAATGTCAAATCATCAAAATGTATGTAACTACTGTGTCCCTACAATTTGAATACTTAATGTTTTTTATAATATATTCAAATGGTTACAAAAAAATTCACCCAATTGGATGCTTCACCTGCCGAGAATATCTGCCCACATAGTGGTCCGAGCGCTTATGACGCATTTTTCATGAAATGCATCATGAAACTTGATTGAAAACTATCAGTCCACTCAATAAGCAGGTATTTACTGTTTGCATGGCCTACCTGGGTATACCTGATACTGCGCATAGAGGTAAGCCACAAAAAAATTCGCCCAAAAAAAGTGTTTGATTTTAATAATAATAATGACGATCCGTCACCTAAGTTGATAAAGAATTAAGAAAAAAATGGCAGACACTTCTGAAGGCGTTGAAATAGGGACAAACTACACCAAAGTTGTATTTTAAAAAATTCCAAAAAAGTGTTTGATTTAATCCGTCATTTTTACAGCGTGTCACAAGAGGGCAGACAAATTCTCCGGGTGTTAATAAATTAAATATATTTAAATAAATCTGATCTACTCACTGGTTACACGCTTTACCATCAAGTAATTTCGGCACATTATTTGATGGGGAAAGCTTGCGCATCGCCGTAGAAATCCGACTAGGAGCGGCGATTTGTCAACCCCATCAGTATCCCTGTGGTAGCAGCGTCGGCGAGTTTGGTCTCCACGGACTTTCATTGAGTGGACTGATACGTTTCAACAAAGTTTCATGATGCATCAAGCACTTCATGAAAAATGCGTCATGAGCTCTCGGACCACAGCTTTGAACTGAAAACTCATGGGTGGCAATGCACTCTGTTCATCATTTTATAAAATTAAATATTGCAAGTAACGGCGTTTATTGCATTTTATTATTCCACCTTAGTTCTCATAATCATGAGAACTGTACAAAAAAGGTATGTTGTCAATCGACACAATACCTTCTTTGTACGGTTGGAACGGTCAAGTACGGTGCGATGAAAACATTTACTGCTCTTAATTTATCAAATTATATTTTTGTTAAATCACTTTCAAACATTCCTACTGTGAAAGAAAAATAGTACTTTCACAGTAGGAATGTTGAGCGCCACTATTAATGCCTGGTACATGGCAACACTAGTTACCACTAGCGCCCTCTAGTATCGAGTAGCAGAACTAGAAGAATCAAGATCCTTCTAAAAATTGCCATGGAAGAACTTTCTAGAACTATCGACATTCGACACCTAGTCAATCGAGACCGATATGTACTCGAACATTCTAGATGTTTAAACAGTAGAAGGTTCTGGAAACTATCTGAGGCCCTATATAAGGCCGGTATAGACAGCGAACGAGTCAATATTGAATTGGCGATACAAGCAAATACTTCGAAGCGATACAACTGCGAACTAAAGTGATCTGTAGTACAATTGTTTTGTTATCAGTGTGGTTCTAAGTTTTAATTAGTGTGTTGTAATTAAAGTGTCAATTTTGGTAATTCACTCGGCAATTTTTAATTGTCTCGAACCCCAAGCTCGTAAAAATTGGTGTCAGAAGTGGGATCAAATGATGCCAATTTTACCAAAGGACTACACGGAGGGTAACCGTACCCGAAGTCAACGCCAGCAGGAGGCGGACCAGAGACGATTTGGTGGTGCAACGCCGCAGACGTCGGAGGGCCAGCTGCTGACGACGGAGGCCGGCCTGTCAGCAGCTCCTGCATCTGCAGCACCTGACTTAGGTGCTCTGATGATGATGCTGCAGGAACAGGCCCGCCGACAGTAGGAACAGGCCCGTCATTTGGAAGAGAAGCTCAAACGCTATAAGGAAGAGCAGATGCTCCTCATGAAGGACCTTCACGCTACCTTCGGTAAAGAGATAAGGGAGGTAAAGGATAAGGTTGCTCAACATGCCAACTGCCTGTCGGAAGCTGAAACCCGAATCGACCAAGTAAACAATCGGGTTGACAACGTGTTGGCTGACGTAAGAGAAAACGCTGGACGACCTCAAACTTGGGGATGGAATTACAGCTCCCGTGGTAGCTACAACACCTTCGCTACGTGGATTCAAAGTGCCGCCGGTCGACGGGACTTCTTCCTGGTTGGCCTACAAAATCAAGTTCGAGGCTGTCACGAAGGCGAACGGCTGGAATAAAAGTCAGGCCATGACTGCTCTCAGCCTAGGCCTGCGCGACTAGGCCTTAAATGTTCTGGAAGCTCTCGGTAAGAAAGTGACTTACGAGCAGCTCCTTGAGGCATTGGAGGCGAGATATGGCGACGCTCACCTGGAACACGTCTTTCGTGCGCAGCTCAAAGATTGCGTGCAACGCAGCAACGAAAACCTTCAGCAGTGGGCCCTTGAGGGGGAGAAGCTGGTTCGAAAAGCATACCAATCTGTACCTGCGCTCGTTGTAGGGAACCTGGTGCAGACATTTATCGACGGCATCCGCGACCTTGAAGTCAGACTGCTGTGAGGCTCGGGCACCACGAGACGCTTAAGGACGCCTTGGCCCATCGCGTCAGGGAGGTTGCAGCCTTAGGTGCTACGGCTGTGGGGAAAGGGGCCATCTTCGATCCAGCTGCCCTAAGCGAACTGTAGAATGGGAAGGTGATCGATCTCGAGAGGGTAGTGCGGCCAACAGCACCGCCCAGCGCAGCGGGAAATCTCATGGCAACGCAGATGCATTATCAAGAAGACCTTGTCCTGAAGATTGCAAGCATTGTACTAGGCAAGAGGGTAAGGAAGTGGTACCTGTGAGAATGCTCAGGAGAGACCAGCTCTACTTAACGAACTCTACTGAAGATCCGAGAACAGTTTTACTGAGTCCACTGTCGTGACGATGTCGAGGACTGTTGTCACAAATGTAAAAGTTGTGCGGCTGTAAAGGGACCTCAGACTCGTAGTAGAGGTGCATTTAAATTTTACAATGTTGGTGCACCATGGGAGAGAATAGCCCTTGACGTTGCGGGGCCGTTTCCGGAAATTCACTTTCCGGAAACGGTTGTGGAAACGTTGTGATGGATTACTAACTAAGCGGCCAGAAGTCTTCGCCATTCCAAATCAAGATTCTTCAACAGTTGCAGATAAACTAGTTCATGAAATCTTCTGTCATTTTGGAGTACCCTTAGAGATTCACAGCGATCAAGGAAGGAATTTTGAGTCTCAAATATTCCAGGAACTTGCCGAGTTATGGGTACTCACAAAACAAGAACAGCTTCTTACCACCCACAATCTTATGGAATGATAGAACGATTTAATCAGACATTGCAGAGGTACCTGACAAAAGTTGTGGAAAATCGCCAACGAGACTGGGACAAGCACATATAACCGTTTTTGTTGTCATATCGAAGCGCTGTTCATGAAAGTACATCAGTGACACCAGCTTTTGCAAACTTTGGAAGAGAATTACGGCTGCCTGCAGACATGATCACCGGAATACCACCTGATGCCCCACGCAGTATAACCGACTAGGCAAATGACTTGCGGAACAAAATGAATGACATTTATGAGCACGTCAGACAATAAGGCCAGCAAATGTCTGAAAAGATGAAACCCGGTATGATCGCAAAATGAATAACAAAGGGTTCGACGAAGGTTCACTAGTGTGGTTGCACAATCCAGTTCGCAGCAAAGGTAAATCTCCTAATCTTCAAGCTAAATGGGACGAACCATACCGGATCAATGACGTAACCAATCGTATACAAAAACGTGCAAGAGGTACTCCTAAGATCGTCCATGTGGATCAACTGGTGCATTATTTTGGGCCCGATAATGCTCGGGACAAGCACGTCTTAGGAGGGGGCAGTGTTGAGCGCCACTATTAATGCCTGGTACATGGCAACATTAGTTACCACTAGCGCCCTCTAGTATCGAGTAGCAGAACTAGGAGAGTCAAGATCCTTCTAGAAATTTCCATGGAAGAACTTTCTAGAACTATCGACATTCGACACCTAGTCAATCGGGACCGATATGTACTCGAACATTCTAGATGTTTCTACAGTAGAAGGTTCTAGAAACTAACTGAGGCCCTATATAAGGCGATACAAGCGAATACTTCGAAGCGATACAACTGCGAACTAAAGTGATCTGTAGTACAATTACGCTGCAGCTATTTTAGTAGTATAGTTGTAGCACGAATGGGTTGGCTTGACCGGGGCAAACTTTTTGTACAAATCTTCTTGTCTATTTTGTTTTATGTTTTTGTGCAATAAACGTATATTCTATTCTATTCTAATAAATTAAGTTTAAAATATTTATTTTATTTTTACGTGGTAGAGCCATGCTGCAGCTATATTACTGGTATAGTTGTAGCACGAATGGGTCGGCTCGACCGGTTAAGGACCACGCTCTCGCAGAACAACAGCGTAAAATAGCAGCTTAACGCTGCTGTGTTTCATATGGTGAGTGTAGAGAACCGGAGATCCTTTTTACTGGATAGGAGGCATTCCATCTTAGTCCTCACGGGTGACAACGCATTTGCATTTTGATTCGTAATCGAGGATAGATGTAGATGTCCAACCTGATGGTAAGTGGTTACTTACCATCAGGTGGACTGTGTGCTCGTTTGTCACCCTTATACTATAAAAAAATTGTTTTGTAATTAGTGTGGTTTTAAGTTGTAATTAGTGTGCTGTAATTAAACTGTCAATTTTGGTAATTCACTCGGCAGATTTTAATTGTCTCGAACCCCAAGCTCGTAACAGTACTAATGAAAGTTGAACGACAATAACAATAAATTTACTATTTTGTTTTTTTTTATTGCTTAATTTTAGTATAGTAAAATGTTCCGTAAATTTTGAGGATAAGAATATAATGTTGATGTTGATGTAGTTTTATTAGTAAGATGTTGTGCTCGGTTGTGTCTATCTCATGGTTTACGTGCAACGTTTGTGTCTTATGAGCATAAAGTTTGTAAAATAAAGACATAATTAAAAAATCATCGTTAGGATTTTTTTTAATTTCATCTGCATATGTAATTTAAAACTTGATCAATGTAAGTCCGACGAGTTCATTAACACTGTCACCATCCGATAAAAATAATTCTGTTCTAATGTACACGTACTAATTTTATATTTAGTTACCAGATAACCATAAACAAAACTAGAGACAACAACTAGTGTTGCCTTCGAGATTATAAATGTATAAAACTAACTACTTTAGATTCATATTGACTCAGGTGTGCTTGATTTAAGTTACTTTTATAGTTACCAAGCTAGTTGTTACTTGGTAACGAACGATATAAATAGGTCGGGGAAAAAGTTTCTTCGTATTTTGTTTGTATAAAATTGAAGAAAAATCTCTTTGATTGTACTGTTTGTATCTAGCTGGTTTTACTATCAATATATATGGGATATTAAGAAAAATAAAAATAAAAAACATTTTTCCGCCATTTTGCAATTGTTTTTCTGTCCGCCAAAATGAGTGAATCTAACGAAGAAATTCGATACATTCTGAAGATTTATTACATAAAAGGGAAAAATGCGACTCAAGCCGCGAAAAAAATTTATGACATTTATGGACCTAATGCAGTGTAAGTAAAAGTAGTACAAAGTTTGTTTGTTGGTTGCACTGGAAACGCTTGTTTTCAGTCCGGGAATTTTGATGTCAAATATGCAGCTTGCTCTGGTCGCCCGGATATGGATAAAGTTGATGCCATTTTTGAAAAAGTGTAGCAAGATCGGCATATTATTGGAAACTACATAGCCCAAGAATTGAAGATTGTCCACAAAACAGTTTGACCCATTTGAAAAAGTCTGGCTATACAAAAAAGCTCGATATTTGGGTACCACACGAGAACCTGTCTTAAAGAAACCTAATGAATCGTGTACTCATTTGCGATTCTCAATTGAAACGTAATAAAACCGAACCATTTTTAAAAGATTGATCCCTGATAATGAAAAGTGGATCACCTGTGACAAGAACGTGCGAAAAATATCATCGTCAAAGGGTAGTCAAGCTCTACAGACTGTAGTGAAACCCGGATTAACACGCAATAAGGTGATGCTGTGTGTATGGTGGGATTGGAAGCGCATCGTTTATTATGAGCTTTTATCGCCAGGCAAAACCATCGATTCGGATCTCTACTGCTAACAACTAATGAGACTCAAGCAAGAAATTGAGAAATAACGGCCGGAATTGATCAACAGAAAAGGAGTGGTTTTTCATCATGATAACACCAATTCCACACACATTTTTGCCCACTCAGCAAAAATTGAGAGAGCTTGGTTGGGAAGTGTTAATGCATCCACCATATAGTCCTGACCTTGCACCCTTAGATTTTCAACTGTTTCGGTCTCTTCAGAATTCTTTGGGTAGTGTTAGGTTAACATCAAGAGAGGACTGTCAAAAGTACTTGTCGCATTTTTTTAAATCAATAATCCCAAGATTTCTACTGCAACGGGATTATGTCACTACATACAAGATGGCAACAAGTTATTGAACAAAATGGCTTATATATATATCATAATAAAATATAATTAAACTTTTAGAAAAAAATGTCTTAAATTTGTATATAAGATATGAAGAAACATTTTACACGACCTTTTAGTTTATTTTTAGTCAAAAATATTTGTAGTATAAAGTGTAACTTTTAAAAATTATCTATATTGATCTTATCCTGATACATTTTTCTCTACTCTGTTAGTATAATTAATTCAAATCGTTACAAACTACATTAACACTTAGTGGAAACGTAAACTAATTTGTCGCCTACTAAGTTCAAATTAATTACGATATACTAAATTGATGAATGGCGAGTACTTAATTAACAGAACATATAATTGGTATACTAACTAAATTACGAATAAAGTAGGTAATTCCATTATATGCATATATAAAAAATTAAGTTAATAAATTGTTTATTTTGTTATAGAATAAGTGTGAGTAATGGGCACACAGTCCACTTGATGGCAGCATCTACTGTGGCTCATAAACATCTACATCTATCCTCGATTTAAAATAAAAATTTAGATGCGTTGTCACTCCTGGAATTAAGATGAAATGCCTCGTTTCCAGTAAAAAGCTTCCCTGGTTCTCTATACTTACAATACGAAACACAGTATTATTCTACTGCTTCAGGCTGGTATTCTGTGAGAACTCCAGTCGAGCCGACCCATTTGTGTTACAATCAAAATAAAGCTACAGTTTGTCTCTTCCTCTAACGTAAACAGCTAGTCATGGTTTATCTAAGCTTATTAAGAGATTACGACCTAGTGGTTTAGTGGTCGAAATACTTGACTCACGGGATCTGGGTCCGAATAACAGTTGCAGACAGTATTTTAGAAAACCAAAAATTGCTTTGTTTGCATACATTTGTTTTATGATTTCCCCACTCTTTGTGATGGTGCATTTGAGTCTACCGTATTTGCTTAACAGTTACATAATAATATGGGTACGTTAGAATTGTTTAATGCATCTATGTTAGCGCCATGATTACTTTTTTTTAACATATAATACTAGCAATGCTATCCAAAATAATAATTATTCCGACAAAGCTAAAACTATTTTTGCTATAGTTTGGTTCACGACAGTATTCGAATGGCTGATACGAGCTCACGAGTTTTAGGTTCGCAATCCATCACAGTCTTTTGTTTTCTGTCGCTTCAAAATAAGTTTCATTATAGTATATCCTGCACAGTTCTAGCACAGTTTTAACATGTTCTAGCTTTCGACAGTATTCGATATGAAGTATAAGCGTGAAGAAGTGGTCGACGTGGCTGAAATAGTCCAGAACAACTTCATACGTTTTTCATCTGTGTTTTCATCGTTAAATTAAAAAGCTTAGACCGGAAGAAATGTCATGAAGCCACTATCTAAAATTTATAAACGTAGATCTACTATACACCGCAATACATTTGACGAGAAAATTGCATTTCGACCCTCGCCACTACGTCGTCAGTTGCACAAAGAAAAACATAAATTATTCGATTCGAAATTTATATTTTGTTGAGTTGTAGTCGATTTTAAATTTAGTGTATTTTATACGTACAAATAGATATTTTTAACATGTAGTTTTTTGGTCGCGGTGAAATATTTGATATTTTTTTTTACTATTCTATGCCAGCTCTTGACTTGGGATAATAATCCCACCTGATGGTAAGTGGTGATGCGGCCGAAGACGGTTAGTAAAGATGATATTCGTTGGCATAAAAACTTTAATAGTAAAGTAAAGTAAAAGTAGAGCTTATATACGCATACATTTCTTGGAGGGTTGTAGGGAAGGATATAATTCTAATACAGAGCCCGTAGTAAATCAGTACTTTAAGTTGCAATTAAAAATTTCATTGGTGCCAGCAGGGGACGAACCGGGGCTACTCAAATACTGTAATTTGCATATTGGGAGTGTGTACGAAGATAATATGTTACCTTATATTCTGAATTACATTAACTTTGACGAAGAGGTCAATCAACGGATCCAACTCGACTTTATAGCGTTCGGAGGATTACGACACATCTCCATCATCATCACGTATACCTCAAAACTTGAAAAGAAAAGAGTAAACCGGTGCGCATTGCAAGTGGCTCTAAAGGCGTCGCCAAACATTTCTCTGTCTCAAGAAGCCAATTTACAAAGTTAAATACCAAACTATGTACTCGTAAACTATAGTTAATGGTAAGAAATTACTATAATTCTGTATAAGGTGAAATAGTATCAGTTTTATATGGGTGTATTATTCATTTTCTTAAATAACTTATTCACTAGATGCAAAAAATTATTTAGATAAAAAATCATAAAAAAAGAAAACGTGATTAAATTGGTCATATTTTTTTTTGAAATTTATCCGCTGTTTATATCTCTTTTCTTTTCGCCATATAAAATTTAAAATATGCTTGTAGTTATTTTTGTTAAGGTAACGCAATTTTTTTAAATCAACACCTTTGCTTCTTTTAAAGTATTGGGAGGGATATTTCAAGCAAATGCATTGATTGTGTAGCTACACTCGATGTCTCATGAAACAGAAAAATCTGCTCTGAAAAGAGCTATTATATTGTCAGCATGAAGCATGTTATTGTTCTATAAGAAGAAGTTTTACGTATTAATTAATACGCGTAGCAGGGATATAAATCCGTCTGACTCGAGCAATGAGAAGAAATGGGACACCTCGCACTAAGTCACAGTGTTTTTATACCTCTGCCGTACGCTTGGATTGTGAGTCCACGCGCGCTTCGTTTCCAGGAAATCTAAAATACTATTCGATGTTGTAATTTTAAGACTGTAAATATTTTAATGTAGAAATTTTGATTGGTCAAAACCGTACATTTTGTTAATTTTTAGTATATAATGAATCACATTTTTATAATAAATTATCCTACTCATTATACTCCTTCTACTGTTTCTACAAATTCTACTCGATTCTACTAGTTACAAGTTTTCCATTTAAAACTCCACAACCTGTAAAGTAGAACCTATAACTTGTACATTGCTGACCCGCAAGAACAGCAAAGTGGTGACCCCGTCCGGTCAGCAAAATTGGAAAGGTAAGAGGTATTCGTATCTATTTAGATAAACTGTGAAGTCACGTCTTAGAGAAATGCGGGACTTCGGAGTTAAGAAACTGATTATTAAGTTCATCTTCTACACTATCATATAACGAAATATTTAATGGATGTCTAACGCTAGCCTTGTAATGACGATTATTCTTCGTTAAATTGTAATATTAAAAAAATATATTCACAAATATCGTGCAAACGTGTTATAATAATAACTAATAACTATTAATTCATAAATAAATCACATAATATAATGAAATTGGATGTATTTGAAATTTTTACAAAAAATATTTTATGGAATAGATAGAAGGTCTGATCCGTACATTATTGCAATTTATTAAGTACAGTTTTTTCTAAGTTTTAGAGCCATACCGTAGCTATATAATGGTCGTAGCACAAATGGGTCGGCTCGATCGGAGAAGAACCACGCGCTTACTTACTTACTTACTTAGATTAGCAGCATAAATAAACATAAACACTCACGCCTCCCACCCAGAGGTGTATAGGCAGAGACTACGATCTTTCATTCGGCATGATCCTGAAACACATTTCTCGCCTCTTTTACATCTATATACTTACGCATACATGCTTGTATTAGCAGCATAAAATAGCAGCTTAATGCTGATGTGTTTCGATGGTGAGTGAAGACAACCCAAACTAATTTTTACTGGAAACGAGGCACTTCATCTTAGTCCTCAGGAATGACAACGTATCTTAATTTTGATTCTTAATCGACGATAGATGTCTATGGCCAATGTATCCACTTACCATCAGGTTGATTTCATGCTTGTATATCACCCTTATTCCAATAAAAATTGCTACTATCACGCGTCACGCTTAGATTTCAAAAGCGAATTAACGAAGACTGGTTTGATAAAAATAATAAGATCCTTATTGAGGCCATCGATATTCTATAAAAAATCCTCAAATAACCTATACATCAATTGTAATTCTTGTGAAGGTTAAAATTTAACACAAGTTATAAATACAAGAACACCGTAAAGGAAAATCGACAAGGCACGGGGGTCTACTTCTTGCCATTTATACTTAATAATACTTCTAGCTGTTACCCGCCCGTTCCACTGAGTGTAAATAAAACTTTAGAAATAATTGTTACACAAGGTATCCTATGTTGTATTCCAAAATCGACACCTATGCCAAAATTCAATAGAATTCGTTTGGCTGTTACAGCGTGATTTCAATCCAAGCAAACATACTTTCACAATTATAATAATAAGTGACATATATTTCCATGTAATAGGTTATAATACTAATCATGATATAAAACAAGAGTCAAGGGTCAGGAACAGTTTAAGATTTATTTCTCATTAGTGCTGAAACGAATATTTTTTTATCTTCTAGCAAGTTTTTTTGGATTCGAATTGCAATGGAAGTCAATTTTAGGTACAAACCTAAGTTAATTGATTTCAGCATCGTATCCAACTTTCTTCTTAAATTTTCGCAAAAACAGAGACTCGACTCAGACTCAGACTCGGCGACTCAGAAAGTATTGTTTAAAATATTTGACAATTATTAGACATTATAAATTTACTAAGTGATAGGACTCCTTTTATCCAACGAATTCGTATGAGTAAGTTTCTGCGGCCAAGTAAGGATGAATTCAATATTGATTCGGTCTGAAGGGCATTACTGGATGCGAGGCCCTTTTTTCTCTCTTTTACAGAATAAAAGGCAAATGATCATGCTCATCTGATTGTAATTGACCTGCGCCACCTTTGAACATCTGAAACACCAGAGGACTTCAAGAGGCATTGCAGGCTTTTAAGTAGAAGGGATGAAGAAGTTAAAAGGGACCTTTAGCTTGAAGGTAATTCGATCATATCGGCCAGGAAAAATAACTGGCAACATAATTTCATAAGATGGTTGGGCATAGCAGAAAATTTATATAAAAAGTACTCTTCTTTTTGTTACAAGTAGTATATCATCATTACAGCTCTTCACAAGTCCACTGCTGAACATAGGCCTCCCCCACGGAATGCCACAAAGCACGGTCCCGAGCCACCTGCATCCATTGACTTCCTGTATGTCTTACCAGGTAGTCACTCCATCTAGTGGGGGGACGCCCTACACTTCGCCTGCCACTCGAGAACCTTTCTTACCCAACGGTTGTCGGTCGGTTCTTCGAGCTATATGGCCGGCCCATTGCCACTTCAGCTTACTGATTCTTTGGGCTATGTCGGTTACTCTGGTTCTACTGCGGATATCCTCATTTCTAAGTTTATCACGCAGAGAAACCCCGACCATAGCCCTCTCCATAGCTCGCTGAGCGACCTTGAGCTTCCTCATACGGTCAGCAGTGAAGGACCACGTCTCAGTTCCGTATGTCATCACTGGCAACACGCACTGGTTGTACAATTTAGTTTTGATGTTTTGAGGTATGCCTGATGAGAAGATGGGTCGTAATCTCCCAAACGCTGCCCAGCCGAGTTGAATCCGTCGATTGACCTCTCGGTCGAAGTTGGACTTACCTAGTCGGACTATTTGTCCCAGGTAAACATATTCGTCAACAACTTCGAGCTTAGTGCTCCCAACAACTACCGGCATAGGTGTGTGTGTGTGTGTGTGTCTCTGTGTGTGTGTGTGTGTGTGTGTGTGTGTGTGCGTGCGTGCGTGCATGTGTGCGTGCATGCGTGCGTGCGTGCGTGCGTGCGTTCGCGCGTGCGCGTGCGCGTGCTCGTGCGTGTGCGTGTGTGTGTGCGTGTGCGTGTGCGTGTGTGTGTGTGTGCGTGTGCGTGCGTGTGTGCGTGTGTGTCTGTGTGTGTGTGTGTGTGTGTGTGTGTGTGTGTGTGTGTGTGTGTGTGTGTGTGTGTGTGTGTGTGTGTGTGTGTGTGTGTGTGTGTGAGGGTGTGTATATGAGGGTGATTGTGAATGTGTATGTGTGATTTTGTGTCATTGTGTGTTTGTGTGAGGTTGATTGAGTGAACAGTATAGCAACACTTAATTTTATGACAAATAAGTTGCATGCAATATAAATATTTACTAGTATATAACAAAACATAACTTAATATATATAACGCTTCGATTTTATCATGACATCATACCAACAAAAACATGTAGAACATAGTATATCCTAGGATCGAGAAAAATATTATTTCACGACTATAATAAAGATAACAATACATCACTAATATCAGTCACTTATTCATGAGTTTTTGCGCTTGGTCTTCCGATTTAATCGTAATGACAAGAGCTCCGTCAGTCTCCCGAACATAAACTCTGCCGTAAGTGGTCCAGCAGTACTTGTAATGCTTGGACTTGATCAGGTCTCTGGCGAGAAAATGCAACTGGGCGTCTTTTGGAGTGAGTTGTTCCGATACGAAGATTGGCGTATCCTTGGAAGTTCGGAAGCCCAAGTGCTTAGCACATAGTTTACTTTTAGTTTTTATATTGAAGGTGTTACACAATTTCAAAATGTAATTTTTCACCAGAGTTGATGCAGTTTCAATTACAATTGGAGTGTTTTGAGAGTCTTTTTTGCACGAACCCTATAAATGTCTTTAATATCTGTTTTGAGCAGGTTACCTCCCACGGTATTTGATAAACATAAGGCCATTTCGATCAAATCTCCTTTTGATTCATTATTTTTTTTAGACACATTTTTAATCTCAAGATTTGATTTACGGCACCCTATTTGCAAATTTTAACCCTTTCCTCCAATATCGTAAAATATTTTCTGTCTTCTTTTGCTTTTTTTTCTAACTGAGCGATTCTCTTTGTTAATTCTTGATTTTGAGACGATAACATAACAATAGAATTTTCTATATTTAAATTCGCCTGTTTAATTTCCATCAAAGTTGACGAGGAATTTTTAAATTCATGGTGTTGGCTCGTAAGCGTTGTATTTAACTTCTCAAGCATAGTTCTCATCTCCACTTGAAATTTCTTAAAATCCTCCGTCGTAACATTTCTAGGCCGATTTTCGGCGGCGTCACATTCGCAGCGTTCCGTGATTCATCGCCCTCGCAGACCGACATATTAGTATCGTTGTGGCTCATTACCAGGTAAATAGAAGGCTGGAGGAGGTATGTACCACGTACACGCGTCCGAGCGAGATAGCTTCAATTAAGATATTGTTTATCCCTCACCGCATTAGCTGGTTGAGAATAAAGCGCAGGCAGGCGTGCTGTTGTAAAAAAGAGATGAACGTGGATTTGCCAACTCAGCGACTGTGACGCGCTATAAAATTGATGTATGTGTGCTATTAGAGCAATTCCAGTGCATCCGCACGAGAGAGATAGTAAGCGCAGCGGGCGGGTGCGTGCAAGACAGGAGCAGATGGGCAATGTGTGTAGAGTGTATTGTAGGATGACGTAGGCGCACCACGCGTTGCATATTCTCTCAACTCAAAATAATAAAGGTTATAACTAACCAGTATCACGCGCAATCACACGCGTACACGGCGTAGATGTGTTGAGTCGGTGTTAGACGAAGCGGCCGCTAGATGATCTCTTCGAGACTTCTGTTGTCTTATTATTTCAAAATGATTTTTGAAGTGAAAACTGACGTGAAGTGAACACGTTCGCACTCGATGCGGTCCGGGGGGAAGTGGATTAAACAGTAGGGTTAGTGATGAGTGCGCACACTAGCCAACAATCGGCCGATCGTTTGCGAAAAAAATGTAGTTAGTAAGCAGCTCTTGAAGTGAGTAGTCGCGTAATGAAACCTAAAATATTGTCCAGAAATGTTATTATTATTGCTATTATACAACGAAGGAGACGTATCAAAAAGAGAAACCGAGAATACTGGGTGCATCCTATATACAGTGACAGATTACTTCTTCCCCCAACTTTTTCTTTAAATTTACATCATATTTTTTTTATATTTCATATTTACATCAATATTCATATTTCATATTTATATCATATTTACATCAACTGTAAAATAGACGATTCGACAAACAGCGCCATTTGATGCATGCGCACTTCTTTTCCGCGCCAAAATTTTGAGCGAAGTGAAAGATGGCGTCGATTACGATCGACTAACTCGCCGACTCTTTTAGTCGAGCCTGTCCCGAAATTTGGGCTGTGTTCTTAGTACAGCGTCCGAGCCCGCGCCTCCTGCCGGGCCTTCGGCCACGGCTGCGCCTGAACCTATCATCCATTTGAGCAACATCTTCTCTCCTTATTCCGGTCCCGCAAACCCTGGTTCCCTTCGCGTCGGTATACGACGCTGCGTGCCACGCGCCTTCCGCGATGTCCACCCGCGGCCCATCTCCGATTTTCTCGGATGCCCAATCAGTCTCCGAAATGAAGAACGAGACACGTGCTAAGAATGCACCACCAGACCGATAACACGTGCTCAAAATGTACCACCAGACCGATAAGAAACGTTACCTAAACTTGTGCCTTGTCATTCTGGACCTGTCTCCAGAAGGCAAGGAGATCTTCAACGTTCGGCGCATCTACAACCTAACGGGGATTGCAGTTGAAGCCCCCAGAAACAGGAGCATGCCAACTTTACAGCCACTCGGCCAAAAACTGCTATGCCAGACCTAGGTGCGTAGGTGACCATGGCACTACTGACTGCACTCGCACGCCCGAGACGATTGAGCCTCAAAGCTGTGTTAATTGCGGCGAAGAGGTACACCCACCGAACTATCGCGCGTTCTCCAAAGCGCCGCGTAGGAATCAGCGCGGAGGTAAAAGCCGCCCAGATGCGCGGGTCAAGCCAGCGTGTCTTGTTCTCGGCAGCCTGCCGCCAAACCGGCACCAACCTTGGTGCCCACGTCTACGCTTCAGACTACAAGGTGAAAGTCTTCCCGAGAATCCCGCGCCGAAAATCAACGCTTGTGTGAAACCACCGGCACTTGCCACCTCACGACCAATGCTACCTCCCAGGCCCCCAAACAAAACCCGTCCTTCAAGGCTTTTCTTCCTTCGTCACTGACTTCTCTCTAGTCTGCGGCTTTATCAGCAACATTAACGTTGCTGAATTATCTTCTTTGGCCCGCAAACTCCGCGGAGCCACCACCCCTCAGGACAAACTCAATGCTACGATTGAGCATATAGGACTTATCGACGCAATCTGGTCTTTCCAGTGCGCTTAATCACTTTATAAATAATAACATAATGACAGTACAACAGTTAGGTAGAACTAAACTACGCCCTCTGACTGTCGCATTCTTTAACATGAACGGCTTCAGAAACCAAAAAGACGAGATCGCGCTCTTCTTGCGCAACCATAATGGAGACGTTACGCTAGTGCAAAAGACCTTTTTGAAACAAAGCCGTCGCGATCCTAAGATCGCAAATTACACCTTAGAAATGATAATATTACCAGCCGTAGAGGCGGCACTTTGATCTACTACAAAAGGTCCTTGCACTGCGTACCGATTGACACTCCCCCATTAATAAACTTAGAAGTGTCAATTTGTAGGATAGCTCTGACTAGCCATCCGCCACTAACCATTGTATCGGCGTACTTACCGCAATTTAAACAATTATTAGGACCAGATATTGCAAATTTGCCAAACCTAAGCCCTAGTGTTATAAAAACTGGTGACCTAAACAGCAATAATTCCTCCTGGAGCTCGCTTACAAATAATCATTATGTTAATACATTTTTCGATTTCACGGAACGACTAAACTTCGCTGTTATCGCGTCTGAGACTCTAGCTCAGCCAGCTCAGTTGAGCTCCAGCTCAACATGTTCAGAGTACCTGTGGATAAAAGGATATAAAAGAAAGGAGATAAAAGTATCAAAGGATATAAAAGTTGAAAAAATTATCCCTAAAACTAAAAGATATTACGCGTCTTTTATGATGGGAGTTCCCGAATCGCAATTTGAGAAAGTTAATTGTACTGATTGCTGGCCAATAAATACTCAGTACAATGCATGGATGTGGTTTCGAAACACCCAAAAAACAATGGCAAGTCGGGAATAACACTACTAAACCCATTCTACTATATTATCAGAATGTACGGGGACTAAGAGAAAAACAGCAGATTTTTATACCAGTCTTTTGGATTCTTCGTGCGATTTGTTTGCTATTACAGAGACAGGTCTTAATAGTTCAATACATAACGGCGAATTTTTCCGCCAAACTACACAATACTGCGATGTGATCGAGCAGATGGACGCAAACAAGGAGGCGTCCAAGAGGACTGTGAGAGTTCCAGACTCTTCACAGATCTTCTATACTTATAAAAAGATTTGTCCTGCCTGACTGACTCACTGACTGACTGATCGCTCTATCAACGCACATCCTAAGCCACAGTCCTACAGTACAGTAGGTTTCTTTTATCACGTAGGCGAGCATAAAGATTTTTTTAAATTCGACCCCAAGGAGGTTAAATGGGGGGTTAAAGTTTTTGTGAAAGTTCGTCATTTTTCAAGTTATATCCATGAAACTCGGTACTTAGGCTTTAAACTAAAAACAAAGAAGTACTTATTTCACAGTTTTTGAAAATTCTACCCCCGAATGGGTAAAATAGGCGTTGAATATTTATATGATAGTCCTTCATTTTTCAAGTTATGTTTATGAAAATTGGTATTTTGGCTCTTGATTAAAAATAAAGAAGTACATATTTTACACTTTCTGAAAATTCTGCCCACGAAAGGGTAAAATAAGGTTTGATAATTTGTAAGAAAGTCCACACAAAAATTCCACCCCCAAAAGTCTTAAATAGGGGTTGGAAATTTGTATGAAATTACGCCATTTTTCAAGTTACGAGTATATACACGAAACTTGGTATAGTGGCTTTAGATTTAAAAAAAGAAGTACGTATTTTGTGGGCAAGTGCAAGTCGGACCAGGATACAAAAGGTTCCGTAACATTATACAAGACATGTATTTTATAAGTATAGATGTAGGATTATACAGGATGTTTAACAGTAGCTCGCGCAAAAACGAAAGTTAATTATATGGGGAGACCCATATCCATATCGATATCTCTTTAATTTTATACTTTTTTATAATTTGTTACTATTACGGCAATAGAAGTATACATTCTTTAAAAATTTCAAGTATCTACCTATTACGGATCATGAGATACAGCCCGCTGATAGACGGACGGACGGATGGACGGACAGAGGAGGCTTAGTAATAGGGTCCGTTGGCACTCTTTGTATGCAGAACCCTAAAAACTTAGGTGCGGGTTTCAGTTTTCCAAAGTGTGGCATTTTTAAATTATATATCCATGAAAATTGGTAAGTAGTTTATTTTAGGGTAAGGCCACTACAAATTAGTTTTGGATACAAATATACCTACCTACATACTACTTCTACTACTACTACACCATCATCATCATCATCAACATCATCATCATCATCAACAGCAGCAGCAGCAGCAGCAGCAGGAACCTATC